>CM035124.1:57733284-58075064 GCA_020205555.1 Panax stipuleanatus
TGAAGGCTGATTATGATTATGCATATTAAAATGAATAAAACAAAATTTAAACGGACAGATTCGGTGTTATAACGAATCTCTAGTGATGAATTTCAGGATTTTCCTCGAAACTTTGAAAAATACCAAAAACAGAGAAATTATGTGTCCTAATTTGACCAAATACTGTGATTTAAGTTGTCAAATGCATGCTACTGTATGTTACTACATGTTTATGTGAAGTTTATACTTCATGGGTAACATTAAGAATCGTTGTGTTAGTTTAATTTGGCATTTATTTGGCTTTTCTATGTTCTTCACGAACACTGTCAGGCATACTAGCGACGTTGGCGCCGTGGCGCCAGTCCTGTGAAGGAACCGGGCGCTGCAGCGCCAGGCCAAGAGTAGAGTTGGCGTAGCATGGCGCGACAGCGTCGTTCCTGTGAAGAAACCCAGCGCTGCAACCCTAGGTCAAAGGCATGGCTGACGTAATCATGGCGCCGCGGCGCCGTTCATGTGAAGGAACCGGGCGCTGCAGCGACAGGCCAGCAGAATAAAATTAATGAATTTTTTTATTAAATATTCAAAAGTCAGAAATGTAATTTTAAACTTAAGGTAATGAACATGATGACATGTTAAGCATATATCGAGATGATAAAATAATTTATTAACTTATATTACGTAATTAATTGATAAGTTAAATACAAGATTTGAACTCGATATTCGTGAAGTCTAATACCGTGTTCAAAGATTGATATTTGTGATTCGATGTGTATATCAGACTTAGAATTGATTTGTATTGTGAATGTAATGATATGTAGGATTAATTGAGGATCGTGAATTAATTGTAGCTTGTACAAGAGACAAGTGTTCTATCTCTAACTTATTATCGTAATGCAAGTTTCTTAATTTCAAAATTATTTATTGAGCAAGTTCTAAACCTATGTTTTTATATCGTGCAAGTTCTTGTTATTACTTATTCAAGTTCAAGATTTCATATGAGATATTATAATTCTTTTAAAGTATTAATTCAGTTATACAATACTTATTCGATTGTATACTCTTTAGATTTATTATTCGATTTGAATATCAATGTTATTGCTGAACCTTATAAGACTAGCGAACCCTTATTGATTCGACTAGTCCATAGTTGATGAACGTTCTAAATTCTAGAACTAATTTTGAGCTTATCCAAACCAAACTTCCTTTGGTGTGGACTCTGATGTTAAACTGAGATGAACAACCCTTTATAGGGGATTTTGTACGCTTTAGCGTTGAGATAATGTGCACATTATGGTACTAAGGATTTATCCCCATAAGTACGAGTATTAGAGTCCATATAGTCTTATGACTGTTAAAGGTTTAAAGTAGAAATACTTGACAACTTGGGACATAGTTCAAGGTCTTATGACCCTCAGGCATACTTTTGATTCTTGTTATTCATTCTTGATTTAAAAGTCGAGCTTTCTATTATTCAGAACTCTTTGACTTATTCGCATGTTATTATACTGTTATATTTTATACTTGTGGGCAATCGTGCTCACTCTTGCATAATAACATTGCAGTTAAGAACGAAAGAACCGACGAGCCTTCTACAAGCAAAGACAAGGGCAAAGTTAACAAGTGTTGAAGACTTGTTATTTATTTGAGATTGTGTTGTTTTAAGACTATGATGTTATGTTGAGACTTATTTGTTTCTTTCTATTCCACACGCGATATATTAAGGTTAGTATGACCTGAGATTCAGTTATTTAGATGTTCAAACCTTTTAAGGGGAGGATTTTCTATTAATTTATGTTTCTGCATTTATTATGGGTAGATAGATATATGATATTTTTACAGTGAACACCAAATCCCGTAGAAATTGAAGTACCCGAATTCGGGGGTGTCACATCCTCGCTCCATGCCTCCGATGAATGAATGTCAAATTCACGATCCTCCTCTTCGCTAAATCTACCCTCATAGTACGCCTCTTCCTCAGCTCTAACACCTATTTATTGTGCTCTTCCTTTTGGATGCCCACCAGGAGGGTTTTGAGAATGTTCCCCTCAGGTGTCGCTTATCTGGTTGATGTGCTTGTGCATCTGTTGTATTGCCATGGTCAATGGTCATGAAAATTCTTTCAACATAGCCTCCATCATAAACTTCGGATCAAAACTAGATGGGGACTCTTCAAAAATAGCTTTATCTTTTGAATTAGACATAATTTCTTGCAACACAAGGGTTAGTATAAAATATTTTCTCTACCACTCCCTTATGTGTTTTCATTCGAATTATTGTTTCACTCGTGTATAAACTCAAAAATTGGCTTTTACCCTCAATTAATCTCAATACTCTTGCCTTTTACCTCTAAATATTCTCTCTAACAGGTTCTTTTCGAATTTACCAAGCAAAATTCATAGTTTTTACTAATCAATTCAAAAAAAAATCTTATCATGAAACAAAAATATAGAAGGTATGAATCTTAACGATAGTAAGCAATCAAAACATAACTGAATTTAAATTTTTATATTAATTTTTTAATACTCACGAAAAAAAATTATATGCACTATTTTTTTTAGTATATATTCAAACACAAAAATTAAAGATAGATAACTCGCTAGAAGACTTAGCACTGATACCAAATGATAGATAACTCGCTATAAAGGTGAATCACTCATAATACCTTAACCTGTCGCTTATATGTAAGCGATAATCTTGGTACAATTGCTCACGTTAGAAAATTTACGTTAAATGGACATCAATGGCACCTTGAAGTCCTCGCTTATATATAAGCGATAATCTTAGTAAAATCGATGATTGATGCGGTAGAAGACTCCACACATAACTATGTACTGTTGTATGATAAGTCAAAGTTGAATATCAAAGAAAACTAAGAAATAACTTCGAAATTCTTCAGAGAACCAAAATTAGAGAATAAAAACACAAGTATATTGTTAAAATCTGAATTGTATGAATTACATTCATCAACACTTATTTATACTAGATAAGTAACCCTAAAATCCAAAAAGGAATGGATTACTAAGTGATAACTTAAATTGGAATCAAAATTATATCAAAATCCTAACTAAAAACATCCTAAATGTATTAGAATTGAAAAGATGAAAAATCCCTAAAAATCTGGTCCAAAGCACGTCAAAACTCGTGCCACAAAAATTGTTCCATGTGATTGACACAAAGGCGCCACAAAATAGCCTAGAGCTGGCGCGACAGTTGTGACGCCCCCAAATTCAGACATTCATATCTCGAATTCGGTGCATCACGATCTATTTCTAATAACATACTAAAATATCATGCAACGGAATAATAAAATAATTTACATTGATTTAATATAAATATTCGCGTCCCACGGTCTCACAACCATAACTAACTTAATACATAACTTAAGTCTATAGCTTAAAACATAAATTAAGTTCATTACAACATAATAATAATTCTAAAGGAGAACAAAGCTACGCAGTAGCCTTGCCTTTGCCCTTATCCGTGCCAGAGGGTCCGCACTGTTCTGCCTTAACTGAAATGTTTAAGGAAAGTAAGAATGAGCAACAAATTTACTCAGCAAGTAATATAGCAATAAGGGTAAGCATAATTATAAAGCTAATAATATCCAAAGTATAATGTCAAGGGATAACTCAAGAGTGTAAGGAATAATTTTGTAAATAAAGAATATCGATAGTTCCAAAACTGTACTTTGAATTGTAAACAGAAGGTCATTATAGACCGAAGCATTATCAAAAGGATTCAAAGGGTTTCAACGTTTTTCCACAAGATAAAGTTTACTACTGAGCAGTCACTAAGGACCAAGAACTCCTGCTAAAATTAACAGTGTTTGACTGAAAATCCGATATAAACAAGTACAACAGGTGATCAGCCTAAAGTACCCTACATTATGCATAATATTCACATGTTATTTGTGCGCACGTCGGTTCCTCGACCATTATATGGTTTCTCCTTCAATGAGGGTTGTTCTTATCAGTAGATTTATAAGATTCCGCACCAAAGCAATTGGTTTGGATCGCTTTCTAATTCATGATATTAGTCTAGCCGAATCAAATGGCGTAGACAACTTTTACAATGTATATAAGAACAATTTATGAGTTCAATACTCGCAACATGATTCGAAGAATATAATCGTGATTTAAATCAAGCTATGAAATAATAATTTATAAAACAAGAAGTATACTATTAATTATTTACTCGTATGATCAATAATAGTACAAGCTTAAGTACGTGCTCAATAAAGAGTAAGGTTCGAATACTTGCTTGAGTCGTCGACTAATTTCGACCTTGACTTCTTATCTTCGAAATAACCTATTGTTATCATAATGGTTAATCTCTATCAACTTATAAACATATAAAATCTTAATTGGTCTAACACATTAGCCTTAGGTATCTAAGACTTCTCCAAATAACTATTCATTGTTTCTCTTAATTGTTATATCTATCATTCTATCATCAATCTAGTACTTCATTATTATTCCCTGAGTAATTCCCTTAATCACAATTAGGGATATTTATATAATTATTCATGTCTCATTGGTTCACAATTAAATAATCTTCGAAAGTATTTAATTGTTTAGTAATTATCATTCACAATTAAAATGTTTATTAATGTCACTTTAATTGTTCACACTTGATTAATTGCACAATTAGAAATAATCTTCACTATTATCAAATGGTTTAAGTTTTATTGATTTACAATTAAGTACTATCTTAATTGTTTATTCGTTTCACAATGAAAACCTTATTTAATTTTAATTGTTTATAATGTAGGAATTTTAAAGAAATTCTAAATATTAGAATAATTATCACTTAATGATTTTCAATTAAAATTATTTTAATTGTTTTAATCTTCTTCAAGTAAAATAAATCTTAAACTTTTAATCACAAATTGTATGTAATTAATTCATAATTAAATTACTTTAATTGTTTAATTATCTTTGATTAATAAAATCTCTTAATATTAATCTAATTAAGTATTATTATTTAATTAATTATTATTTTAGAAAAATTCAGTTCCTGATTCGGTTCGACCCGACCCGACTCACCATGACCCGACCCGGTTTGACCCGAATCCGAGTCAACTAGTGAAACTGGCCTGGCGCTGCAGCGCCGGGCTTAGTACTACCGATGGCGTGACAGCGCCGGTCTTTGCAGAAACCTTACCTTGTTGTGGCGCTGCGGCGCCGAGTTTAATACTAAGGATGGCGCGACAACGCCGGTCCTGCAGAATCTTTATTCTTTGAAATGTTCATGGCATGGCAGTGCCAGTTTTAGCTTCTCTGGGCAGCATGGCAGCACCTGGCCCCAACAGATTGCCTAGACTTGAAGTTTTTTCAAAATTATCTTTTACCTCTTTTGATTCAATATTGTATAACTTGTTCATTTTACATCCAAATGAGTTGAAACGACTTCCATTATCTCATAAACTTGCATATCTTCAAAACGTGTAATCTTGAACAATTTTATAAAATATTTATTTAATTAAATTTATTGGTTTTCCAAGCTAGGGCTTACATTTTGACATGCTTTACGAAAAGTTTCGCTACGATTTCGTTTTATATCCGATTACTATTATTCCACTTAGGTTATGTCCGTATTTCATAGAGATTCAACAAAACATTATTGGATCATATATAAGGCTTATAAATTTTATAACTTTTAACTACACATCTCATGTTAACAAGTATACTAAGCTAGGTTTCATGCTTGCATGAATTTTTATCTACACTAACTTAGCTTGACAAGTATAAAGTGAAGTTAAAGGATGACCTACCTCTTAGTGGCTTTCTTTCTCTTGGCTAGGAACTTCCAATAAGTCTCCACCTTGATTCTTTCTTCTTGTGCTCCACCAAAATGTAAGAGTTCTCCTAGGTTTCTCTTCTTTTCTCTCAACTCTCTCTAGCTCTCTATATCTTCCAACACTTAACAATATATGGCAACTTTCTAACAACATTGGGATTACATATTTATAGGCAATCTATTATCCAATTCACTAGGTTATTACACAAGGGTAAAAGTGGAGTTGGTGAAAAGCTTCACCAACCCTCACTATTCATGGTACTAGATCATTATTCCACCCACATGGACTTGCTTGTTAGCTTATTCAAGCCCCAGAATCAGCATTAGGGTGCTTGGGGAGGGGGTGGTTCGGCCATGGGGGTCTTCTACCCCTATGTCACATTTTATTTTCTCCTTTTATATAATAAGCTAGCATACATGTCCCTTATACACACACACACACATATATATATATATACATCTATTATACTCCCAAATACATATATACCCGCATATATATGTATACATATATCCATCATCCATATATTACACATTGGGCTATTCTCAAGATTATTTAAATTGGGGTAGGTATACTTACCTTTATACATTGGGCTAAAACCTATATCTAGCAATTCAATTAATTGGTCTCTTTTCCTAACACATGTAAATATGTCACATTATAAGGTTGGGCTTGAATAACCCTATGTCTAATACCTTAGTAATCCATGACCCAACTAGTCCAATTAGGAAATTAATTATGCCACACAAGGACTTAACACTTAAGCTTAATTAAGCTTATCATTATCATCAACATACTTCTTAATCATTTCATACTTGATTCAATTTATATTGAATTATTAATCAAATGATATATATGCACACAAATAATTAGTAATTACCTTTGTTTTAAATTCTAAAATTATTTATAAAATTCTCGGGTATTACATCTTCCCCCTTATAAAAATTCCGTCCTTGGAATTGGTACAAGGTTACACAAATAGGTGGGGATAGTCCCTCCTCACCTTATCATGTAATTCCCACGTAGCCTCCTCGGCATTGTGGTTTTGCCAAAATACTTTTACAGATGATATAACTTTATTTCTCAAAGTCTGTTATTTCCTATCTATTATTTGAATAGGAATCTCTTCGTAAGTCTGATTCTTCTCTACTTGAATAGGCTCGTAGGATATCATATGATTATAGGCGGGCTTGTATGGACGTAACATAAAAATGTGAAACACGTTGTGGATGTGTTCCAGTTCGGGTGGTAAAGCTACTTTATACGCCACTTTTCCCACTTGCTTTAAAACTTCGAATGGTTCTATGAACCTCGGACTCAATTTTCCTTTCTTACCAAATCTTATATTTCCTTTTTAGGGAGACACTTTCAAAAATACGAAACTACCGACTTCAAAGTCTCAGTTTTGAAGATGCAAATCCGCGTTGATGAGTGTATAATGTTCATGTATTTTGATTCCTTTATGTTTAGTTTATTGAATGTTTTGTTGTGTATATGGACTTATTAAGGTGTTTATTGTTTTTAGGTGCATTAAAGCTAAAAAGATGGAAAAAAGTTGATTTAGAGTTGAATTAGAGAGGAGTTTGACCATCAGTTTACTTTCTCAATTTTTGGAGATTTCTACATGGAATTGGATTAATATTACTATCAGATTTAAGATTGCTTTGGACTGAGATTTTATTTCCTTATTAGGTTCTATTTCTTTATGGAAACTAGTTATGATTTGTAATTCCTTTTAGGATTTGGATTTCTAGTTCTCATAGGAATTAGGTATTTGTCTAGCACTATAAATAGAGGATGATAGTCAAGGATTTTATTCATTCAATCTTCTACCAACTATCATACCTCATTGAAGTGCAGACTTGGAGCATGTCAGGCTAGTTTCTTTATTCAGTTGCTAAAGGGAGGTGGAACCTTGTTACAAGTAATTAATTAATTGAGTATTATTATTTATTCCTTCTTGTATGAAATTTCTTCTGATAATCTAGTTTCATTGATTGAATGCTAATTGATCTAATTGATTTAATATGGCCACTTGAGTTAATTCAATCATTATCATCTGCTAGATTAAGATTGGTATTACGTGTAATTGATATCTGTCTTCATTATAAGTAGCAACTTGGTAATACTAATTGTGGACAAGCTTTTGTGTATTGCTAAGATTATCAGAAAACAAGTTAAATAAATCGAGCTTATGTGTTTGTTGTTTGAATTAGCCTAATTCTCTATTTCTTAATGCTTCTATCATATTAAATCTAGAGAGCTTGTTCTAAGTTGTATACTAGTTGAATCTGGTGAAGAGCTTGTTTCATACAGTGAATATTTAAGGAGAATTTTGGATAGCAGAGCTTATTGTTTTCTAGGGCTAATAGTTTCATTGAAGGGTAAATAATAACAACTTGATTAATTGATTGTTGTACTTGGCAAAACTGAACTGCAGAACTGAAGTTTTTACACACTTGGTTAATTTCATCAATTAATTTTGCTTTTCATAGTTTAAAATAATTTCAAAAATCCCCCATCTTTATTTTTTGTTAAAATGGTAGAATAAATCTATAACAAACTTACTATCTGTGGAATCGATCTTTGCTTACTGCTGTGCTAATTATTTAAATTTGTGAAGTGAAAGTGAGGTTAATTTTGGAGTGTCAACGACAACTCCTAAATTTTGGCGCCGTTGCCGGGGAGTAATTGTGAGTTTTATTTTATTTTATTATTTCTTTTGTTTTTTATGACTCGATCTTCTCCGGCTACTACATTAGATTTTGATTCAGAGATTAAGAAAAATGCAAAGAGGCTAAGGAATCAAAAAAGTTCAACAGTCTACTGCAGATTTAGACAAGGCTTTTGCATCATCACCGGGCCTTAACTTAGCTTTGGAATTACTTTCTGACAAACCATTCACTGAATCAGACGAAGAAAAAAAGATGGCGGATCCAAACAATAATCGAACATTGAAACAATTGGCTACTCTTAATCTCACTCACCAACCTTTGTGCATTGAATATCCTATTTTAAATACTACATTTTAACTTAAATTTGGACTAATTCATCTTTTGCCTACTTTCTGTGGTCTTACAGGTGAAGATCCATACAAGTATTTGAAGCAGTTCTATCTGGTGTGCTCTACCATGAAACCACATGAAATTTCAGAGGAGCAAATCAAGTTAAGAGCCTTCCCATTCTTCCTAGCAGATTTAGCAAAGGATTGGCTGTACTATCTCCCATCCGGATCAATAAATTCATGAAGCGACATGAAAGGGCTATTCTTCGAGAAGTATTTTCCTGCTTTAAGAGTGGCTAACATAAGGAAGGAGATCTGTGGGATCCGACAATTTAGTGGAGAGACACTGTACGAATATTGGGAGAGATTCAAGAAATTGTACTCTAGTTGCCCTCCCCACTAAATCGATGAGCAACACTTGATTCAGTACTTCTATGAGGGACTGATACCGATGGAAAGAAGTATGATTGATGCGGCTAGTGGAGGAGCATTAGTAGATAAGACACTGGAGGCTGCAAGAAATTTGATTGCAAACATGGCTGCTAACTCATAACAATACAGAACAAGGAATGATCATGCTACACAAAGGGTAAGTGAGGTAAGCACGAGTGAATTGGTACAATAGATTTCTAACTTAACTGCTGTGGTGTAACAATTAACAACAGGAAACGTGCCGGTTGCGAATCCTTGCAGAATATGCTTAATGGCAGGGCATGCTACTGATTCTTGCCCAACATTGCATGAGGATGAGAATGCACAACAAGCCAATGCAGTAGGTAACTACCAAACACAACCAAAGAAGTATGATCCCTACTGAAACACTTACAATTCAGGCTGGAGAGATCATCCGAACCTTAGTTATGGAGGGAATAGGCCACCAACACAAGGAATGTTCCCACCAAGACAGCAAGGTTTCCAACCGACACAACCTCAGTACCAACCGCGACAAGCAGCTCCAGCTACTTCAGGAACATCCCTTGAAGATATGTTCAAAGCATTCATGAATCAAACACAGTAGTTCCAGTAGGAGATAAAAGCTTCGGTTCAAGATTTGAGGAACCAAGTAGGACAACTGGCTACAACTGTGGGGATATTGGAATCTAGAGGCTCAGGAAAATTACCATCTCAAACAGTAGTCAACCCAAGGGAGAATGCAAGTGCCATAACTTTGCAAAAAGGAACACAGTTTGATACACCACCGGCCCCTGTAGAGTTTGAGGAGGAAGCAGCTAAGGAGGAAATAGAAAAATCCAAGGTGCAACCTAACCATCCTAATCAGCTTAAAAACATTCCTCTTCCCTTTCCTCCCAGAAATTCTAAAACCTCAAAGAAAGATGAAAAAGAAAAAGAAATTCTGGAAACTTTTAGGAAAGTAGAAGCAAACATCCCTCTCCTTGATGCAATCAAACAAGTGCCACGATATGCAAAATTTTTAAAAGAATTGTGCACTAATAAAGGAAAATTTCAAAATGATGAAAGAGTCACTGTTGGAGAAAATGTATCTGCTGTCCTTCAAAGAAAAATGCCTCCTAAATGTAACGATCCAAGAATGTTCACAATCCCATGCAAGATAGAAAACACCAGATATGAAAAAGCCATGCTAGATTTAGGAGTTTCAATCAATGTTATGCCTTTATTCTTTTATGCTTCCTTAAATCTAGGACCTTTAAAAAATACTGGTGTGATTATTCAATTGGCAGATCGGACTAACACTTACCCCCGAGGGGTAATTGAAGATGTCTTAGTGAAGGTGAACGAACTAATCTTTCCTGCAGATTTCTACATTGTGGACATGGAAGATGATACATCACCAAACCTTTCCCACATCTTGTTAGGAAGACCATTCCTAAAAATAGCAAGAACCATGATTAACGTGCATAATAGGACCTTGACAATGGAATTTGATGGAGAGAAGATTCAGTTTAACATCTACGATGCCATGAGGTACCCTAATGATATAGGATAAGTTTTTGCTATCGATGTGAGAGACTCCTTAGTACATAGAGCCTTTGAACAAATGCATCGGGATAACTTGGAGGTGGCCATCACCAATAGTATGGATATGGACAAGGAAGATGAAGTTGAGCGAACTCAGGAATTGAAGGAAATTGTGGTTGCACTACACTCATTGCCGAAATTCTTAGATAAGTCAGCAGTACATTCTATTAAATTACTCATTTCTCATCAAAAGTTATTACCTTCTGTTGTACAATCCCCAACTCTAGAATTGAAAAAGTTACCTGCTCAATTGAAATATGCATATTTGGGGACTAATGACACTTTACCTGTAATTATTGCTAGTAATCTAACCAAAGTGCATGTAGAAAAATTATTGAGAGTCCTAAGAAACCATGTTATAATTTTTGGTTGTACAATAATGGATATCAATGGTATTAGTCCTGCCTTGTGCATGCATCGGATACTATTAGAGGATGGAGCTAAGCCCACGAGGGACGAACAAAGGAGATTGAATCCACCCATGATGGAGGTAGTGAAAAAGGAGGTGCTCAAATTGCTTGATGGTGGCATAATCTATCCTATTTCTGACAGTCAATGGGTAAGTCCAGTGCAGGTAGTTCCAAAAAAATTCAGAATCACCGTTGTCAAGAATGATGATAATGAGTTGGTGTCCACACGGATGCAAACAGGATGAAGAGTGTGTATTGACTACAGAAATTTAAATGCTGTAACTAGAAAAGATCACTTTCCTTTTACATTTATTGATAAAATGTTAGAAAGATTTGTTGGGCATACTTATTATTATTTTCTAGATGGTTTTTCAGGATATAACTAGATTGTGATTGCACCCGAGGACCAAAAAAATTCCACATTCACATGTCCCTTTGGCACATTTGCATACTGACGTATGTTATTTAGACTTTGTAATGCTCACGGTACTTTTCAAAGAGCATGGTAAGCATTTTTTCAGATCTTCTAGAAAGATGCATTGAGGTCTTTATGGATGATTTCACAATACATGGTGATTCTTTGGATGTATGCTTAGATAATTTAAGTCGTGTTTTGGATAGATGCATGGAAACTAATCTTGTTCTAAATTGGGAAAAGTGTCATTTTATGGTAGAACAAGGAATAGTACTTGGTCATGTTGTGTCATCTAAGGGTCTCGAAGTTGATAAAGCTAAGATAAATATTATTTCTACTTTGCCTTACCCCGTCAGTGTGCTGGAGATTCGTTCTTTTCTTGGTCATATAGGATTCTATCGAAGGTTTATCATGGATTTCTCAAAGATTGCATTGCCCTTGTGTAAGTTGTTACAAAAGGATGTGGACTTTCAGTTTAATGATGAGTGCAAGGAGGCTTTTGATATTTTAAATAAATTATTAACCTCTGCCCCTGTGATTCAAGCACCGAATTGGAAGTTTCCATTTGAAATCATGTGTGATGCAAGCAACTATACAGTGGGTGCTGTTTTGGGATAAAGGATTGACAAAGCTGTTCATGCCATCTACTATGCTTCTAGAACTTTGAATGGGGCCCAGATAAACTATTCCACAACTGAAAAAGAACTTTTATCTGTGGTTTTTGATTTAGATAAATTTTGATCATATCTACTTGGTACTAAAGTTATTGTTTATTCTTACCATGCTGCTCTCAGGTATTTGCTAACTAAGAAGGACTCTAAACCTAGGATTATCAAATGGATTCTCCTTTTACAAGAATTTAACTTGGAGATCAAAGATAAGAAGGGTGCGGACAACTTGGTAGCGGATCACCTAAGTAGACTGTTGAGAGAAGAGGATGAACTACCCTTGCGTGATTCTTTCCTAGATGAGCAGCTACTTTCCATCTATGATGAAACTCTCTGGTATGCAAGTCTGGTGAACTATTTGGCAAGTGTAAATTTTCCTAAAGAATTTTCCAAATCCTAGAAGGAAAAGCTAAAGAGTGATGCTAGACACTATGTTTGGGATGATCCATACTTATGGAAATTTTATGCTGACCAGATAGTTAGAAGATGTGTGCCAAATAATGAATTCCAATCTATTCTAGTTTTTTGCCATTCTCATGCTTGTGGAGGACATTTTGGTCCAAAAAGAACTGCTAACAAAGTTTTGTAAAGTGGTTTTTATTGGCCGTCACTTTTTAAAGATTTCTATCTATTTTGTAAAACATGTGATAATTGCCAAAGGACGGGGAATATCTCTCAAAGAAATCAAATGCCCCAAACTCCTATTTTAGTTGTTGAGATTTTTGATGTTTGGGGTATAGATTTTATGGTACCTTTTCCTTCATCCTTTGGGAATGTATATATTCTTTAGGCTTTTGATTATGTCTCAAAATGGGTGGAAGCTAAAGCCACTAGGACTGACGATTCTAAAGTTATTGTAGATTTTTTTAAGACTAGCATATTTGTCAGGTTTGGAGCACCACAGGCCATCATTAGCGATCAGCGGAAATCACTTTTGTAATAGGGTATTAGCGGCTTTGTTCAAGAAGTACAATGTTTTGCACAAGGTTTCTACATCCTACAGTCCGCAAAGTAATGGCCTAAGCTGAGGTGTCCAATCGGGAGATCAAATCCATTTTTGAGAAGGTAGTCAACACAAGCAGGAAGGATTGGAGTCTGAGACTAGATGATGCACTTTGGGCCTATCGAACTGCATTCAAAACTCCTATTAGGATGTCACCTTATCGAATTATGTTTGTGAAACCCTACCACTTACCGGTTGAGTTCGAGCATAGGGCTTTTTGGGCAATCAAGCAGTGTAACATGAGTTTGGAGGCAGCTGGAGTACACAGGAAGTTATAGTTACAAGAGTTGGAAGAATTGAGGAATGAAGCCTATGAAAGTTCGAAGATTTATAAGAAAAAGACCAAAGCCTTTCATGATAAGTAGATTGTGCGAAAAACCTTTTTTGTGGGACATAAAGTTTTGCTATATCATTCTCGGCTAAAGTTATTTCCAGGTAAATTGAGATCTAGATGGGTTGGTCCTTTTGTTATTACTAATGTGTTTCCTCATGGTGCAGTTGAGATTTATAGTCCAACTACAGGAAAGATTTTTAAGGTGAATGGACATAGATAGAAACCGTTCTATGAGGGACATCAGGTGGAAAATATTTAGATGGTGGAGCTGGATGATCCAATCTATGAAGGATGAGAAGAGAGGCATGATGTAATACCCGAGAATTTCCTAATATTATTAAATAAATATATTAATAGAAATGAGAATTTATTTGTATATAAATGATTTTGTGTTATGAGATGAATTAATTCAATTATGTAAAATTGAATAATTATAATAATTAAGAATATATGGAGTTTGCGATAAGCTCGAATAATGCCTTGTGTGGCACAGTGATGAGAAGTATGTGATTTAATTAATTTAAAGAAAGAATTAATGAGTGGATAATTAATTAATAATATATTATTAATTAATAGATATTATGAGTAATGACATATTAATGAATAAATAGTAATCTATATTTTGAGATTTATGTTTATTCAATTAAAATTGCTTAACATATAGTTATGCAATCACATATTGTATAGTAACTGCAACTATATAATATAATGTATAATGTGACATGTTGATATAACTATGTAATATAGAAACTATATAATAAAAGGAAGTGACATGGTTAGACCTTTAAAAGGCATGTTGTATGTACATTATATAGTATGGAACCAAACTATATTATAAAGTGTGGTGTGACACTTTAGTAAGACTATACCATATAGAAACTATATTGTAAGAATAATAAAATTGTATGAGTTACTTATGTGACCATGTGATAGGTATAGTACTTTAATGAATACTATATGGTATATTAAATTAAAGTATGTGAATAATTAATAACAACAATTTTTTTAATGAGTTGAATGATTGGAATAATAAGATTTGGAATAATATGATAGGCTACTATTTAATTAACTTATAATCTGACATTATTAAAATGTACATGGATTATATGATGTGTATAGATATGTATCCCAATGTGCTACCATGTAATGTTGTTGTGAAACCTTAAGTCCTTGAATACCCCTAAATGTATTTAAACCTAAGTAATACATGTGTACTTATCTAACTCAAGTATACATTATATGTACATGGAATGTATCCTTACAATGCTGATAATTCCTTGTCCCATAATAAGTGTCCAATTACTCCTCCATTTTTCACTTACGTAATACATAAAAAGGCTAAAAGCCTATCCCTCATTCTTCTCGCAAGCTCTTCCTAGTTCATAATTGTGGGGGGGAGTGGGATTCATGATTTCATCTACCAACTACTTACCAACTTCTTCATAACCTCCATACAAATCAAAAGTTCGTTGGTTTAATTTGAAGAACAAAAGCATTGCCCATGTATTGATTCCTCTATAAATATGGCTCCCTCCCTTCTCTTTTCAAATTACTGAGAATTGTTTAAGTGTTGAGAGCATACACTAGTTATATCAGTAGAGTGAGAGGTGTGGATTAGCAGCAAGCTAAATTGCATATCAGAGGTATAATCTACATTTCATATTCTTCATTTCATTCTCTGTCAAAACTCCATTACTTGTTTCTGTCAAAATCCAAGTTCTTGATCATGTGGAATTGAAGTATAATTGAATTATAGAAAGCTTGATTAACTGTTATATGGACATACATACATGTTCCTTTTCCTTCATTTTTATTTTCTGTTTATGTTCTGCAAATTTTGTAGAAATTAAAAGTCTTGAATTAAGTTGGAAATTCACAAATTTGTGATTGGATGACGACAATTGGTTGTTATATAAGCTATATATGCATTAGTAAGGTAACATAGTTGGTTTAATAACAAATTCATAGGAAATTTCTGCGTTTGGTTTTTGGGTTTGCCATTTTCTGGAGCTGTCTGCTGCTGGCTGGGAGCCTGCGCAGCTGCGCCAGATTTGCACTGCGCCGCTGCTCCAGTAGCCTGCAGCAGTTCCCTACATCCTGCTCCAAGGCAGTTAAGAATTACTTGTTTGATTTAGTTTAAGACAACATGCTAGTTTGTGTAACATATATATATATAAATATACTAAGGCATGAAAACATGTTTTAAACCAAGATGGTATACATTTTGACAAAAAGACTTATGTTCTTCAAAGTAACTTAAAGTTTTATAAATGAACGTTAGCATAAATGAAGTATGTTAGTATTCTAATTTTTGAGGCATGTTAGTATGATGTAGAGATGCATGAAAGACGTATTAACGTATGTATATATGTTTCATAGTATCACATGAGCATGTCAAACCTCGTTAGTGAACATGCTAACAAAAATACAAGTTTTGAAGGTTGATATCGACATGTAAAGACCATACACACATTCTGATTTTTCGGGCATGTTTGTATAAACTTGAAATACATGTCGGACACATTAACTTACATATATAGATTTCATAATGTAGCATGAACGTGTTAGAACGTATTAGCAAACTTTATTAATGAAAGTATAAGTGTTGAACGTGAACGTCGACATGTTACATTGAGATTTGAATTTCGATACTTATAAACATGCTTGATAGAACTTGTAGATTTGCTAATGTATCATTCATGTTTGCCTACTATGTTACATGTAGTGAAACCAACATTACGTAAATGAAGCATATTTTCAAACTAATGACAATGATAGTTGCATATATGTGATATCAAAACTCATGAACATGTTTAATATAAGTATATGATTACCTTATGTGTTCTAAAAGCAAGCATGATAGGATTTGTGAATTCCATGGCCTTGAATGACCGTAAGTGTCGACCTAGAATCTATATCACCTATGTTTAGAACGAGGAAAGGTTATACGAACATAGGAAAGACTCTTTAATATATATATATGCTTTGTGATATCAAATGTTGATAGATGGATCCGATTTCGATAGTTAACTTATAGTAATGCCATAACTTGCTAAAATAAAATATATTTAGTATTGATTGTGGTCTTATGTGATATTAATAATATGAGAGCATGTTTGCTAATTGTTGCGATCTTATATGATATGAGAATGTGTTTAAACTCAAAAGGAGGAACGTTAAGGATAGAAATTATATTCTATATAACTGTGTAGCTAGGTTAAAACTTAGCTTATGTGTTGATCGTATATTCGAAGATAAAATGTGAAGTTAAATTATATGACTAATGAATATCATATATATACGTAACTATATTACGATAGGAATTCGAAAGTGTTGATTTGATTTTCGTGGATAAACTACGCTAAAGGCAAGTTCTCTAACTTACACTCTTTTAAAGTGCAAGTTTCCTTACTTACACTCATTTATAGTGCAAGTATCTAAACCTTATCTCTTTGGATGCAAGTTTCCTAACTTATACTCTTTTACGGTACAAGTATTCTATCCTTGTATATCGCGAGCTAGTTTCTTTACTTACTCGTTTGAATTGAATTAGCATACTTGAACTCTTATTTCATTAAAGCTATTATTCATGATGAACTTAATATTGTTCTTGAATATTGTGAAAGTGTCTATGCCATTTGATTCGGCTAGACTTATATTATTAAAAAGCGACCGAAACCAATTGATTGGTGCTGGATCTTGTATTTGACTAAGAAGAACAAAATATAACTGTCGGAGAACCGATGCGCGCACATTAGTATGATTGAGTGTTATGCATAACATAGAGTACTTTAGGCTGATCACCTGTTGTACTTGTTTTTGTTGCATTTTTAGTTTATTATTGTCAAATCTTGTGGAAGTTCATAGTCCTTAGTGACTGCTCAGTATTAAGTTATCTTGAAATCTTGAATTGATTTATTATTGAATCACATTGATATTATTCTGTCCTTAGCGACTGTTATTGAAAACTATTGATATTCTTGTTATCCTTGAACTATCAAACCTTGCTATACCCTTTCGAGAATTGAGAATTATATTACAAACCCTTATTGTATATTACTTGCTGAGCAATTTGTGCTCATTCTTGCTTTCCCTAAAAATATTTCAGTTAAGGCCGAGCAGTGCGGACGCTCGAGTACTGCCAAGGGCTAGGGAAAGGCTACTGAGTAGCTTTATTTTTGTAGGACTTTATGATTGTAATAAAGAACTTATGATATTATGTAATAGTCAAGGTTATTATTGCTTAAGATATGTCTAAGCTATGTAATCACTGTTTAAGTTACGAGACCTTGGGACGTGAATAAATTATATTATTTAAATGTAATCTATTCGGTATTAGTTGTGTATTATTCCGCTGTGCGATGCGACATTTAGTCATATTATTATTGTGATGTATTACCATGAGCACGTGACGAATAGAATTCGAGAGACCCCGTGACGGTCCTAGAATTTGGGGGCGTCACAGGTTGGTATCAGAGCTGTAGTTATAAACCTTAGGAACGAGTGTCCTTAGACTATAACTTAGGAGAACTTAGAAGTTAGGAAGAAGACAAAGCTCATAGTAGAGTTTTCCTTGAGAGACTTAGTTTGTTATGAAATGTAACTTCATTTATACAATGAACTTATGTTTTATTTAACATTTTAATGGAGTTGCTGTTTCTTGTCTTGTGTTTGTGATTATAGATGGCAGATATGGGAGTACCCGCTAGAGTGGCTGAGGATGAGCCCAGTGATATTCATGTAATGTATGAGGCACCCTTAGAGGCTTTGCCGGTACAGGAAGTAGCACCATCTGAGTCTGATGACGAGGATGAGATAGAGGTAGAGCTTGATCCCGAGGAGGAGCCTATGGAGGACGAGCCAGTAGAGGACTCTGATGAGGCTACTGTAGAGGAGCAGATGTTAGGCGAGTATGAGGAACGAATTCTGGAGTTGGACTGCAGAGTCCAGGAGTTATAGGCAGAGGCCCAAGAGAGAGAGTTCCGAGTTCCAGAAGCTGAGGGACGAGGACCACCAGAGGAATTTAGACATGCAAGAGAAACTTATTCAACAGGTCAGTGGCGAGAAATGTGGATCTGGCAGGAAAGCTAGAAGAGGTAGAACAGAGGGAATTGAGCGAGAAGACTGAGAAGGAAGCACTCCGCACTCAGTTGGAATTAGAAGTGATGGATAGGATACACTTCGAGGAGAAGTGGGAGGCTGCCCATGAGAGAGTAGATGACCTGGAAGATGAGGTCAGATGTAAGAAGAGAAAAATGAACAAGATGGGGTACGTGTTCCGTTCAGCATTCGAGAGGCTGCTTGATGGTGTGTACCACTATCCGGCAGAGCAGGGACAGACTCTACATACCTTGAGTCGAGAGCTGGTTGCGTATATAGCGCATATGGAGTACAAGAGCGCAGTGGAGCGCGGGATGATGTGATGAGATTTCCTTAGATAGTCTAGTGGTAGTACTAGTTGTGTCTTTTATGTATTGTATATACTATGTTATAATCCCGATCTTTAGTGTAAGATGTGGGATAATGATGTAAACCCCGAGTTAGCTTTTGTTAGAGGGGTAGTATGGTAGTAGGTTGGTATATTCCCTATCTTTTGTGATATTAGGGGATACATGTGATAACATTTATAGAAATATGCTAGGGAAATCATGTAATGAAACGGTTGGCATATGAATATAAATGAAGCTTATTCAGAAACGTGTTATAAATTTCTTCTCTTGTATTAAAAAGAAATACTTCAGTAATATACTTGAATAATAATAAAATGAAAAAATTTGTGATCCAGATAATGCCGCCCAGACGTAGATTGACTGCACCTGAGGAGTTAGTGAACAATGAGGGGGAACAAGTTGACCCAATCCAGAAACTGGTAGACTTGTTAGGAGAAGCCTTAAGGGGAAGGAACAATGAACCCGTTCGCCCAAACCCTCAGGCTGTGCCAGTAACAACCTTTAAAGACTTTAAGAGTGTAGGACCCCCGGAGTTCGAGGGAACTCTTGACCCAATCGTCGCACAAACGTGGATCAAGGTGATCGAAAAAGCTTTCACTATAGCTCGCGTAGGCGAAGATCAGAAGACGGTGTTTGCCACGTACATGATGAGGGGAGAAGTGAACTACTGGTGGGAGGCTAATCAACAAAGAGCTGGAGAAGGGATAATAGCTTGGGATAAGTTTAAGACTCTGTTGTTCGAGAATTACTTCCCGAAAAGCATGAAGAATAGGATGGAGGAGAAATTCTTAGAGTTAAAACAAGGTGAGATGACGGTGGCGCAATACGCAGCTAAGTTTAACGAACTAGCGCGATTTGCGGAGCACCAAGTTGGTGATGAAGAGAGGAAGGCTAGACAATTCGAACAAGGACTGAAGCCCTGGCTATTCAATAAGGTGTCATTTCTTCATATTAATTCTTTTGCAACACTGCTAGAAAAGGCTATTATTGTTGAGGGAGGAAGTGAAGCTTTGAGCTTGTACAACAAAGAGAAGAAAGGAAAGAATGCTGGAGGAGAGAATCGTACTGGAGGAAGCGGCAGTGGAGGAAGTAATTTGGGAAAGAGAAAGTGGGAGAATAATAACAGCAGAAAAAATAATCAAGGTGGGAGTCACCAGGGAAATTTTAAGAAAAGGAGTGGAGCTTGTAATAAGTGTGGGAAAAGTCACCAAGGGGAGTGCTGGAAAGGAAAGGGCACGTGTTATAACTGCGGCCAAGAGGGGCACATATCGCCAAACTGTTCGAAGCCAAAGAAGATCCAAGGGTGTTTTGCTTGCTGCTCAACTGAGCACCGTATTAAGGATTGCCCGAAGAAGGGAAATGGCGAAAGTGGTAGCCAACAAGGAGGAGGTAACAAGTTAATGATTGGAGGACCCGCACAACCCAACCGATCGATCGCCCGAACTTTTAACATGACCGTCCAAGACGCAGTGGCTGCGAAGGACGTGGTGTCAGGTATAATCCCAATCAATGATATAAATGCTTATATATTATTTGATTCGGGTGCCACCTGTTCTTTTATATCTGAAGAATTTGCTAGTAAACTTAGTACACCCCGAGAACTGATTAGAAAATCCTTTGAATATAGAAGTTACGAATAAGGAATTGATCCCTGTAGAATACGTTTATCGAGATTGTCGCGCAAACATTAGAGAACATGAACTGAGCGTAGACTTAATTCCTATTAGACTGGGAAATTTGACGTAATACTGGGGATGGATTGGTTGTATAACCATGCTACGATTATTGACTGTCAGAACAAGTGTGTGAACCTTCAGACTCTGAGTAAGTCTAAGGTAATGTTTTTTGGTAGCTCATCGCTTAAGCAATCGTGTTGCGTTACGATGATTCAGGCCAAGAAATTGTTAAGGAAATGATGTGTAGGTTATTTAGCTTACATCGTAGATACTCGGAAAAAGGGAGTAAAAATTAAGGATATATTCGTAGTTAATGAATTTCAAGATGTGTTTCCGGACGATTTGCCTTGTCCTCCGCCAGACAGAGAAATCGAATTCGTAATAGACTTAGCACCGGGAACAACACCAATTTCGAAAGCTCCATATCGTATGGAGCCAGTAGAAATGAAGAAATTAATGATACAATTGCAAGAGTTATTGGATAAGGGTTACATTCGACCGAGTGTTTCTCCTTGGGGAGCACCAGTGTTATTCATTAAGAAAAAGGACAGATCGATGAGGCTCTGTATCGATTATCTAAAATTAAACAGAGTAACGATCAAGAATCGATATCCGCTACCAAGGATAGACGACTTATTTGATCAACTGAAGGGAGCAAAGTGTTTCTCAAAAATCGACCTATGGACAGGATATCATCAACTGAAAGTGAGGGATGAGGACATACCAAAGACTGCGTTTCGAACCCGCTATGGACACTACGAGTTTTTGGTAATGTCATTTGGACTGACTAATGCTCTGGCAGCATTTATGGACTTAATGAACTGAGTTTTCAAGCCATACTTGGATAAATTTGTAGTGGTTTTTATTGACGACATTTTGATCTACTCGAAAACAGAGGAAGAACACGCCGAACATCTGAAGTTTGTTTTGGAGGCACTAAGGAAGGAGAAGATGTATGCAAAATTTTCAAAGTGCAAATTTTGGATGGAGAAGGTTCAATTCTTAGGCCACATGGTGGATAAGAATGGAATCGCTATAGACCCTGCGAAGGTATAAGCAGTAAGTAATTGGGAACAACCGAGAACACCGACGGAGGTAAGAAGCTTTTTAGGGTTAGCTGGGTACTATCGAAGATTCATCCAAGATTTTTCTAAGATAGCAACCCCGTTGACCAATTTGACTAGAAAGATGGTGAAATTTGTATGGACCGACAAATGCGAAGAGAGTTTTCAAGAACTAAAAAGGAGATTGAGCGAAGCACCTGTGTTATCATTACCAGATGATGCGGGAAATTTTGTGGTGTATAATGATGCATCACACAAGGGACTTGGCTGTGTGCTTATGCAGCACGGCAAAGTCATTCCATATGCATCACGACAATTGAAGGATTACAAAAAATGATACCCTACTCACGACTTAGAGTTAGCGGCAAGTAGTTTTTGCGTTGAAGATATGGAGGCATTATCTATACGGGGAGAAATGTGAGATATACACGGACCACAAAAGTCTGAAATATATCTTCACACAGAAGGAGTTGAACATGCGGTAGAGAAGGTGGTTAGAATTAATCAAAGACTATGACTGCGATATTCTTTATCACCCAGGGAAGGCAAACGTGGTTGCCGACGCTCTGAGCAGGAAAGGAAGGGAGAAGTTGTTTAATTTGACGACTCAGGAAGAGTTGATAAGAGAGATGGAGAAATTGGAAATAGAAGTGAAGAGACCCGAGAGGTCTGAAGAAAGGTTGTTTGTGGTAGAAGCTCATCCGACATTGTTGGATAGAGTGAAGGAAGCCCAGGAAAAAGATGAAAAGTGTGAGAAAATTCGAAAGAGGATCACAGAAAATGAGGAAGAGAAATTTTGAATGGATAAAGACGGTATTTTGAGATTTTAAAAAAGAATATGGGTACCAGCGAGAACCGAGTTGAAGGAAGAGATTTTGCACGAGGCACACAATACGACATATTCCGTTCATTCGGGAGGCACTAAGATTTACCGAGATTTGAAGCAACATTTTTGGTGGCCTAATTTGAAACTGGAAGTCGCAGAGTGCGTTAGTAGATGTTTGACTTGCCAACGCGTTAAAGCATAACATCAACGACCGAGTGGATTTACTACAACTGTTGGAAATACAGGAGTGGAAATGGGAGCATATTACGATGGACTTCGTGGTAGGACTTCCAGTTACATAGAAAGGTTATGATGCCATTTGGGTTATCGTGGATCGACTTACCAAGACCGCATATTTTCTACCGATCAAGATCCATTACAGTTTGAATCAATTAGTGGGACTATACATAAAGGAGATTGTCTCACGATATGGAATGCCGGTATCTATTTTCTCTGATCGAGATCCGTGCTTCACGTCCAATTTTTGGAAGAGTTTGCAAGAGAGAATGGGAACGCAGTTGAGGTTAAGTACGACTTATCATCCTCAGACAGACGGACTAGAGTGAGCAAACTGTACAAATGCTAGAGGACATTCTTAGGACTTGCGTGATGGATTTTAAGAGAAATTGGGATGACCACCTACCCTTAGTCGAATTTGCGTATAACAATAGTTACCATGCGAGTATCGGCATGCCACCGTACGAAGCTCTTTACGGAAGAAAGTGCAGAACGCCATTATGTTGGGACGAAGTCGGAGAACGACGAATACACGGACCAGAGTTAGTTCAACAAACCGCAGACGTGGTGACAATGATAAGAGCCAGATTAGTAGCAGCTCAAGACCGCCAGAAAAAGTACGCAGATTTGCATCGGCAGGACCGAGACTTCAGAGTCGGCAGTTTCGTATTCTTGAAGGTATCTCCATGGATGCGAAAGATCCGTTTCGGCAAGAAAGGAAAATTGAGTCCAAGATTCATAGGACCGTTCGAGATACTGAAGCGAGTGGGCAAAGTGGCATACAAAGTTGCGTTACCACCCGAGTTGGAGCACATCCACAACGTATTCCACATTTCTGTGTTGCGACCGTACAAGGCCGACTACAAGCACGTGCTTTCTTACGAGCCCATTAAAGTGGAGAAGAACTTGGCGTACGAAGAGATTCCTGTCCAGATACTAGATAGGAAAGAGCAAACCTTAAGAAATAAAATTATTTCATCTGTAAAAGTACTTTGGCGTAACCACGATGTCGAGGAGGCAACGTGGGAGTTAGAAGATAGGATGATGAGGGATTATCCCCATTTATTTGTGTAACCTTGTAGCAATTCCGGGATGAAATTTTTATAAGGGGGGGATGATGTAGTACCCGAGAATTTCCTAATATTATTAAATAAATATAGTAATGAAAATGAGAATTTATTTGTATATAAATGATTTTGTGTTATGAGATGAATTAATTCAATTATATAAAATTGATTAATTATAATAATTAAGAATATATGGAGTTTGCGATATGCTCGAAGAATGCCTTGTGTGGCACAGTGATGAGAAGTATGTGATTTAATTAATTTAAAGAAAAAATTAATGAGTGGATAATTAATTAATAATATATTATTAATTATTAGATATTATGAATAATGACATATTAATGAATAAATAGTAATCTATATTTTGAGATTTATGTTTATTCAATTAAAATTGCTTAACATACAGTTATGCAATCACATATTGTATTGTAACTGCAACTATATAATATAATGTATAATGTGACATGTTGACATAACTATGTAATATAGAAACTATATAATAAAAGGAAGTGACATCGTTAGACTTATAAAAGGCATGTTGTATGTACATTATATAGTATGGAGCCAAACTATATTATAAAGTGTGGTGTAACACTTTAGTAAGACTATGTCATATGGAAACTATATTGTAAGAATAATAAAATTTCATGAGTTACTTATGTGACCATGTGATAGGTGTAGTACTTTAATGAATACTATATGGTATATTAAATTAAAGTATGTCAATAATTAATAACAATAATTATTTTAATGAGTTGCATGATTGGAATAATAAGATTTGGAATAATGTGATAGGCCACTATTTAATTAACTCATAATCTGACATTATTAAAATGTACATGGATTATATGATGTGTATAGATATGTATCCCAATGTGCTACCATATAATGTTGTTGTGAAACCCTAAGTCCATGAATACCCCTAAATGGATTTAAACCTAAGTAATACATGTGTACTTATCTAACTCAAGTATACACTATATGTACATGGAATGTATCCTTACAATGCTGATAATTCCTTGTCCCATAATAAGTGTCCAATTGCTCCTCCATTTCTCATTTACGTAATACACAAAAAGGCTAAAAGCCTATCCCTCATTCTTCTCCCAAGCTCTTCCTAGTTCATGATTGTGGGCGGAGTGGGATTCATGATTTCATCTAACAACCACTTACCAACTTCTTCATAACCTCCATACAAATCAAAAGTTCGTTGGTTTAATTTGAAGAACAAAAGCATTACCCATGTATTGATTCCTCCATAAAGATGGCTCCCTCCCTTCTCTTTTCAAATTACTGAGAATTGTTTAAGTGTTGAGAGCATACACTAGTTATATCAGTAGAGTGAGAGGTGTGGATTAGCAGCAAGCTAAATTGCATATTAGAGGTATAATCTACATTTCATGTTCTTCATTTCATTCTCTGTCAAAACTCCATTGCTTGTTTTTGTCAAAATCCAAGTTCTTGATCATGTGGAATTGAAGTATAATTGAATTATAGAAAGCTTGATTAACTGTTATATGGACATACATACATGTTCCTTGTCCTTCATTTTTATTTTCGGTTTATGTTCTGCAAATTTTGTAGAAATTAAAAGTCTTGAATTAAGTTGGAAATTCACAAATTTGTGATTGGATGACGACAATTGGTTGGTATATAAGCTATATATGCGTTAGTAAGGTAACATAGTTGGTTTAACTTATAGTAATGCCATAATTTGCTAAAATGAAATATATTTAGTATTGATTGTAGTCTTATGTGATATTAATAATATGAGAGAATGTTTGCTAATTGTTGCGATCTTATATGATATGAGAATGTGTTTAAACTCAAAAGGAGGAACGTTAAGGATAGAAATTATATTCTATATAACTGTGTTGCTAGGTTAAAACTTAGCTTATGTGTTGATCGTATATTCAAAGATAAAATGTGAAGTTAAATTATATGACTAATGAATATCATATATATATGTAACTATATTACGATAGAAATTCAAAAGTGTTGATTTGCTTTTCGTGGATAAACTATGCTAAAGGCAAGTTCTCTAACTTACACTCTTTTAAAGTGCAAGTTTCCTTACTTACACTCATTTATAGTGCAAGTATCTAAACCTTATCTCTTTGGATGCAAGTTTCCTAACTTATACTCTTTTACGGTGCAAGTATTCTATCCTTGTATATTACGAGCTAGTTTCTTTACTTACTCATTTGAATTGAATTAGCATAATTGAACTCTTATTTCATTAAAGCTATTATTCATGATGAACTTAGTATTGTTCTTGAATATTATGAAAGTGTCTATGCCATTTGATTCGGCTAGGCTTATATTATTGAAAAGCGACCCAAACCAATTGATTGGTGCGGGATCTTGTATTTGACTGAGAAGAACAAAATATAACTGTCGGAGAACCGACGCGCGCACATTAGTATGATTGAGTGTTATGCATAACATAGGTACTTTAGGCTGATCACCTGTTGTACTTGTTTTTGTTGGATTTTTAGTTTATTACTGTCAAATCCTGTGAAAGTTCATAGTCCTTAGTGACTGCTCAATATTCAGTTATCTTGAAATCTTGAATTGATTTATTATTGAATCACATTGATATTATTCTGTCCTTAGCGATTGTTATTGAAAACTATTGATATTCTTGTTATCCTTGAACTATCAAACCTTGCTATACCCTTTCGAGAATTGAGAATTATATTACAAACCCTTATTGTATATTACTTGCTGAGCAATTTGTGCTCATTCTTGCTTTCCCTAAAAACATTTCAGTTAAGGCCGAGCAGTGCGGACCCTCGAGTACCGACAAGGGCAAGGGAAAGGCTACTGAGTAGCTTTGTTTATGTAGGACTTTATGATTGTAATAAAGAACTTATGATATTATGTACTAGTTAATGTTATTATTGCTTAAGATATGTCTAAGCTATATAATCAATGTTTAAGTTACGAGACCTTGGGACGTGAATAAATTACATTATTTAAATGTAATCTATTCGGTATTAGTTGTGTATTATTCCGCTGTGCGATGCGACATTTAGTCGTATTATTATTGTGATGTATTACAATGAGCACGTGACGAATCGAATTCGAGAGACCCCGTGACGGTCCTGGAATTTGGGGGCGTCACACATGATGTCGAGCTAAAGACAATAAACAAGGGCAGCTACTTGGGAGGAAACCCAAGAACTCAGATTTATTATTTTCTCTCTCTTTACTTTTTAGTTTTTGCATGTTAGTTGAATAATATTCTCTTCTTTGCATGATTTTCTTACATTGGGGACAATGTAAGGTTTGAGTGTGGGGGGATGTTTTAGGTTTTTTTAGGGATATTAATCCATTCTTGATAAGAAATTTGAAAAATTGATGCCTTTTGAAAATTTTTGAAAAAATTGGGTTCCATGATTTTATTTGCCTATATGTTCCGAAGGTTAAAGTCAAAAATTGGAGATCAATGCTAAACTTCAGATTTTATTTGATGCTTAATTGGTTAATGATTGATGAGAACTAAGCAATGATCCATAGTAATTAATTTGAATTAAATTCTTATTTGCATAAAGAACTTGAATATGTGATATACACTTAGTTGGCTAAGTTATCTGTGGAGTTGTCTATGTGCACTAATCTCATGTTTTAGAACTATTGAACTGCTTATGTTATTTGCAGGACAATGTGAAAAAAAAAAGAAAAAAAAAGTTGAAAATTAAAGAAATTGTTAAAAAAGAGAAAAAGAAGCAAAAGAGAAACCATGTGGTGGGATGAGATGGATCGTAAAATGCACTTTCCCATAAACACGTGCGAATAAGTGAGATGGAGCATAAAATGCACTCACTTACAAAAGAAAGATTGAGGAAGGTGAAATGGAGCATAAAATGCATTCACCGAAACCAAAAAGAAAGATGGAAAGGTTCTTGTAAAAATAAAGTAGGAAAAATATATTTTGAGTATTGAGCGGTGTGCACTATTTTTACTCCATGATAACTAAGTTGAGTAAGTGTGTGGATCATAGAAGAGTTGTTTATGTGGGTATAATTTGATTTAATAAAATTCAATGGTGAAAAGGCATAGTTGTTGTTTTGAGTTGATTGATGAAGCATTGACTATGATCTTGTGGGTTTAGTGTTGATAATTATGATTTGTACCTTGAAGCCTTTTGACACTATGGTTGAATAGAACTTTTCTAGAAATCAAATCTTTGGTTTACACGAGGACGTGTAAAGGCTAAGTGTGGGGAATTTGGTGAGTGCATAATGTTCATGTATTTTGATTCCTTTATGTTTAGTTTATTGCATTTTTTGTGGTGTATATGAACTTATTAAGGTGTTTATTGTTTTCAGGTTAATTAAAGTTACACGGATGGAAACAAGTTGATTTAGAGTTTAATTGGAGAGAGTTTGACTAGCAAGTAACTTTCTCGATTTTTGGAGATTTCTACTTGGAATTGGATTGATATTACTATCAGATTTAGGATTGCTTTGGACTGAGATTTTATTTCCTTATTGGGTTCTATTTCTTTATGAAAACTAGTTATGATTTGTAATTCCTTTTAGGATTTGGATTTCTAGTTCTCATAGGATTTAGGTTTTTGTCTAGCACTATAAATAGAGGATGATAGTCAAGGGTTTTATTCATTCAATCTTCTAGCCAACTATTATACCTCATTGAAGTGCAGACTTGGAGCATGTCAGACTAGTTTCTTTATTCAGTTTTAAAGGGAGGTGAAACCTTGTTACTAGTAATTAATTAATTGAGTATTATTATTTATTCCTTCTTGTATGAAATTTCTTCTGATAATATGTTTTCATTGATTGCATGCTAATTGATCTAATTGATTTAATATGACCAATTGAGTTAATTTGATCATTATCATCTGCTAGATTAAGATTGGTATTAAGTGTAATTGATATCTGTCTTCATCATAAGTAGCAACTTGGTAATACTAATTGTGGATAAGCTTTTGTGTATTGCTAAGATTATCAGAAAATAAGTTAAACAAATCGAGCTTATGTGTTTGTTGCTTAAATTAGCATAATTCTCTATTTCTTAATGCTTCTGTTATATTAAATCTAGAGAGTTTGTTCTAAGTTGTATACTAGTTGAATCTGGTGAAGAGCTTGTTTCATACAGTGAATATTTAAGGAGAATTTCGGATAGCAGAGCTTATTATTATCTAGGACTAATAGTTTCATGTGAAGGGTAAATAATAAAAACTTGATTAATTGATTGTTGTACTTGGCAAAACTGAACTGCAGAACTGAAGTTTTTACACACTTGGTTAATTTCATTGATTAATTCTGTTTTTCTTAGTGTAAAATAATTTCAAAAATCCCCCATCTTTATTTTCTGTTAAAATGGTAGAATAAATCTAAAAAAAACATACTCTCTATGGGATCGATCATTGCTTACTACTGTGCTAATTATTTAAATTCGAAAGTGAAAGTGAGGTTAATTTTAGAGTGTCAACGATAGCTCCTACGCGTACTTCTTCTGGCAATCTTGAGCCGCTACCAATATGGCTCTTATCATTGTTACTACATCGGTTGTTTGTTGAACTAATTCTTGTGACATCCCCAAATCTAGGGTACTTCAAATTCCACTGGATTTGGTGTTCACTGTACAAATATCACATTCTATCTACCCATAATAAATGCAAACCATGAAATAAATAGAAATCCTCCCCTTAAGGGGTTACAACATCTGAATACATAAATAAATCCCAGGTTGAACTAACCTTAAATCTCAAATGCGGAAATATAATCAAATACATAATTCTTAACACATCAAAGTCTTAAACAT
Source organism: Panax stipuleanatus (assembly GCA_020205555.1). Taxonomy (NCBI): domain Eukaryota; kingdom Viridiplantae; phylum Streptophyta; class Magnoliopsida; order Apiales; family Araliaceae; genus Panax; species Panax stipuleanatus. The sequence continues at coordinate 57,763,006 of CM035124.1, forward strand.
AAAATTCTAAAATTAAATAACAAGTCTTCAACACTTGTTAACCTTGCCCTTGCCTTTGCTAGTGGAAGGCTCGTCGGACCTTTCATTCTTAATTGCGATGTTATTATGCAAGAGTGAGCACGATTGCCCACAAGTATAACAATATAACAATAATAATAACATGCGAGTGAATCAAAGAATTTTGAATAAAAAAAGCTCAACTTTTGAATCAAGAATGAATAAGAAGAATCAAAAGTACATCTAAGGGTCATAAGACCATGAATTATGTCCTAGGTTGTCAAGTATCTCTACTTTAAACCTTTCAAAGTCATAAGACTGTGGATTTTACTACTCGTATTAGGGGGATCAGCCCTTAGTACCATAATGTGCATATCATCTCAACGCTAACGCGTAAATAATCCCCTATTAAAGGGTTGCTTATCTCATTTTGACATCAGAGTCCGCACCAAAGGAAGTTTGGTTTGGCTAAGCTTAATAACAGTTCTAAATTTAGAATGTTCATCAACTATGGACTAGTCAAATCATTAAGGGTTCGCTAGTCTTACAAGGTTTAACAATAACATTGATATTCCAATCGAATAATAAATCTCAAGAGTATACAATCGAATAAGTATTGTATAACTGAAGTAATATTTTAAAGGAATTATAATATCTCATATGAATCTTGACTTGAATAAACAAGAATAAGAACTTGCATCATGATAATAATTCGAGAATTAAAAGCTTGTTCAATAACTGATTTGAGTTTAGAATACTTGCTCAATAAAAGTAAAGTTAGAAAACTTGCTTAATTAAAAGTAGGAATCAGGAAACTTGCCTCGTGCACAAGCTATAGTTATAATTACAATTCACTTCCTTAACGTCATACACATTTCATTACGTTTACAATATCGATTAGTTCCATTACCACTACGTTTAACTGTTGAACTTTTCAGCTAAGTTCAACTTAACAACTTAATTCGTAATCTTAACTTGTTGACTAACAACACAAGTTTAAACTCTTAAATAGTCAAAATTAAACGTTACAACAACAAAATCCAAGTTCACACATAACTTGTTAATATGCAACTTAAAATCATCTTATACAGACAGGTCAACAATATGTTATAGGACTGTGTTACATGGTCAACACATTATCAAGTTCATTAGGTTAAGTTAACTCATCATGTTATGGATTAAAAATACATAAAATCAAACCATTCCAACTCTGTACCTCGCCAGGGCAAGGGTCCCCTGTATGGCGAACTGCAGTTCGCGACTGCACTGTTCATCAGCCCAAATAAATCCCAAATTAAACCAACACAACAATTTTAATGTTACCTATGAACTATAAACTTCACAAAAGCATTATACAATGTTTTTAGCATGTTTTTAACACTTTAGATCACATAATCATTCAAATTGGAACACTTAAATTCACTGCTTTTGGTATTTTGTAAAGTTTCGAGAGAAATCATGAAATTCGATGTTACAGATTCGTTATAACTCCGAATCTATCCGTTTGAATTTCGTTTTATTTGTTTAAACATGCATAATCATAATCAACTATCAATTTAAAGTTTAATAAATAATTAACGCATGATATTTTGTACATAAGGGTCATATTCATACTTTTCATACTTTGTAACTTTCTATTCTCTAATTAAAGCATAATTACATGGTTTTGATGGTTTTAAAACATACATAGATGATAGAAAACATGTTATAACCATTTAGTAACACATATAACTTCAATTCATGCATTAATCACAAAGTAGGCTTTTACAGAGAACTTAAATATTCTTTCATGGAGAAATATATGAACGTGAAATTAAAAGTTTGGGTTGAAGAATTTACCCTTGCTACTTGTTAAGATGATTCACAGATGATAAAAACTTCCTTTGATTCTTCACTTTTCTTTCAATTCTCTCAATTTCTCTCTCAAACTTTCTGTCCTTTATCTCTAACTTCTTTGACTGATATACAATATATGAAGACTGATATAATATATATAGCATAATATGTATAATTATTTAACCGGTAAAGTCATGGGTAGCAGTTAAGCGCATCAGGCCTTAACTGCTCCTATGTTCCTTAGGCAATGTTTGGTTGTTCTCCTTTATTCTTCCTTTTCCATTATTTTAATTAAAGTGTTTATTATGTAGCTTAATTTTTACACTTTAATTAATCAAATAATCTTATTTAAATCAATTAAATAAAATATGATATTACAGATTAAATCACATCATCATATAATTAAAATTCTTATTTATTAATTATGTCAAATCATTAAATCTCTAATTAATTATTAAATTAATTAGAATAACATTATGCTTATTAAATAATTCATTTAATTAAATAAACTCAATTAAATTCATACTTTGAACTATAAAAATTCTCTATATTAATTTAATCCATTTAACACATATGTTTAAATTAATCTACCATAATTCCATCAAATAATTATTTAACTCAATAAATAAATCATCAAAAATATTTTTTTTATTTCAATAAATATTTAAATTAAATTACAAAATTCTCGTTTGTCACATCTTTCCCCCCTTAAAAGGATTCTGTCCCTAGAATCATGATTCAATTAAATTCGTCCCGTTACATTCTTCCCCCCTTACAAAGATTATGTCCCCAGAATCTCTTACACGTAAATTAGGCAAATAAATGTAGGTAAGTCTTCATCATATGTTCTTCGAGTTCTCACGTAGCTTCTTCAGCGTTGTGGTTCCTCCAGATTACCTTAACAGAAGGTATCACTTTATTTCTGAGAACTAGTTCTTTCCTGTCGACAATTTGAATACGAACTTCTTCATAGGATAAATCTTTCTCAAATTGCAGGGGTTCATATTCAATTACATGTTTGTAATCGGGTTTGTACGACCGTAGGACTGAAATATGGAAAACGTTGTGGACTGTGCTCTAATGCCGGAGGTAGGGCTACCTCATATGCAACTTCTCCGATTCTTCGCAGCACTTCAAAGGTTCCAATGAACCTCGGGCTCAATTTTCCCTTCTTGCCAAATCTAATTTTTCCCTTCCAGGGAGAGACTTTCAAGAATACAAAGCTACTCGATATAATTTCTACATTCTTGAGGTGTGGATCGACGTATTTCTTCTGCCTATCCTGAGCAACTACCAATCTTATTTGGATCACCTTGACTGATCTCGGCTGTCTGTTGTACCAGTTTTGTTCCTAGTAATTGTCTTTTGCCAACTTCATCCCTGTACAATGGAGTTCTGCACTTTCTGCCGTACAATGCTTCGTAAGGCGGCATGCCAATACTTGCGTGGAAACTGTTGTTGTAACCAAATTCTACGAGCGATAGGTGATCATCCTAATTTCCTTTGAAATCTATGATGCATGCTCTCAGCATATCCTCCAATGTTTGGATTGTTCTTTCGCTCTGCCCGTCTGTCTGAGGGTGATATGCCATACTCATTCTCAACTGCGTCCCCATGCATTCTTGTAGTCGCTTCTAGAAATTCGATGTGAATCGCAGATTTCGATCGAAAATAATCAACACTGATACTCCTTGCCTTGAAATAATCTCCTTCACATACAACATCGCCAACTGATATAAGTTGAATCTGATCTTGATTGGTAGGAAGTGTGCTGATTTTATCAGTCGATCAACGATAACCTATACTGCGTCGTAGCCTTTCTGAGTTATCGAAAGGCCAAGTACAAAATCTAGAGTAATATGTTCCCATTTCCATTATGGGATCTCTAGTTGTTGTAGCAACCCACTCAGTCTCTGATGTTATGCTTTTACTTTCTGGCAAGTCAGGACACTTGGCAACACATTCAGCAACGTCTCGTTTCATATTCGACCACTAGAAATGATGTCGGAGATCCTGGTACATCTTGGTACTCCCAGGGTGTGGAATACCGTGAGTTATGATCCTCCCTCAAAATTTCCTCTTTAATCTCTGGCACTGGCGGTACCCAAACACTGCTCTCAAATCTTAACAGTCCCTCATTGTCCACCTTGAATTTCTGTTCATTTCTTTCGTATATCTTCCTCTTTATCTTTTCACATTCTTTGTCCTAAAGTTATGCTTTCTTAACCTTATCTAGCAAAGTTGTACCAAATCCCAGCTGGAACAGCTTCTCGTCAGATTCCATAGGATATCTCACTTCCAATTCCAACTTCTCCATTGCTGAAATTAGCTCCTCCTAGGTAGTAAACATCATCAATTTCTCTCGATCCTTTCTACTTAAGGCATCGGCGACCACATTCACTTTACCCGGATGGTATAAGATCTCGCAATCATAGTCCTTTATTAATTCCAACCATCTCCTCTGGCGCATATTAAAATCCTTTTGTGTAAAAATATATTTCAGACTTTTGTGGTCTGTATATATTTCACACTTCTCCCCATAGAGATAGTGTCTCCAGATCTTTAAAGCAAACGCTACCCCGACCAATTCTAAGTCATGGGTCGGATACCCCTTCTCGTAATCCTTCAGCTGTCGTGACGCATACGCAATGACTTTTCTGTTTTGCATAAGCATACAGCCTAGTCCTTTATGCGACGCATCACTATACACCACAAAATTTCACATGTCATCCGGAAGAGAATAACACAGGTTCCATACTCAACCTCTTCTTAAGATCTTGGAAGCTTTCCTCACACTTCTCCGTCCAAACAAATTTCACCGATTTCCTAGTCAAATTTGTCAGTGGAGTTGCGATTTTGAAAAAGTTCTGAATGAATCTTCTATAATAGCATGCCTGTAATGACCGTGAATTTTTAAACTCCATTATTAATTAAATATAAGATTTAATTTTAATGAGTTAGTTTTGTATACTTATTTAAACCTTATGTGGTTATGTGATTATGTGAGTTAGTGCCTATGCGATAAATTGCTAGGATTAATTAAAGAGAGTCACTAATGGTTTATTAAAGTAGTGGACTAGCCTTGAGGTCTTTATATCAAAAGAATTGATAGGATGACTAGTAATTAAATATTCAATTTACTTGAATATAGTGATAGGATTTAATTATGTAGATTAATTAATAAATGTGAGGAATATTAGTATTAATATTTAACTAATCTATTTAGAAATACTAATAGACTAGACCATTTATTTAATTAACTAATTCAATCTTTTATTTAATCACGAATTGGGGAAGTTAATGTATACTATAATAATAGTGTTGGGATAATGCAATATGATATTACCCAATTGAATTATATTCAGGTATTAATGAAATGTATATGGATTATATTTGGATATGTATAACCCAATTTGCTATTATGTATTATGTTATCCATCTGTATCCTTTAATTTATTTATAATATAAGTGTCTATGAAATGAAATGTGTATATATTATATAACCTAAGTAAGCATGGTAAGCATATATAGATAACATTAGTGTGTTGTATTGCCAATTACTGAGTTATTTAGTTGGCCCAAATTGAGTGCCCATCTTCATTTCCTCTCACGTGTTATGCCAAAAGGCTAGCTACTCTACTCCTCCTTCTCAAAATCAGCATTCTAGCAAATGATTATAAGGGAGTGGGCATCATGATGGAGTTCACCAACTACCCAACCACTCTTCATTAACCAATATACAATCCTTCAATTCATTGGTTTGATTTAATGGAGAATTGCATTGTCTGTATATTCATTTTCCTATAAATGGGCTCTTCTCCTTCTATATTGCAATTGCTGAGAATTTTGTCAAAATATAAGACATAGAGTGAGTGCTTTGAGTTAGTAAGGAGTCTAAGTATTGAGGAAGATTATAGCAGCAGTGTAGAACCCATTTAGCAGCAAACCCATCTCGAGTATAGTAGAGGTATAACTTTCATATCATGTTCATCATTTTCTGTAAATTGCTAAATTCTTGATTCTTGGATTAAGCATGGATTGATTGATAATTTGATTGGAGAATGCTTGTTGAGTCTTACATAAGTTGCTAGGTATGTTAGAATTATAATGTAACATGATTAGAATGAAATTCGTGAAGAAAATTTTGAGTTTGGCTTTAGTTCTGCCGAGTAGAGGCTACTTCAGGTTTGGCCGAACAACGGCGCAGCTGCTCCCTATTTGTACTAGGGTGCAGCACAGCTGCGCCAGGCCCTGAATTTGGTTTTCTATTTCTGTTAGTTTCTGCTATGTGCTAACATGTGGTACCACTTTGGACAAGCATGAAAATTTGTTTAACTCTTGTGTATATGTTTCTTAATACAACATGCATGATTGTGGCCATGTTAGTATATATTATAGAAGGAAAACTTATTGTTTTAAAATGAACTTATAGTTTTTAATATGAACTTTGACATGTGCGTATCATATGTGTATTCTGACTTTGTGAGCATGACCGTATAGTCTAAATAGACATGAATAGTTAGTCTAAAGTGTTGAGTACACACTAGCATACATGCTTGAAAGTTAAGTTGATTTCAAAGGGCAAACTTGGACAGTTTTGGAAAGCTAAAGTTGCATTAATCCGAGGTGATAGTGTTATGATATTTTGGACATACATGAGCGTTCTTTTAACATCACTAATGTATCATACATGTGCACACACTATGTAGATACCATGAAAGTTAGTAAGCGTGAATGAGACATGATTTAAGCTTGTTTAAGGCAAATAACGATGCTAGCTATACGTATATGATGAAAGTCTTAGTGAGCATGCATACTACACTGATTTCATGATTACCTTATGTGTGTACGTGTGTCTTAAACTGTATTGCATGATTAATTGAAGTGCTATGTGTTCAAGCCTATGTTGATGCATAGAGACTAGATATTCTAAAGTTATTAATATAGGACGGAGTGAAATGTTTATAGACTCAGTCATAGTAAGTCGACTTACGTGAATTACGTGGTAGACTTACCTAATGATTAGATTCTTGTAAGTGTGAACTCATACCAGTCTACACAATACTAATTGAGAGACCGAGTTGTTTGTGTTATGATGTTTCAACGCTATTTAGTTAAAGCTAGATTATTTGTAGCTGAGCAAGCAGGCAAATTTTTGAACTTCACTCTTTATTGTGCAAGTTTGCTATCCTTCTCATATTATATTGAGCAGGTTATTATTATGTGGCAAGTTATTTATTGACGCTTGGACCATATTTCCAAGTATGTTTTAGGTGGTTTAATTACTTTACAATTATTCCACATCGATTTTATTGATACTCGCACTTGGTGCACTTGAGTTCGTACAGTCTTGGACTTGTACATCATTTTAAAGTTCTATAATTCATGAACTGCTTCAGATAGAGTTTGAACCTTTGTTCGGTCAGACAATTGCATGAAATTTTTATAAAAGCTATCCAGGACAATTGATGGTAGGGATTCTTAGACTGAAGAAAACACCCCTATATGGTAGGGGAGTACCCCACGTATCTAATATAAGATCCAAACAGTAGAGTTGAATGTTATGCATATAAATGGCGTACGCGAGGCTGATCCCCTCAAGTACATATTCTGTAGCCAGTAACCAAAGGGTCAATCAGCTATTGATTCCGTTGGAAGTTTACAGTTCAAAGTCTACTTGTCTATCAATTATTCTAAAAGCAATTATTCTCCTTGCTTCCGATATTCATATTGTTGAATTCCTTTAATTATGATAGATCCTTTATTGCTGTATTTAAAACTTGTTGAGCAAACTAGTTGCTTACCCTTGCTATATCATGAGTTTTATTACAGTTAAACCCGAGACTTCAGGGAAGGACAAGGGTAAAGAAAAGATGAAGTAATAGACTTCAAGTAGCTAAATTTGTTTTATGCTTAATTTAATTACTGTTTATGTAATTTGAACCCTAATGGTTATTCTAGGGTATAATTGTAAGGTTGTATTAAGGTTCTCGAATCTTGGGACTAGTAACACCTTTTGAATGAACGACATACGTTTATTTCTTTCCGCATTTAGTTGATGTATGTTGTTTAGAGGTGGATATTGTATTGGATCATGATGACCGAATCTGGGTGTTTGAGACTCGAATTTGGGGGCCTCACAATGCCAATCCAAGAAAACTTCTCACTTCTGACGATGTCTTCGGCTGATCCCAATTCATCACAGCTTCGACCATTGAGGGATCTGTCGAATTTTCGTTGTTATCGATCACATGTCCAAGAAATTGCACCCTCTCAATCCAGAATTCACATTTCAAAAATTTGTTATACAACTTCTCCCTTCTTAACGCCTCTAATGTCACCTTAAAATGCTCTACGTGTTCCTCCTTGGTCTTGGAATATATCAGAATGTCGTCATAAACACCACTACAAATTTGTCCAAAAATGGCTTGAATACTCTATTCATTAGGTCCATAAATGCTGCAGGAGCATTCGTTAAACCAAATGACATCACCAGAAATTCGTAGTGACCATATCGAGTCCTGAACGTTGTCTTTGAAACGTCCTCTGTCCTCACCTTTAACTGATGATAACCACTTCTCAGATCTATATTTGAGAAGTATCTCGCTCCCTTCAATTAGTCAAACAAGTCATCGATCCTAGGCAATGGATACTTATTCTTAATTGTGACCTTGTTCAATTCCCTGTAGTCAATACAGAGTCGCATTGTCCCATCCTTCTTCTTTACAAATAACACCGGCGCTCCCCACGGCGATACGCTCGACTGAATGTACTTCTTGTCCAAAAGCTCTTGCAGCTGCAACATTAATTCCTTAATCTGTACCGGAGCCATACGGTAGGGTGCCTTCGATATTGGAGCCGTTCCTGGCGCCAAATCGATCACTAACTCTACTTCCCTATCTGGAGGAAGTCCTAGCAAATCATCCAGAAATACGTTCACGAAGTCTCTCACGACTGGTATCTCCTCTAACTTCGGGCTCTCTTTACGACTATCGACTATGTAGGCTAAATATCCTACACAGCCTTGTCACAATAACTTCTTGGCCTGCATCATTGTTAGACAACTCACTTGTCTAGGCGACTTGCTACCATAAAATACAACCTTTGACAGAGTCATAAGGTTAATACACTTCCGCTAAAAATCAATTATTGCCCCATAATTGAATAGCCAATCCATTCCCAAAATAACTTCGAATTCCCCAAGTCTAATCGGAATAAGATCTATGTTCATCACATTACCCTTAATATCCACCCTACAATTCTTGTGTACATACTTAACAGGAATCACTTCCCTATTCGCAATCTCTATGTTCATAGGGTATTCTAACTCGTCCTTAGGCAGTTCTAAGTTCTTAGAAAAGTCCATCGAATATAAATGAGCAAGTAGCACCCAAATTAAATAATACATATGCATTAACATTATTGATCAGAATGATACCTGACACCACATCGCGAGACTGCACAACATCCTGCACTGTCATGTTGAATGTCCTGACAGTAGGTCAGTTGGTTGATGTCGGTCCTATAACTGTCATAGCGTTGCCACTGCTGCTTCCCCTGCTCCCACCTGCTCCTGCCCCTCCAGATACTTTCTTGGGATAGTCCCTTGCCAAGTGGTCCTTAGACCCACATGTGAAGCAGGCGCCCTTCTTAGGGTTAGGGCAGTTAGGTGCTATGTGGCCTTCCTGACCACAATTGTAGCAGACTCGTTTTCCTTTCATATAGACCCCAGGTGGTTCTTCCCGAAAGTCAGACATGCTTCTACCTTATTCTTCTGGTTTCCCTGCTAATTTTCGGTCGATGGGCTGTTATTCCATCTTCTCTTTTGATTACTACCTCCACCAGTGTTGCTACCACTCGCCTTGTTACCTTCCACTTTGCTTTTCCTCTTCTTCTTCTTCTTCTTCTTCTTCTTCTTCTTCTTCTTCTTCTTCTTCTTCTTCTTCTTCTTCTTCTTCTTCTTCTATTCCTAGTTATACTTGGTCATAGCATCGCTCCCACCTTTCGCGATGATTTCTTTCTCCAATACTCTGATAAGGGTGTTCAACTGGAACATCGACACCTTTCTATACAACCAGAGCTTCAGTCCCTGTTCGAATCTTCTGGCATTCCTCTCATCAGTGTGCACTTAGTATGTGGAAAACCTAGCCAGCTCATAAAATCTTGCCGCATAGTCTGGCACAGACATGTGGCCCTACCTTAGCTCTAGAAACTGAACCTCCATTTGGTTCTGTGAGCTTGTCGGGAAGTACATTTCGAAAAACATTTCTTTGAACCTTTCCCAGGTGGTCACACCTTGTCCTCACTGGACCTTGTTTGCATGCCACCAATAACTGGCCTCCGCTTTCAGCATGAATGTCGCATAAGCCGTCTTCTGGTCCTCACTCACCCTAGCGACGTCGAAAACCTTTTCCATCTCCATAACCCAAGTCTATGCTTCGATCGGGTTCATGGATCCCTTAAATTCTGGCGGTCCCATCGCCTTGAAGTCTTTGAATGAAGTGTTCAGTGGAGCTTGCGGCTGGTTGTTCAGAGCTCCAGTCAAAAGATTCACCAACTGCTGAACGGGGTTGGGGTTGGCATTGGCGTCGTTATTCGTTGACCCTTCTTGGGCTGGTTGACGATTTGGGCGTCTTCTCGGCGACATATTTCTGTTAAGATATACACTTATTAGATCTTTATTCAATCCTTTAGATATTTAATTCTTAACTTAAATACTTTAAGATAACACTTAACACATAACATCTCAAATAAACTCTGATATTTTATTTAATCAAAAGTTTTAAACAAAACAAGATAGCATCACTGCTATTTACATCAACTATCCCGAGATAAAGATTCTTCAGGATTTAAATCATCAACATATTCTGTGGTTTATAATCACATTGGAATTTATATTATTAACTAACAAAGAAATATTAACATAATCATGCTGTTCCTATCACGGTCTACTAAGACATCGAACAGCTTTGCTGCGCTCTTCCTGCATAATGCGGAACATCGTCTTGCGATCCAGCATATACCAAGGTAGATCTTTGAACTGCACTGGATAGCACATAACCCGATCATGGGCCTTATCAATCACAGTCTAAAACGTGTAGTCCGTGTCCTCAAGTTTTGCTTTCTTGGCCCAGTCGTTATCCTCGGCAAGATCTGCACGTCGTGAAGAACTCATCCAAGCATCATCTGCTGTGGCACGCTTCGCTGATTCCTCTTGAAAATCATTCTTCAACTTCTCTATCTCCTCTGACATCTGCTCACTTTAGCCCTTCTCATGAACTAACTCCCATTCCGCATCTCCAAGACGTGTATCCAGAGTCTCGATCACACCATCCTTCTGCTCGATGGTAGTCCGCTGAGCAACTGTCTCCTCCTTCAACTCCCGAACAGTATCCTGTAACTCGATGTTACGGTTGTACAGCTCATCGTACATCTCAGCACTGATAGAGTTCGGTGGAAACTCATCAGGGTCTTCATCCTCCTCCTCAGCTACCTCGGCCTCAACCTCAATCTCCTCAGAGTCCTGTTCTGAATCAAACACAGGCTCATGCTCCTGACCAACAATAGTGATCAAAGGAGATGGCTCTCTACGAACCAAGTGCTCCCAAACTAAATGAATGTCTCGGGGCTCCTCCTCAATAGCCACTTGGGGTATAACCTCCATAGGCTGACTGGATCTTCCAACATCTGACATCCTTACAATTAAATTTTTATGTCTTTAGTTATTAAGTGATGTTAATCGATACTCACGCAAGTACATAAATATAAACACATAGCACATAAGGTAATTTATTATCTTTCTTAGAACTTGATATGAGTTTATCATCACTATGTTATCGATCTCCTAAAAGGCTACTACCCTAATGTTTTCCCCCACCTAAGGTTCATAACCTACAGCTCTGATACCAACTTGTGACACCCCCAAATCTGGGTACTTCAATTTCCATGGGATTTGGTGTTCACTGTACAAATATCACATGTCTATCAACCCATAATAAATGTAAACCATGAAATAAATAGAAATTCTCCCCTTAAGGGGTTACAACATCTGAATACATAAATAAATCCCACCTTGAACTAACCTTAAATCTCAAATGCGGAAACATAATCAAATACATAAGTCTTAACACATCAAAGTCTTAAACATAACATTCTCAAATTAAATAAAAAGTCTTCAACACTTGTTAACCTTGCCCTTGTCTTTGCTAGTGGAAGGCTCGTCAGACCTTTCGTTCTTAATTGCAATATTATTATGCAAGAGTGAGCACGATTGCCCATAAGTATAACAATATAATAATAATAATAATAACATGCGAGTGAATCAAAGAATTCTGAATAAAGAAAGCTCGGCTTTTGAATCAAGAATGAATAACAAGAATCAAAAATACATCTGAGGGTCATAAGACCATGAACTATGTCCTAGGTTGTCAAGTATCTCTACTTTAAACCTTTAACAGTCATATGACTATGTGGACTCTACTACTCGTACTTAGGGGAATCAGCCCTTACTACTATAATGTGTACATCATCTCAATGCTAATGCGTAAATAAACCCCTATTAAAGGGTTGTTCATCTCAGTTTGACATCAGAGTCCGCACCAAAAGGAAGTTTGGTTTGGATAAGCTCAATAACAGTTCTAGAATTTAGAACATTCATCAAATATGGACTAGTCGAATCGTTAAGGGTTCGCTAGTCTTAGAAGGTTCAACAATAACATTGATATTTAAATCGAATAATAAATCTCAGGAGTATACAATCAAATAAGTATTATATAACTGAAGTAATATTTTAAAGGAATTATAATATCTCATATGAATCTTGACTTGAATAAACAAGAAAAAGAACTTGCATCATGTTAATAATTCGAGAATAGAAAGCTTGTTCAATAACTGATTTGAGTTTAGAATACTTGCTCAATAAAAGTAAAGTTAAAAAACTTGCTTAATTAAAAGTAGGAATTAGGAAACATGCCTCGTGCACAAGCTACATTTATAATTACAATTCACTTCTTCAACGTCCTACACATTTTATTATGTTTACAATATCGATTAGTTCCATTACCACTACGTTTAACTATTGAACTTTTCACTTTAGTTCAACTTAACAACTTGATTCGGAATCTTAACTTGTTGACTAACAACATAAGTATAAACTCTTAAATAGTCAAAATTAAACATTACAACAACAAAATCCAAAGGTTAGAGTAGACCGCTCGACCTTTGGTGTTCTTCTTTGACTAGTTGACAAGAAAGACATCTACTGACGCACTCTGCAACCTCTCGTTTCAGATTGGGCCACAAAAAATGTTCTCTAAGATCTCGGTACATCTTCGTGCCTCCTGGATGAACAAAATACGTCGTATTGTGTGCTTCAAAAATGATTTCCTCTCTCAGTTCGATTACAGCTGGCACCCATACTCGTCCCTTAAATCTCAATATACCATCCTTATCCATCTTGAACTTCTCTTCTTCATGTTCTACTATTCTCTTTCTTATCTTCTCGCATTCTTCATCATTCTCTTGTGATTCCTTTACTCTATCGAATTATATTGGACGAGCTTCCATTACAAATACTTTTTCTTCAGACCTTCAAAGTCCCTTCACTTCTATTTCCAATTTTTGCATTTCCCTTATTAACTCCTCCTGAGTTATTAACTTGAACAATTTCTCCCTTCCCTTTCTACTCAATGCGTCGACAACTACGTTCGCTTTTCCTGGGTGATAAAGAATTTCGTAGTCATAATCATTGATCAATTCCAACCACCTTCTCTGTCCTATGTTCAACTCCTTCCGTGTGAAGATATATTTCAGACTCTTGTGGTCCGTGTATATCTCACATTTTTCTTCGTACAGATAATGTCTCCAAATCTTTAATGTAAAAATTACTGCCGCTAACTCTAAGTCATGGGTAGGGTATCTTTTTTCATAATCCTTCAATTGACGTGATGCATACGCAATGACTTTGCCATGTTGCATTAGCACACAGCCAAGTCCCTTGTGTGATGCATCACTATACACCACGAAGCCTCCCGCATCGTCCGACAATTATAATATAGGCGCCTCGCTCAACCTCTTCTTTAACTCTTAGAAAATATCTTCGCATTTCTCCGTCCATACGAACTTTACTAGCTTCTTTGTTAGATTGGTCAACAGGGTCGCTAACTTAGAAAAATCTTGAATAAATCTTCGATAGTACCCAGCTAACCCTAAGAAACTTCTTACCTCCGTTGGCGTCTTCGACAGTTCCCAATTACTTAGTGCCTCTACCTTCGCAAGGTCACCTAAAATTCCATCCTTGTCGATCACGTGTCCTAGAAACTGGACTTTCTCCATCCAAAATTCACACTTTATAAATTTTGCATGCATTTTCTCTTTCCTTAGCGCTTCCAAAACCATCTTTAGATATTCGGCGTGCTCTTCCTTGGTCTTTCAGTAAATCAAGATGTCGTCGATGAAAACTACTACAAATTTATCCAAGCATGGCTTGAAAACTCGGTTCATCAAGTCCATGAATGCTTCCGGAGCATTAGTCAATCCGAATGACATTACCAAAAACTCGTAATGCCCATAACGGGTTCGGAATGCCGTTTTTGGTATGTCCTCCTTCCCTACCTTTAACTGGTGATAACCCGTTCGTAGGTCTATTTTCGAGAAACACTTCGCTCCCTTCAATTGGTCGAAAAGGTCATTTATCCTCGGTAGCGGATACCTATTCTTGATCGTCACTCTGTTCAATTCTTGATAATCGATACAGAGCCTCATTAATCCATCCTTCTTCTTAACAAACAGCACTGGTGCTCCCCAAGGAGACACACTTGGCCGTATATAACCCTTATCTAGCAATTCTTGCAATTATATCATACGATATTATATGACTTGGAGCTTTCAAAATCGGTGCAGTTCCCGGTGCTAAGTCTATTACCAATTTGATTTCTCTGTCTGGCGGAAGACTAGGCAGATCGTCAGGAAATACGTCTTGAAATTCTCTCACCACATATATATCCTTCATTTCTACTCCCTTTTCTGAGTATCTATAATGTAAGCTAAGTAACCTGCACATCTTTTTCTTAACAATTTCTTGGCCTGCATCATCGTAAGATAACATGATTGCTTAAGTGATGAGCTACCATAAAACACCACCTTAGACCGATTTGGAGTCTGAAGGTTCACACTTTTGTTTTGACAGTCAATTATTACAGCATGGTTATACAACCAACCCATTCCCAGTATCACGTCAAATTCTCCCAACCTAATCGGAATCAAGTCTACACTTAGTTCGTGATCTCTAATGTTTGTGCAACAATTTTGGTATACAGACTCTACGGGAATTACTTCCTTATTCTCAACTTCTATGTTCAAAGGATATCCTAATCGTTCTTGAGGTAAGTTTAATCGACTAGAAAATTCTTCGGACATAAATAAACAGGTAGCACCCGAATCAAATAATACATAGGCATTTATATTATTGATTGGGATAATACCTGACACCATGTCCTTTGTAGCCACTATAATGACCGTGAAATTTTAAACTCCATTATTAATTTAATATGTGATTTAAATTTTAATGAGTTAGTTTTGTGAGCTTATTTAAACCTTATGTGGTTATGTGATTATGTGAGTTGAGCCTATGCGAATAAATGCTAGGATTATATTAAAGGGAGTCACTAATGACCTAATTAAATTAGTGGACTAGCCCTAAGTTTTATATCAAAAGAATTGATGGGATGATTAGTGATTAAATATTAAATTTACTTGAATATAGTGAAAGAATTTAAATGTGTTGATTAACTATTCTTGTGAATAAATAATATATTATTGAGCAAATGATTAATAAATATAACAACATTATATTTTCCCGAGTAATTATTTTATACAAGCAAGAGATAATTAAACTTATATTGTGTGGAAGTTATCTTTATATTATATAAGTACAATGTGACACATTAATGTGACTATATATCATATATAGTAAGATTGATAAATTGAATGTGTACATAAGGGCATGTGACAATGTGTGGATAGACATTAATATATAACCCTATTACCATATAGTAATATCAATAAACAATTGTTATTTGATAAATGATTTCAATAAGTTATTAATTGAAATTATAACCATTGTGATAATGAATAATGATAATACCCAATTAAATTATAGTTGGTATTAAGGAAAATGTACATGGATTAGGGTAATATATGTAACGATTGAGAATTTTATATATTAATTGTGAATATTTATTGAATTTATTTGTGGAGATAAATAAATAAATTATGTGATTGCTATGGATAATTTAATTAAGTGCCATATATTTAATTAAATTGATATGTTAGCAATGGTGTAGCATAATTCTAATTTAGTTGAGAATAATTCAATTAGATTTAATATTATGTGCCAAGTGTTAAGAATAATTGTTACATAAATTATGTTTACTAAAGGAATTTCAATTGTGTAACAATTTGGTGTTATGTGTTTTATTAATTAAATAGGTGTAGTATTTAATCTATGGAGTAAAAGATTTATTAAAAGAATGGAAAAGAGTTTTAAGTGATTTTACCAAACAAGGCCCTTGTACTTGTTTAATCTTATTTTACCCAAACAAAGCCTTAGCACTAAAACCTATTTTTTAACTAAGAGTTTGCCAAACATGGCCTTGGGCTTTTCAAATTTTGTAACCTATGTTATTAATAAGGAATTAATATGGTTATAAGTATTATACTTATTATTTATAAGTTACAGATATATTATATATATGTATATATATATATATATATATATATATATTATAATATTTGTCAGATAGTTAGTACGTTAGTTTTACAAACAAAACAAAGAAAACAAGAGAAGTGAGTTAGAGAGGGTTATCAGAGAAGAAGAAGAAGAAGAAGAAGAAGCTTTGAGAAGACAAAGCAAGCCCCATCATCATCATCCTCTCCATCTCTCTTTTAAGTCAAAACTAGTAAGGTTCTAATCTTAACCGTAGAATCAATTCATATGTGTTGTGTTTTCTTCTTTGTCAAATTGGGTTTGTGATAATCATGAAATTATATGTATATATGGTGTTCATATGTAATTGTGTGCCATGAAAGGATTTTCAAAATACAATTGTTGTAAAAATAAGTTTTCAAAACATGTTCTTCTATATTTTCATAGATTTAGAAATCTTTGTAAAAATCTCTTTGTGAAAGTTATTTATTTTGATATGTGAATGGGATATGTACATATATATGTATATATATATATATATATATATATATATGTTTACATATGATTTTTATAGTTATTTAAGAGTTTTAATTCACAGGTATATGATGAGCACTATGAAATCATGTTCATAGTACTCTTTTATGAATTTATGTTGAAATTTTCTTGAATCAGTGATGTGAGCTTGAAGTATGAGTAATATGTGATATAGTATGAGTATACATGAGTTATATGGTGATTCTATCAATTCAATCCATGTGATTTTGATAAACAAGATGAATTATGATTATAGTGATTTTTTTTGAAATAATTTCTAAAAAATAGCTTTTTAAACTATCAAATTGATGTTTGATTTTGAGTTATTGTTGAAATTGATCGTGTGTTATGTTAGTATGTTAAGAATAGAAGTTATTACAATTGGAATTACTTGAATTGATTGAAAAACGAGTTCGTAGTAGTAATTTTCATCAAGAACGCTTAAAATTGTGTTTTTCTTCGAAAATCATGAAGTCTTGGTTTTGATTATGTGTGGTATGGATTTTTATCTGTTATGATCATGTTAATGAGTTTAAAATATTGTTAGTATCATGTTTTATGTTTATCATGTTGGGACAAATCGAATTCGGTGTGAAGGAATGAGCCAAATTGGCTTATTTCTCCACCAGTTCTCTGCTGTCCGGACAAGTTGCTTTTGGCTTGTTGAGTTTTTATGCCCCGTTTGTTTAGCTAACTTATTTCCATGACTTGGTAAGTGAAATATGTAATAAGATAACATATTTTTGGTGTGTTTAAGTTAGATTGAAATGTTATGTAAATAGGTTACATGTGTGTGAGTGTGTTACTTTCATAAGGTACACAACATGATTCATTGAGTTATAAGCTTATGAATGTATGCCGTGAGTATAGGACTCACGTATTTGATTAGTTATCAACCTATATAGTAAACAACATTATGAGTTGGACTTGAGTATGTAGTTCGATGGTTTAAACATTGTAGTTGGTTACTAATGGACGTTTTAAATGTAATACAAATGTGTAGGGTGTTTGTGAAGTGATTGTAATTGTGTTTCAAGTGTAGCTTGCGCTTGAGGCAAGTTTCCTATCTCTAAACTTATTATTGTGCAAGTTTTCTAATTCTTATTTCTTTTAAGATAAGCAAGTTTCCATTTTGAACTTTTTATTCACTTTGTACAAGAGTTATTGTATTCTAATATTCCTAATGCTCTAATAATGAAGAGTTATTGAGGTATTATGATCTTGACTTAGTTGTTCAAGCAAGATTCGCTTATTCTTTTAATTGCTTTGAGTTACTTCTAAAGCATGCCTATCTATTATAAAGTTTATTGTCATATCTTGTAATTGGTTTATGATTCTTATATCATTGAACTATTAAAGTGTTGTGAGTCGATTCAACCACTCCTAGTTGATGATAGTTGAACTCTAAAGTTCCTTTATCTATCCAAACCAAACTTTCTTTGGTGCGGACTTGAATTCAATTTTTGAGAATGAACAACCCTATTTGTTAGGGGATATTTATGCGAAAGCTGTTAAGATGGTTGTGCACAATTCATGGTACAAATGGTTGATCTCCCTGAGTACGAGTTAAAGATCCATAGTCTTATTGACTGTTAAAGGTTTAAATATAAATAATTATAACCTAGGATAATAGTTCAAGGTCTTATGACCCTCAGATGTTTCTATATTCGAATTCTATGTATTGATGAAAGAATTATAATTCAATTCTTTATTTTGATGAAAGTAAAGTTATTCAAACTCTTTTGAAATTATTCATATATGTCATATCACTGTTGTATTTCCAAGTGATCTTTTGTTTGCTCACTCTTGCATGTTTTACCACCACTTGCAGTTGAGAACAAGAATGTTGACATATCGTCAACAAGTAAAGAAAAAGGAAAGATGAACAAGTGAAGGCTTGTTATTTCCAAGTTGCTTTTGTAATAAGACTTAATTATGTTATGTTTATTTCCGCATTTATTATTTGATGTTAAGGTTTAGTTAACCCCGGGATTTTATTTGACAAGCTGTAATCCTTTTTAAAGGAAGATTTTATTAAGGTTTTATGAAAGTTGTAATTTACTTTACAATTCTTTATTAGAGGGTAGATGTATGTTTTAATTAGAAAGTGAACAATAAATCATGTAGAAACGAAGTACTCGGATTTCGGGGTGTCACAATATATATGTACCCTACTTAATACATGGTAATTAGAAATTACATTTGTAATTCATTATAACCTAAGTTATATGATATGTAATATGTATACATGATGTAGCCTTAGTGAGCATGGTAGAATATATATTTATAACATTAGTATGCTGCTTTCATGTTGAGATTAATTCTTGTCCCAATTTGAGTGCTCATCCTCAATTTCCTCTTCACGTGAACACACATGGCTAGTCTACTCTATCTTCTTCTCAATTTCATCAATAATCTAGCAAATGAGTAGATGAGGAGTGGGATTCATGATTGAATTCACCAACATCTCAACCACCATCTCTTATCCATTTGCAATCCTACATTCCTTTGGTTTGATCTAATGAAGAATTGCAATGTCTGGTTATTCAATTGCCTATAAATATCAACCATTCTCCTCTCATTTTCATTTGCTGAGTATTTCAATTGAATTAAGGAGAGTGATATAGCAGCATTGTAGGAATTACTTTAGCAGTAAACTGAATTCAATAGCAGAGGTATAAATTCCAATTCTTGTTCTTCATTTTGCTAACTTCTTGATTTTGGATTAAGCATGGATTCTATGATAATTGGGTTGGAATATGATTGTCAAGTGTTATCTAAGTTGATAAGCATGATAAAAATGTGTTCTAGCTAGTGTAGAATCAAATTCGTATAAAATTTGTGATTTAGGTTACATTTCTGCCGAAGCAATTCAGTTCCTGGTCTGGCTGGAGACCTGCGCAGCTGCGCTAGTTTTGTACTAGCCAGCGGCGCAGCTGCGCTACGCCCAGGTCCTGAAATCTGTTTTCAAGTTTCTGCTAGAATCTGTTATTTACTAACATATGGTACCTTATTTGGCAAGTATGTGGTCATGGTTAATATGTATATATATATATATATATATGTACGTAGACGTAGTATGAGCATGTATAACGATGTTAGTACACGATTGATGAAAAACTTGTGGTTTTAAAATAAAACTTATAGTTTTGGATTTGAACTTTGACGTATACATAGCATGTATATATTCTGATTTTCGAGAGCATGACCGTATGGTCTATATTGACATGAAATGCATGATTAAAGTGTTAAACACACTAGCATACATGATTGAAAGATTCAAAGGTTTTCAAAGGAAAAACTTAAAGACTTTTGAAGCAAACTTGACTAAGACTTATGTCTTTTAGATTCTGACCATTTGAGTATGTTTATGTGGCTTTAATATGTGTTTCAAATGCATATGAATTATATGTCGAGATGCCTTGCATGTACTAAAAGGACTTAGTGCAATTTCAAAGAAAGCTTAGAATGTGAAAGCTAATATCATCAAGTACTAAGTGAATTACGTTATGATTATGCAAGCATGAGTATTAAGATTTCATTATGCCTATAGACATACTGACATGAACCTCATTTGTTTAAACATAAATTTCACCTATGCACACATATTCAAGAAAATGAATTTCTAAGGCATGAACTAAGTGATTAAAGTATACATGTGTTGTTTACGCACGAGCATGACTACTTAACATTGATTAGCCTCGTTATGTGGTAATATGACTTTAATAGTTGACCTTAAGGGATGAACTTGATTAACTTAAGGTTTACCGGCATTAAACCATGTAACCTTGTGCTATAGATAGAACCTTGTAATAATTGTATCATAAACTGTATTGCATGCTTAAATTTAAGTGCTATGTGTTCAAGCCTATGTTGATGCCTAGAGACTAGATATTCTAAAGTTATTAATCTAGGACATGATTAAATATTTATAAACTTAGTCATAGTAAATTGACTTACTTGAATTATGGGATAGACCTATATGAGGATTAGATTCTTGTAAGTGTAGACTCATATTAGTTTACACATACTAATTGAAAGACCGACTTGTGAATGTTAGGTCATTTCAATGCAGTTTAATTAAAGCTAGACTATTTGTAGCTGAGCAAACAGGCAAGTATCCTATCCTATGCATTTACTTTATGCAAGGAATCTACGATTTGAACGCAAGTTCTCTAACTTACACAAACTAGTATAATGTGCAAGTTTCTTAACTTCATTTGATTGTTATATTGAAAGCAAGTTTCTGAACTTCACTCTTTATTTTGTGCAAGTTCCCTATCCTTCTCATATTGTATTGAACAGGTTATTATTGTGTTGCAAGTTATTATTTAAGCTTGAACTTTATTCCCAAGCATGCTTTAGGTAGTTTAATTACTTTACAATTATTCCACATCGATCTTATTGATATTCACACTTGGTGCACTTGAGTTCGTACAGTCTTGGACTTGTACCTTATTTAAATTTCTATAATTCTTGAATTGCGTCAGATAGAGTCTGAACCCTTGTTCGGTCAGACAATTGTATAAAATTTTATAAAAGATATCCAGACTAATTGATGGTATGGATTCTTAGACTGAAAAGAACACCCCTTATATATAGGGGAGTACCCCAGGTATCTAATATAAGATACAAACAGCAGAGTTGAATGTTATGCATAAACATGGCGTACGCGAGGCTGATTCCCTCAAGTACTTATTCTGTAGTCAGTAACGAAAGGGTCAATCAGCTATTGATTCCATTGGAGTTTTATAGTTTAAAGTCTACTTGACTATCAGTTATTCTAAAAGCAATTATTATCCTTGCTTCTGTTATTCATATTTTTGAATTCCTTGTTAGAGATATCCCATTCATCATGATATATCCTTTATTGTTATATTTAAACTTGTTGAGCAAACTTGTTGCTCATTCTTGCTATATCATAACTTTTATTACTAGTTAAGCCCGAGACTTCACGGAAGGACAAGGGTAAAGGAAAGATGTAGGGATAGTTTGCAAGGAGCAGACTTTGTCTTATTATTAGTTTAATTACTGTTATGTCATATAAACCCTAATAATTATTCTAGGGTATGTTTGTATGATTATATTAAGGTTATTGAATCTTGGGACTAGTAACACCTTTTGAATGAACGACATACGCTTATTATATTCCACATTGAGTTATGATATGTTGTTTAGAGGTGAATATTTATATTGTATCGTGACGATCGAATCGAGGTTAGAGAACCCGGATTTGGGGGTGTCACAGCCACTGCGTCCTGGACAGTCATGTTAAAGGTTCTGGTAGTTGGTCGGTTGGATTGTGTCAGTCCGCCGATCATCAGCTTGCTGCCTACTCCTTGTTGGCTGCTTCCTCCACTGTTTCCTTTCTTCGGGAAGTCTCTGATTAGATGCTCAGTCAAGCCACAAGCAAAGCATCCTTTGATCGTCTTCGACTTTGGGTAGTTTAGTGAAATGTGCCCCTCCTGGCCGCAGTTGTAATAGACACTGCGTCCTTTCCAACATTCTCCTTGGTGGCTCTTTCCACATCTCGAGCATCCCTCACCTCTCTTCTTAAACCCTCCTGAATAATTTCCCGACTGATTGTTGTTTTTGTTATTGTTGTTGTTGTTACCCCACTTCCTCTTTCCTAGATTGCTTCCTCCACTACTACTTCCTCCACGGCTTTCCCCTCTTATATTCTTTTTCTTCTTTCCCTTGTTGTACTGACTCAAGGCCTCACTACCTCCTTCCGCAATGATGGCTTTCTCCAATAGTGTGGAGAACGAGTCGATTTGGAGAAATGACACCATATTGAACAACCAAGATTTCAGTCCTACTTCGAAGCGTCAGGCTTTCCTTTCTTCAGTATCTACTTGGTATATTGTAAATTGGGCGAGCTCATTGAACTTAGCCGCATATTGCGCCACCGTCATTTCCCCTTGTTTTAGTTCTAGAAACTTCACCTCCATCCTATTCTTCATGCTTTTTGGGAAGTAATTCTCGACAAACAAAGTCTTAAACCTATCCCATGCTATGGTTCCTTCTCACGCTCTTTGTTGATTGACCTCCCACCAATAATTTATTTCACCCCTCATCATCTATGTAGCGAAAACAGTCTTCTGTTCCTCACCCACACGAGCAATGACGAAGGCTTTCTCCAACTCTTTGATACAAGTCTGCGCCTCGATATGATCGGTAGTACTCGCAAAATTGGAGGTCCTACGCTCCTAAAGTCTTTATAGTTGGTCACTGGCACTGCTTGTGTGTTGTTGCGTACTGGTTCGTTGTTTCTTCCTCGCAGGGCTTCTCCTAACAAGTCAACTAATCGTTGAATAGGGTCTACTTTCTCTCTCTAGTTATTGATTGACTCCTCTGGTGCAGTTAGTCTACGTCTGGGCAGCATTATCTGTATCACAAAATTTCATTCTTATTATCCAATTATATTACTTAAGTATTTCTTTAATGTAAAAGGAATAAAATTTTATAACGCGTTTTTTAAAATAAGGACATTTATATTCATATGCCAAATCACTACATCGATATGATCATTCCTAGCATACTTCTATAAATGTCAACATTTATCCCCTAATATCACAAAAGATGGGAAACACACTGTCATACTACCCATCTAACATAAGCCTACTCGGGGTTTACATAACTATCCCATATCTCACATAAAAGATTGGGGTTACACAATAATACATACATCACATAAATATAACTACTACTACTAGACTCATAGGTCTCCATCTAACATCTCGTGCTCCATAGCGCTTGGGTACTCCACCTGAGTCATGTGAGCAATCATGTCTCTACTCAATGTGTAATGGGTCTGCCCTTGTTCTGCCGGATAATGGTACATACCATCGATCAACCTCTCTATAGCTGTGCGAAAAGCATAGCCCATTCGGTTCATCTTCCTCTTCTTTCACCTTATCTCATCCTCTAAGTCCTTAGCTCTATCGTTAGCTTCCTCCCACTTCTCCTCGAAGTGAATCATCTCCAATACTTCTAGCTTAAGCTGAGTGTGAAGAGCCTCCTTCTCAGCTATCTCACTCAACTCCTTCTGTTCGGACTCCTCCAGCTTACCCACTAAATTCACGTTCCTAGCTATCAAATAGTGTAAAAGGGTTCCCATTTGAATTCCCAGCTTCCTTACGATAGACAATCTCCACCTCCATCTCTTGCATCTCCAACTTCCTCATGCAGTCTTCATCCCTCAGTTTCTGCATCTCAGTCTCTTTCTCCTAAGCCTCAGCCTCTAGCTCCTCAGATCGACAATCTAACTCCAAAATCCGCTCCCCATACTCTCCTAGCATCCTATCCTCAAACAAAGCCTCGTCAGAATCTCCCACGGGCTCGTCCTCCATAGGTTCCTACTCGGGATCTGACTCCACCTCTATCTCATCCTCGTCGTTGAACTCGGATGGTGCTACTTTCTGAACGGGTTCGCTACCAAAGGTGCCTCATACACCACATATATATATCATGCGGCTCCTCCTCTACTACTCTACTGGGTCCTCCTAAGTCTGTCATCCTATAACCACAAACATAAGACAACAAACAACAAACTCCATTAGAATGTCAAATAAAATATAAGTTCATTGTATAGAATAAAAATATATTTCATAACACACTAAGTCTCTAGGAAACCTCTAGATGAGTTTTATCTCCTTTTATCTTCTAAGGTTATAGTCTAAGGATTCTCATTCCTAAGGTTTATAACCTAACGCTTTGATACCAACTTGTGACTCCCC
This sequence comes from Panax stipuleanatus, assembly GCA_020205555.1. NCBI lineage: Eukaryota > Viridiplantae > Streptophyta > Magnoliopsida > Apiales > Araliaceae > Panax > Panax stipuleanatus. Next base: position 57,787,816 of record CM035124.1, read on the forward strand.
CAAATTCAGACACTCATATCTCGAATTCGGTGCATCACGATCTATTTCTAATAACATACTAAAATATCATGCAACGGAATAATAGAATAATTTACATTGATTTAATATAAATATTTGCTTCCCACGGTCTCGCAACCATAACTAACTTAATACATAGCTTAAAACATAAATTAAGTTCATTATAACATAATAATAATTTTTTAGGAGAACAAAGCTACATCGTAGCCTTGCCTTTGCCCTTATCCGTGCCAGAGGGTCCACACTGTTCTGCCTTAACTGAAATGTTTAAGGAAAACAAGAATGAGCAACAAATTTGCTCAACAAGTAATATAGCAATAAAGGTAAGCTTAATTATGAAGCTAATAATACACAAAGTATAATGTCAAGGGACAACTCAAGAGTGTAAGGAATAATGTTGTAAACAAAGAATATCGAAAGTTCCAAAACTGTCTTTTGAATGGTAAACAGAAGGTCATTATAGGCCGAAGCATTATTAAAAGGATTAAAAGGGTTTCAACGTTTTCCTACAAGATAAAGTTTAATATTGAGCAGTCACTAAGAACCAAGAACTCCTGCTAGAATTAAAAGTGTTTAACTAAAAATCCTATAGAAACAAGTATAATAGGTGATCAGTCTAAAGTACCCTACATTATGCATAATATTCACATGCTATTTGTGCGCACGTTGATTCCCCGATAATTATATAGTTTTCCCTTCAATGAGGGTTGTTCATCTCAGTAGATTAATAAGATTCCTGCACCAAAGCAATTGGTCTGGATCGCTTTCTAATTCATGATATTGGTCTAGCCGAATCAAATGGCATAGACAACTTTTACAATGTATATAAAAACAATTTATGAGTTCAATACTCGCAACATGATTCGAAGAATATAATTCGTGATTTAAATCAAGCTATGAAATAATAATTTATAAGACAAGAATTATACTATCAATTATTTACTTGTATGATCAATAATAGTACAAGCTTAAGTACGTGCTCAATAATGAGTAAGGTTCGAATACTTGCCTGAGTCGTTGACTAATTCTGACCTTGACTTCATATCTTCGAAATAACCTTTGTTATCGTAATGGTTAATCTCTATCAACTCATAAACATATAAAACCTTAATTGTTCTAACACTCTAGCCATAGGTATCTAAGACTTCTCAAAACACTTATTCATTGTTTCTCTTCATTGTTATCTCTATCATTCTATCATCAATCTAGTACTTCATTATTATTCCCTGAGTAATTCCCTTAATCATAATTAGGGATATTTATATTAATTATTCATGTCTCATTGGTTCACAATTAAATAATCTTCGAAAATATTTAATTGTTTAGTAATTATCATTCACAATTAAAATATTTATTAATGTCACTTTAATTGTTCACACTTGATTAATTACATAATTAGAAATAGTCTTCACTATTATCAAATGGTTTAAGTTTTATTGATTTACAATTAAGCACTATCTTAATTGTTTATTCGTTTCACAATTAAAACCTTATTTAGTTTTAATTATTTATAATTTAGGAATTTTAAAGAAATCCTAAATATTAGAATAATTATCACTTATTGATTTTTAATTAAAATTATTTTAATTATTTTAATCTTCTTCAAGTAAAATAACTCTTAAACTTTTAATCACAAATTATATTTAATTAATTCACAACTAATTTACTTTAATTGTTTAATTATCTTTGATTAATAAAATCTCTTAATATTAATCTAATTAAGTATTATTATTATTTAAATAATTATTATTTTATTTTAGAAAAATTTAGTTTCTGATCCGGTTTGACCGGACCCGACCAGACTCACTATGACCCGACCTCAATATAAAATTAAGGTTTAGAAACTTGTTCAACAATAATAAGTTGGGGATATAATATTTGCCTCTTGCGCAAGCTACAAATCTAGTTACAATTCAATTCTTCAACGTCTTACACATTACATTATGCATACGATGTCGATTAGTTTCATAACTTCTATGTTCAACTGTTGAACTTTTCTTTTAAGTTAACTTACAACTGTGTCCCTAGTGTTAACTTATTAACTAACCACATAGCATGAGTATGAATTCACAATATTCGTATCTTATAGGTATAATCCTTCAAACAATCATAATCAAGTTTTACAATCACAATATTCAAATTCGCACTTAGTTTGTTAACTTGAACCTTCACATTATCTTATATGTGTCAATAACTTAGTTTATTAACATGAGCGTCAAATCAAATAATATTCATGTTTTATAACTTAAAACAACATCTTTTATCGTCGAGAGCACTACACTTGCGTACGTGCATGTTCGACGCCCTCCAATTGCCTTCGAATACACATCAGTCACAAAGACGGCCAATTTGACCCCTCTTAACGACTTCAAGTCAAAATACTTAAGAATAAAAGTTGTAGATCTACTCGTTATCTTTTCGAATCATCCTGAATCACCATAATTGGAGTTCGTATGAAGACGTTATGCTTATTTTACTATATGAGGTCAAAACAGTCTCGGAAACCAAAAAAAAAACCCCGGACAGCATCCACCCCCGCTGGGGTGGGGATTTATGGCTATGGGGACCCGTTGGGGAGGGGCATACAGTTGTTACGTTTTTTGGTTCGCAATTTTGACACTTTATTGGCCCAATAATCCCAATTAAATGCAAATCAAACTAGTACCGTGATTTCTATGAAGTATAAACTTCATAGAAATATCATACAATGTTATTAACATGTTTTTACCATCTTAAATCATGCAATTACTCGAATCAAATCATGAAATTCCACCGTTCTTGGTGTTCTTGATAGTTTTGAAGAAAAACACTAAATTCATCATCACAGATTCGTTATAACTCTGAATCCATCCGTTCAAAGTTTTTTTTCTTTGTTTTAACATGTATAATCATAATCCATTATCAATTTTAAGTTAAACATACTATGAAAGCATTTAATTTAGCCATATGGGTTATTTTACGATATTTAAACTCTATATTTCATGAAACCCAATTATTAACAAAATCCCATGGTTTGATCACTGTAATTTATGAATATATGGCATAGAATATGTCATGGACATATGTTGATATATATATATATATATATATATATATATATATATATATATATATCTATATATCTATGAAATCAACAATTATCAATTTTTCTCCATTCACAGAGAATTTTATAATACGTAAACGAAAACTCTGTTCTTGACAAAATTCCAATTAAGGCATATTCATATGAAATTGATTATTTTAAAACATGATTATATGTTAGAAAAACATGTTATGACTACTTGGTAACATTTATATCATCATTGTATGAAAAATCACAAACTATGTTTTTCTCAGAAAACTCAAAGATACGTTTAATGGAAAACATAAGAATTTTGAAAAAAAAACATAACTAAAGGAATTAATTACCCTTTGTTAGATGATGAAGATGATCAAAAACAAAATAATGATTTCGCAATCTCTCCTTCAATTAATTCTCTCTTACTTCCTCTCTTTTTCTCTGATATTTCTCTCTCAAGTTTCTCTAACTTTTTCTCTGAAGTCATGTGTCGACGCCGGGCGGAAAATCACGTCCTTGGTCTCCCTTTTGTTGAAGGAGGAGGTCTTTATTTTCTCTTTTGGAGTTGTTTGCCCTCATCTCTTATTAGTGGGACGAGAGAGGAGTGCCCAGATTTCCTTATTTTTTTCTTTTCCCTTTCGCTTTCGCTTTGTCTTTGGGGTTCCGTTTTAAAGGGTGAATTTTATAGGAAACCGGTACCGACATATGTGTCGACGATTTTGAAAGATTGATTTTTTGATTGGACCGATTAAGACAGAGTCGCCAGTTGGTATTTTGGAAATGGATGTACCAATTCATCCGGGTTTTAATAGTTTTTTTGCAAGATGGTCCAATACTAACTTTTTGATTTGGTCTTGAAATCCGAGATTCGTGGAATCCGGGGGCTAGGTTAAGCGGCGGGAAGGTGTTAGGCACCCCCTAACTTCCATGCAAGCACGGTACCGCATCTTATTAATTTTCTATGCAAAAGTGTATGTGTGTGTGTGTGTGTTTGTGTGTGTGATTTTGAAAGCTTTATTAGTTGGTTTCTAAGTTTTTTTGGTGACTTGAAAGTAGTACTGTACCTCTTTTGCGCCTAGGTACGAAGGATTTGATTTAATCAAAAGTTCATTTTAGCAGATATCTCGAGAGTGGCTTTATTTCTCTGCTCAGGTACCCCTTGGATGGTTATGGGTCCGCCGGATATTCCTTCCATGCAAAGGATAACGGCTATCATACCTTCTACGTTCCTCGGTCCCCGAGGGTAGTATATTTCTTCCTCAGGGAAGATCTTAGCTTTGTTTATTGAGTCCAGCTCTAAGGATTCAATCAAGTTCTAAATTAGATGTCGCAGAGCCCAACATTCCTCCGTGGCATGTCCAGGAGCATTAAAATGGTAAAGGCAGGATGTGGAAGGATCGAAACACTTCGATCTCGTATCTGGGGTTGGAAAAATTTCTATAATATTCCCCTCCTCGATCAAGGTACAGAGAATCTCCTCCCTTGATTGCCTCAACGGGGTGAATTTCTGTTTGGCAGCAAAATCTTGACGGCTCTACAATCTAGCTTCTCGAGCCATCTTTTCAGTCCATCTGTTCTGCTCTGGGCAACGGATCCGATCCCTTCTTGAGGTGGAAACATCTTGGACAGATACGGGGTCATTTGGCTTTGATAAGACCTGGTCGATGAGCTATCGGGTCAACTGGTGTTGGTATACCACCATTTCAGCTAGCTGATCCACCTGCCCTCTGATTGAAACCAATTATTGTTCTACCCCATAATTCTCTTCAGGGTATCCCCATATTGTAGGGTCATGTGCCGAGGGTAACTCTCCCATCTTCCTCAGGTATTTACAGTTTTCCCTGCTCCGGCAATGATCATGTTGACTCATTCCTCCGTATGCTGAGGTAGAGGGTAGTTGTTGACATTTGACTGCTCAGGCGTTTTGAATATAATCTCCCCGCTGTCAATTAAGTTTTAAATTTTGTGCTTTAGAGTCCAACACTACTGAGTATCATGCCCCGGTGAGTTGGAATGGTAGGCACACTTCTTGTTGGAATCGAATTACCTTCCATTTGGATCGGAAGGGGGAGCGAGCTCAACGATCTTCTTATGGGCGATCAGTAGGGCTAATATGTTTTCCAAGGAGTCTCTTAAAGGAGTGAATATCCTTCTTCGCTTATTTTCCCCAACTTTCACTACTGTAGGATTTCAAAAATTCGCTGGATGAGGTTTCTACCTATGGATAGGTAAGTTAGGGCTCTTGTTAGCAGATTGTCCTTGTAATACGAACAAGACATCTTCCCGACTGTATGTGCTCGGCTACGGCTTCCAAAGAAGCAAGGTCTTTGATTTTTCCAGACTTCAAATCCATTTCTGCCATTTCCCAGTGTTTGATTATTTCGGAGAAGGATTTTCCTAACTCGGTGAGGACACTCTTATAGAAAGAGGCTTCTTGTATATTAATGAAGGTGGTCACCATCTCACCCTCATCCATTGGTGGGTTGACTTGGGCCGCCATTCGCCTCCATCGCTACGCGTATTCTCTGAACGATTCATTGCCCAGCTTTCTGACTTTGGTAACCTGGTAGCGATCAGGTGCCATCTGGGATTGAAAATTTTATTGATTGAGGAAAGCATGGGCCAAATCTTCCCAACCTATGACTTTGGAATTGTCTATCCATGCGTACCACGTGCGGGCTTTACCGGTAAGGCTCTTCTAAAAATAGCTGCATCCTGAGGTTTTCATCCTCAACGTAAGTTCCAAGTTCACCTATGTAGACTTTCAAGTGAGTGTACTGATCTCCCAGTCCGTTGTATTTCTCGAACTTGGGGACTTGAAACTTATCCGGGTATCTCGCCTTTGGGAAAATACACAGATTCGAGTAATTCACGCTCCCGTGGGATCCCGTCCCTTTCATAGACTGGATAACGTCTTCCATCTGTCTAACTTTCTTCCTAATGTCTCCAGTGTCTTTGTCCTCCCGTAGGTTTGTGATGTCTCATGTCGTCTTCTGGATTTGGGCCTCCTTGGGTATTATAACATTGAGGGGAGATATAGGTGTGGACATATGGGTATCACCTTCCTCTTCGGGTACTTTCATGTCCACTTGCACAGAGGATTCAGTCGAACTCTTGTGTTTAGATTCCTGAGAAAGTTTGCACTGTTCTTTTAATAGGGTCGTCATCTCGGCCATTTACTTCTTAAACTCCTCGAATTCATCTTGAGATATTGGGATGGGTTCTGATGAACTTGCATCAGCCATCTGGATTGGTGAAAGGGCCTTTTTGGCTCGAGATCGGGTTTTAGGACCAATCTGCAAAACAACCGATATCTAGTTTAGACTGGATACTGGTGGATAGGGATGCATGATATGCTATGCATTAGTTTAATGGTTTTTTTAATCTTTTCCTGCAATACAACGAGTTAGTCAAATTGATGACAGGGTGTGAAAGATGCATGTATGACAGTTCAAGATAATGGTCATTTATATACGCGGAAGATTTAAATGGGGCATGAAGAAGCACACCGCACGTTTGGTTTATCAGAGGCTGACCTATCTTAGGGTTACTCTCACGGGCTGTTTGAATTTGGTTCCCAGATCTTCGCAATCTACTTGATGAAAACATCCATGTTTCGATTGGAGCGGATCTGAGTGGTGCCTTTCCTGAGCCTCACAATGGAAACATCAATAGGAGTCCAGTAATAAACAACCGACGGGATTGCCCCTAATGGAGGTACCACACAACATACATTCACATAGATTCATGTCCTCACCGCATGTAATATGATGACATTGTGCCAAGCACTAATAAATTTTGCGAGGCACTAATACGAAATGCTAAAAGATTGACACACACAAAGATCATTCCCACAAATGCATATGCAGAATTAAAATCAAAAAGTTTGATCGCTGCTTAAGCCCTCTTTGATCCCAGCAGAGTCGCCACCTATCGACGCCGGGCGGAAAATCAAGTCCTCGGTCTCCCTTTTGTTGATGAAGGAGGTCTCTTTTTTCTCTTTTGGAGTTGTTTGCCCTTGTCTCTTATCCGTGGGACGAGAGAGGAGTGCCCCGATTTCCTTATTTTATTCTTTTCCCTTTCGCTTTCGCTTTGTCTTTGAGTTTTCATTTGAAAGGGTGAATTTCGTAGGAAACCGGTACCGACATATGTGTCGATGATTTTGAAAGATTGATTTATTGATTGGACCGATTGAGACAGAGTCGCCAGTTGGTATTTTGGAAATGGATGTACCAACTCATCCGGGTTTTAATAGTTTTTTATCAAGATGGTCCAATATGTAACTCTTTGATTTGGTCTTGAAACCCGAGATTCGTTTAATCCAGGGATAGGTTAAGCAGGGGGAAGGTGTTAGGCACCCCCCGACTCCCGTGCAAGCACGGTACCACATCTTATTAATTTTCTATACAAAAGTGTATGTGTGTGTATGTGTGTTTGTGTGTGTGATTTTGAAAGCTTTATTAGTTGGTTTCTAAGTCTTTTTGGTGACTTGAAAGTAGTGCTGTACCTCTTTTGCTCCTAGGTACGAAGGATTTGATTTAGTAAAAAGTTTATTTTTAGCAAGATATATGAATTGAAATGAGGTTTTAGAAAGTAAGGTTTTCAAATCCTTTGCCCGACTAGGAATCGAGGACTTCGATACTTCCTTTTATTCTTTACGTTAATTAGGTAATCTACCCCGAATTGCTTTATTTCATCAAAACCTCTGTGTGGTTTTTTCTTTGAGAATTCATTTTGATGATATGCATGCTAAAGCGTTAAGAAAGTTCGGATCATCATCGGGCATAAAAGCCATCTCAATGAACCGAGCTCCCGTAATGAAAGTTTTCACTATCACGGGATCTTGGATTCGAGCTCTCGAGACTAGCCCCTCGAGTTCATGTTCAAGTACCAAATATTACATGTCCATCGATATTTACGGTATTTAAAGCATTTACAACGTAAAAACAGGTCCATCGTGGGAATCAAGTAGAATCCGTTCGGTGATCTCGACACCGGGATTCCTAGGCTCACAATATTTGCACCATTTCATATATACATAACATCCACGGCTTCATTACTAAGTGATTTCATCTGTTGAAATCACCGTTCAAGCCGATTCGGCCCCCCCTTTCACCTCTAAATATACATTTAGGGCTATATGGGTTAGCCGGGACCATTTACAAGTAAATATTCATAGATATACCACAGATCTAAGCTGTTCTAGCTCGCGGGTTGAAGCATCATGCTAACAACCTCTCGGGAACTATCTTAAGCTTAGCTTGAGGTATATCAAGCTTTCGAAGCTATATACAACGTATTAAAGCAATAAATAACTGATAGAAACGTTAAAACTACCAACTATTACACAATATAATTATAATACAAAAAAAATAGCTAGATTCAAATAAGATCCTTCATTAATCTATCATTTGAACAAGTTTACAAAGAAAACGAAGCTAGAAGTGCGTTATTTCACCTTGGGGGACACGTGAACAAGCGTTTGACTCCCGAGATGAAGTAAGAACACTAAGATGGCTTCAATGAGTTGCTAGATGGAAGAAATAAGCTTCAAGTTGCTACGTTGATGTCTAACCCGAGCCTTTTTCTCTCTAGAAATGTCCTTCTCTCTTTATATCTATCTCTCCTTTTTTTTAAAATGAACTAAATGGGGGGTTATAACCTGTTCTGGCCAGCCGCACACATGTATGTGGCTAGCCGCATACATAGTGGAGGCTACCCAAGTGGGACCCCCCATCTTGGTTATAGCTCCTTCTGTCTAGATTCGGCAGAAGTTGACGCCTTCATTGATTCATTATCGGTGGATTACATCGTCGGGGTCAAGCCGACGCCTTCACGAATTCATTGTCGGTGGATTACATCGTCGGGGCCAAGCCTACGCATTCACTGATTCATTGTCAGTGGATTTCATCGTCGGGGTCAATTCGACTCCTTCACTAATTCGTTGTCGGTGGATTTCATCGCCGGGGTCAATCCGACGCTTTTACTGATTCATTGTCGGTGGATTACATCGTCGGGGTCAAGACGAAGCCTTCACTGATTCATTGTCGATGGATTTCATCATCGGGGTCAATCCGATGCCTTCACTGATTCGTTGTCGATGGATTTCATCGTCGGGGTCAATCCGACGCCTTCACTGATTCATTGTCGGTGGATTACATCGTCGGGGTCAAGCCGACGACTTCACTGATTCACTGTCGGTAGATTACATCGTCGGGGTCAAGCCGACCCCTTCACAGATTCATTGTCGGTGGATTTCATCGTCGTGGTCAATATGACGCCTTCACTAATTCATTGTCGGTGGATTACATCTTCGGGGTCAAGCCGACGCCTTCACTGATTCATTGTCAGTGGATTTCATCGTCGGGGTTAATCCGATGCCTTCACTGATTCATTGTCGGTGGATTACATCGTCGGGATCAAGCCGATGACTTCAATGAATCATTGTCGGTGGATTACATCGTCGGGGTCAAGCCGACGCCTTCACTAATTCATTGTCGGTGGATTTCATCGTCGGGGTCAATCTGACGCCTTCACTGATTCATTATCGGTGGATTACATGTTGTAAGGTTGATTTTGATTGATTTCCTAGTCTTCCGGCATTCAACGTCGGGTTGTCTAATCTTCGCCGAACTTCTGCTATTTTGGAGGATTTTTAGGGTTTTCGGGGTTTCAAACTGTCTCAGAAAGGCATCATTTTTCATATTATGACCATTCTGAACCCAAAAAAATATGTTCTGGACGTCGTGTTGCCAAACAGAATGCTGCGGGACTCACTTAATGTAGCCGCATACATGGTTGCGGCTAGAGCAACCATGTTCAAGGCTACCCGCGTTCGAGATTATACCTTCGGGAGGCTCCATTTTCACCCATTCCATTCGGATTTCATCTTGTTTCTCTCTATAAAACAGAATATTTCTTCATCTATACTCGATTTCGGCTTGATTTGGAGCGATCCGCCACGATACACTCCTTATTCGGACTACGGGTAACGTCTAAACTCTGTTCTTTTATGTTTTCATTTGCGGGAACACGTATTTCCTTTCTTAAAGGCAATATATCTAACATGTATGCATGTATAGATGGATAAATGTGTTTATGATGCAATGCATGTATACAAATCATCCTATGGATCATATGAATGCGAGATATTGCCATTTATCAGTTAATCTAGACATACATTATATATATGTGTTAGAATAACAATTGAAATTGATGTTTGCATGCTTAGTTGTGATGATGTACCCTCATTAGCTGATTAAATACATGCTTCGGGCATGTGGATATTCCGTTTTATAAAGGAGACTCTGGTAAAAAAAATTCATAAACCAAATGTCCGGATCATAGATACATTATAGATGTACTAAGATGCAAATGACATACACATTTAATGACATATGTAAGACATGCATGATGTGATAGTCATAGTTTATGGGTTTAATTTGAAATTTACAAATGGTAAGAATATACCTGACTTGGCTTTAATTCCTATGAACTCATTGTTCAGACATGGATCCTGAGGAGCTTAGTCGTGCCACTGGACGGCCGATTTCATCGGGAGTTCGCCAGCGTAGGACCCCCTCTGAGGTTCTGGTTCCACGTATTAGCCGTTGGGTGCAGCGTTTGACCGAGCCCGCTCGCTTGCCGGCTGGGGACGATCAGCCACTCCTGGACGAGGACATTCCCGAGCCTGAGGTTCCACCTCCACTCCCTACTACGCTTATATTTCTTCCGGGCATTGAGGTAGAAGTCCTAGATTTGCTGGACACAGATTTGAGCCACCATCCGTCCATTCACTTGCAGGCAAATGAGGTATGGGATTAATTGGTTTTTTTTATTTTTCTTTCTGACATAGATGGGTTTTCTTAACCTTGACGTCGTACAGGTGCCAAAATTTACCCAGCTGAGGGGTAACTGGTTCAGTATCTACGCTGTGTATCAGTCGCTACATCCCGAGTACAGAGAGATCGTAGATTCTTGGTGATTCGGGGCCTTCTTTACCATTGTTCCCCGTCGTTGCCCTGGCGGCTATTTGCAGGCTTTGGGTGAGAGATGGTTTCACTAGAGTCAGCCGCTGCATCTATTGGATTATGAGGTGTTGATGACTCCCATGGATTGGAGGTACATCACTAGCTTGGAGTTTACCGGGGATAGGGTGCCCCTGGAGCCGTCTATCACCGGGGCTGCTGTGCGTGCCCTCATAGGGTTTTCTACTCAGGAGCGAGCCTTCAAGGCTCGTAGTATTCGATCAGGATACCTGGGCGTTGATTCAGCTCGAGGCACCTTGCAACAGGAGTTACCTGTTGAATTGGCAGACAGGGATCGCATCTTGCGGCGTCTGTTCCTGACCATCATGAGGGGTTGTTTCATAGCGAACAACTCCTCCACTGTGCCCTTCAGCTTAGTAGGGGCTGTTCGATATGTATACCGTATTGGGGACTACGATTGGGGGTCGTTCACATTTGCTCTTTTCCTACATGGGATGCGACTGCGATCCGAGGGAGTTACCGACGTCTGGGTCAAATTTTTCCTGTTTCTTCTGGTAAGTCTTTTTGACCGAATTTCATTTATTTGCCTTTTGATTGATTTCTCTTTTCCCACAACTGATGGAGGGTTTATTTGAATTCACAGTTCTGGGCTTATGAGAGGCTTCCCTGTCTTCGCCCTACCTCTATCTTAGGCTTGGATACTTATCCCAGGGGATGTAGATGGCATCAGTCTACTCTACTTGAGGTCCCAATCGTGGAGGACTTTGCCCATGCCCTTCTTCAGTTGGAGACGTTGCTTGCACGAGACATATTGGGACCCCATATTTTGGAGAGCACTTGGCCGAGGGATTTGAGGATGGCGTGCCGACAGGGCCAGAGTTCCTATTTATCGACTCGCTGAATTCCACTCTTTTTTGATGGAGGTTAGGGGCTCTACCTTAGAGAGCGCGCTATTCAATGCATTACAAGGGAGATTCGCCTGCCGTATCTTCCTCCAGCCCAACGCTTTTGGCCTCTGACTTCATCAGTTGCATCGATTCCCACCTTGGGGTTTGATGGTTTCCTCCTATCTGAGGGTCCGATCTCTTCTGCGAACTTTATCGCTTGGTGGGTCCGATGCACGATAGGAGTTCAGACCCGGGCTACCCAGTTCTTGGGCGATCTGGTTCTAGGATCCCTTATGATAAGGAACTAGATATTGTGTTTTCAGGAGTCGTCTCATCAGTATCAGATTGCTGCCTTGAGACTTCAGTTGGAGGAGTTGTCGGCCTATTGTAGTAACAATGGCTTGGACCCGTCCTTGGCTCACACTTTTGCTTCTCGGGGTCATAAGGCTAGACTTCCAGGCGATGGTGGCTCCCATGGTGCTGGACCCTCAGGTTTTGGTGGCTTCCAGGATAGAGATGTTCCCTTCACCGTTCCCCCGGATATGCAGGAGACACCTTATCGGCCGGATCAGCAGGATGTACCCACTCCAGGTAGACGACCTCAGGTTGATCAGTTTGATGAGATCCCTCACCTTCTTGGATGATTTTGATGAGGGGGCGAGTCCATAGGTCCACTGTTAGTCATTGGGCATTTGTGCCCCAATATCCTGTACTTTTTATTTTTAGTTTTCACTATGTATCATAGGTATGACAGTGATGTTTATGAAACTAATGTAATTGGCAGATATTTATATATGATGCTTCTTATTTATTAATAACACATGCTGTTTTATCATTAGTATGATGTATGCTTCATATATATTTAAATGATTGGATAGAGATTAACCCCTGATGGTCTTATTGACACAAGTTTTACAGATGTCGTCCTCTGCAGTGGTACGTTTGGACCACCTTCCTGCTAGCCATATAGCTACCAGCTTGAGGGTTTGGTATGACCAGCTGCCATCCATCGATCGTATCGATGTCAGCCGCATGCTGGGCCACTCCATGTCTTTACTGTCCTTCCAAATTCCAGAGGGATTTGTTGCCGGGATACTCAGGTATTGGACTCCTGAGCGTCATGTCTTCTGATTCGGCTCAGTCTAGTTGACTCCTATATTGGAGGAATATAGTCGCATTTCAGGACTGTCGATAGAGGGGCCATGTGCTCGAGTGGCTTTGGGCCATATGCGCCGCCAGTTCATGACGATGACTGGATTGAGGAGAACAGTTGTGGTGGCTGAGGTGGGTGGTAGCCACATCATCTCCATGGACTTTATGTTTAGGCATTTTTCTTCCGCGGATAGCTTCGCTGTTTATCACGGACACTTCGCCATTTCGGAGGAGCGCTGGTACTGTTGCCCTCGTGGATGCCTTGTTTATGTGCCTCGTAGCTTATCTATACATGCCATTTAATACCGATCATCTGGATGTGGCGATGTCGGTGGCTGTTAGGGCTCTTCGAGAGGACTTTACTATATTGCCCCTTATCTTGGCAGAGACATTGATTTCAGCTTCTATCTGCCATGATGCTGGTGATCAGGAGTTCAGAGGTAGTCCAATACTTTTATACATTTTGTTGATGACGCACCTTCGACTGATAGGGCGGCTTAGCTATCATGGTTTCTATTTTGGACATGGCCTATCTCAGGTTTATTCATATTGCCCGACTTCTTGCGTCGATGAGGCGTCCTGGACTTCATTTCTGGGTTCCAATGGAGGAGCCTTTTTCTATAGTCATGTATTCTGGGTACTGCTCCTTTATGAGTTTCACCACCCATGTCGCTGACCTAGATTTCCTCCCCTTGGCGGGTTTGAGGTGTGTGACGACCTATCATCGTCTGGCGGTGATGGGTCAGTTTGATCAGTCCAGGAGGTCCATGCATTTGAGGGGATTGAGGATTATTGATTCCCCATCCGCTCAGTTATCGAGGCTGATTTGGCTTGATTTTATGTGTTCTGGTCTCATCGACAGACAGCAGAATTTAAAGATTGCCATCTGGGCCGCTCTGCAGAGTATTCAGCTTGGCTTGAGTCGGATTTGGCGCCAGAGATTGCAGATCAGGTTGGTACAGGATCTTTATCTGATGACGATGGTTGGTCCACGGATGCGGCGGAATCTATGGAGGATCCTATATCTCAGACTAAGGATATGTTATTTTCAGAGTTGATAGCTTTTTTAGTGAGCACTGTCCCGCGTTTGGCCTCAGTTTCCATGGAGGCGATGGATATACAGCTTCAGCTGGTGACATTTGAGAGAGACCAGGTTCGGACTCTACTTTTGACCACCATAGCTGGTAGGGATACTGTTATCACTGAGAGAGATGCAGCCCGTGCTTCCAGAGATCAGGACATCATTGATAGAGATGCTGCTGAGACTTTCTCAGATGGACTCATCGATCACATACAAGGTGTAGTGCATAGTCAAGAGGAGATTTTCGACATGGCAGCAGAGATGCTGAGGAGGGTTGACATGTTGGAGCAAGAGTTCAGAGCTGCTCCCTCGACTGTAGAGACTGCTGGATATTTGGTGATGTTGGCTCGTCTTACCACTGATTTATAGCTTTGTTTTATTTTCTTGTAGAGACTTTGTTATTATCACTTGTCATAGGTTAGAATCAACTTTTGTATTCTAAACAGGTGTATATATTAAAAAGAAGCAAGTTTAGTTCACTTCCCTTGTTTGCTCATGTCTAACTATGTCCACTATTGTCATTTTTGATTCATTATTTATTATGTCGACATGGAACTAGTCTCGTCATGTGGCATAAGATTCGGCAAGAATGATGATGAGATGTCGCTAGGTTATCTCCGCATGAGCTGTCGATTGGTTTGGGCTTGATGGATAGGTTTTGGATTTCTGTATAGGTTAGGAAAGTGTTTGACTTTTTTGAAGGTTAGACCGCACCATAAATGGCTGCCTATGTACTCCCACAGATAGGAGATCAGGTCTTTCGTAGTTCAGGCTCAGACCTAAAAAGTTTGAAAGAGGTTTATTTGGGGTTTGAGTTTGATTTGATAAGATTTTGATGTTTTTTTGGTTTGATTTGATGAGGTTTTGGATGTTTTCAAGGGTAAGACCACACCATAAATGGCTGCCTACGTACTCCCACAGATAGGAGATCAGGTCTTTCGTAGTTCAGGCTCAGACCTGAAAAACTAGACCTGATATATTTTTTTCTTTAATTTTTTTATTTTTTTTATTTTTTTTATCAAGACATAGCAGTCCAGTTAGAAGGTGAAAAGGGGTCTCAGACATAATACCGTTTCACTGAGTCGGAATTGATTAGTTGCGGGAATTCCTCACCGTCCATCTCTTCCAATTTCAAAGCTCCACTTGATAGGATTGCTTTGACAAGAAAGGGTCCTTCCTAGTTTGGGCCAAATTTTCCCTTAGCTGCATCCTGGCCCAGAATGATCTTCTTCAGTACCAAATCATGCTCTTTGAATTCTCGTGGTCGCACCTTGTTGTTATAAGATCGAGACATTCGCTGTTGATAGAGTTGACCATGAAATATAGCAGAAGCTCTTCTTTCATTTATCAGGGATAACTAATTGTATCGATCTTGTATCCATTGGCTCTCCTCTATCTGGGCATCAAGGATCACTCTTAGTGATTCCATCTCCACTTCGACAGGAAGTACAGCCGTCATACCATATACCAATGAGTAGGGTGTTGCTCCAGTCGAGGTTAGAGTCGACGTCCGATATGCAAGTATAACGGCAATAGCTCAGGCCATCCCCAGTGATTTGCTGACATCTTCATCATTATCTTCTTGATGTTCTTGTTAGCCGCTTCCACCTCGCCGTTCATCTTTGGACGATAAATAATCGAATAGAGATGTTTGATATTGAACTTAATGCACAGTTCCCTCATCATCTCGTTATTCAGATTCTTCAGCGTTATCTGATATAATAACCTCGGGTTGTCCATACCGGCAGATGACGTTGTTTCTAATGAAACCAACGATGACCTCTTTGGTGACCCTGGGGAAAGAAGCTGCTTCCACCCAGTTGGTAAAGTAGTCAATCATAGTGAAGATGAATCGATGACCGTTACTGGATTTAGGCTCAACTGGTCCTATCACATCCATTCCCCACATGGAAAACGGCCATGGTGATGTCATGCAATGCAGTTAATTCAGAGGTGCATGAATAATGTTGGCGTGGATGTGGCATTGATAGCAACGCTTGACATGGTCATCGCAATCCGCTTTGAGGGATATCTAGTAGTGTCATGTCCTTAGAAATTTTTTGGCAAGCAAAGGTCCACTCATATGTGCTCCGCATACTCCACCATGTACTTCATTCATAAGTCGTTGGGCTTGCTCCCTGTATAGACATCTCAGAAAGCCTACACCTAGATCTCTCTTATAGAGAGCATCTCCACTTAGGTAGAAATTCATAGCCATTTTTTGTATTCGCTTCTTCACGGCTTAACTCATCCCTTCTAGGGTTGACTGATCTCGCAAATATTCTTTTATATGGTGGTACCAAGGTGGCCCCGTAGGTAGTATCTCATCTGATATCTCCCCTTATTCCCATATGACGGTGTCTTCTACACAATGAAAGTGATGACAAGCATTCCCCTTCTTGTTGACAGGTTCACCAGTGAAGCTAATGTGGCCAATGCATCGGCGAAATCATTTCAGTTCTAGGGGATATGAATGAAGGCAATGCCTTTAAATTCCCCTGCGAATCTAAGAACATGTCGATGATACGGCAGTTGATGCAGTTCTTTAGTGGTGTATGCCCCGGTAGACTGTCTGATAACTAGCTCCGAATCTCCAAACACCGCTAAACGTTTCACTCCCATGGACTGAGCCAGCTTCAACCCCACAATGCACCCTTCATATTTGACGGTATTGTTGGAGTTGTTAAAATGCAACTTGGTTGCCACGGGGTATTGATCTCTCGTGATGGATACCAGGACTGCCCCGGCACCTTTAGCGTTTGATGTGCCGTCAAAGTACATTTTCTAGAATTGACCTTGATCCTCCTTATCAATCAGGAGAACAGTCAACACTTCTTCCTCAGGGAAATACGTTTCCAGAGGTTGAAAACCCCCTGTTGGTGCAGCCGACAGGTGATCCGCAATCCCTTTCCCTTTGATGGACTTTTTGGTGACATATATGATGTCAAACTATTGAAGGATTAACTGCCACTTGGATAGACGACAGTTCAAAATTGGTTTGCTGAAGATGTATTTCAAAGGATCCATCCTCGATATGAGATAAGTGGTATGCCCATGCAGATAATGTTGTAACTTGGTGGCTGCCCAAGCTAATGCACAGCAGGTTCTTTCGATCAGAGTATATTTCTGTTCTCCACTGCTGAAGCGCTTACTTAGATAATAGATTGCTCTTTCTTTCCCCATGTCATCCTTCTGCCCTAGTAGACAACCCATAGCATTGGAGTTGATCGAGATATATATGAACAACGGAATCCCATCCTTCAGGGGTACCAAAATAGGTGCTTCAATCAACCTCTTTTGGATGATATGAAAGGCTTTCCGGCAGTCTTCATTCCATTTTCCCGAAGAGTTCTTCCTTAATAGTTTGAAAATGGGTTCACAGGTTGCTGTCAACTGCGATATGAACCGGCTGATGAAGTTGATTCTTCCCAGGTAACCTCAGATTTCCTTCTCGGTCTTTGGTTCAGGCATTTCCGTGATGGCTTGGATTTTGGTAGGATCCAACTCAATGCCCCAGTTACTCACCAGAAATCCCAGTAGTTTATCGGATTTCACCCCCAAAGCACACTTTGTTGGGTTTAACTTCAAATTGAACTTGCGAAGTGGTTCAAACAACCTCCGAAGATGGGTGCAATGGTCATCAGCCTGTCAGGACTTTATGATGATATCATCCACATAAACCTCGATTTCTTTGTGCATCATATCATGGAATAAAGTCATCATGTCTCTTTGATAAGTAGCCCCAATGTTGGTAAGGCCAAAAGGTAGTCTTCGATAACAGAAGGTTCCCTACGGGGTAATGAAGGTGGTCTTTTCCCTGTCTTCTTCAGCAACCATGATCTGGTGATATCCAGCAAAGCAATCAGCGAAAGAATACATCTCGAACTGTGCAGTGTTATCGATTAATACGTGGATGAACGGCACTGGGAAGTCATCCTTGAGGCTGGCTTTCTTGAGATCTCGATAATCTACACAAACTCGAACCTTTCCTCCAGATTTTGGCACTAGGACTACATTGGACAACCATTCAGGGTACGTTGACATCGTAATGATTCCTGCTTTGAACTGTTTGATAATTTCTTCTTTGACCTTTAGGCTCCATTCTGGTTTCAATCGTCTCAGTTTCTGCTTGACTGGTTTGATCCCTTCTTTAATTGGTAGTCGATGGACGACGATATCGGTGGATAGACCTATCATGTCTTCATGAGACCAGGCAAAAACATCCTTGAATTGTGTTAAGAGTTGGATTAGTTCTTTTTCTTGGTTAGAGGGAAGGTTGGTTCCAATCTGTATTTCTTTGGGATCGTTGGGGGTTCTGATATTTATGGTGGTGGTTTGATCGAGGTTGGGTTTAGGTTTATCTTTGACCCATGCTTTGATTTTCTCGGGAACCTCGTCATCATCCCCTACCTCCTGCTTGATTCCCATCAAGTCAAAGTCGAATTCTATGTCGAAATCGTAATCATTACTCAAATTCGGCAAACCATGGGCGTGGCTAGAGACATGCAAATTTGGAAACCTGATACAAAAACTTGATTGCTAAATATAGACAAGTAGTCGTCAATTACAAAAAGATCCATCAGTTAATATGACAACTGGCAAAAACAAGCTATAGATGAAATAAAATAGATATAAATATAGATAAAGGTGGAGCTCCTTGTCAGCGGTCGCTTCTCGATTTTTACCCTTTTTCGGACGATCTGTGGAGTGATCGTCCAATTGCTGGTCTGCAATTCTTGGGGAGTCGTTGAGATAGACGCGCTACTGGAGTCACAGTCTTCCAAGATGGCCATAACTGGTTTGGAACCGGTCCCTAGATCACTGCTTGGGATGTTTACACTTCCCCAGTTAAGTGTCGGGAGGTTAGGTTGATCACTTGACAGATCTGCCCTGTCGGACTTCTTCAGGTCCTCTTCAGAGAGGCAAAAACTACTCATTAATTGCAACTGGATCTCTTCCAGAAACTTTTGGTCTTTGGCCTTCTGGGCCGCATCCTTGAGAGGCTTTTCATCCCCGTCTGTTTGATGTCCTCTTTGATCAACTTTAGAAATCAGAAGGTTTGAAATAATGAGGGGGATCTTCTTGAGTGGCTCTTTAAACCCGATTTCACCAAGGTTTGGCTTGAGGTGAATTAACTGATTAACTGGTTGACGCCTGTGAGGATTTTGATGCTTGGATCCACCATGGTATCCGAGTCCATCCTTTCCCAACTGCATGGGTATACGGATTGGGTTCCTGATTCCTTGGCCACTTCTTCCCCAATCCTAGGCCTAGTCGATGTCATCAGGACAGCATCTCTTGGCCAACTGCCATCACCTCTGAAGATATCCGGGGAATTAAGACCGGGGCTCCCACAGAGTTATATCGCGGGTTACTGATTTCGAAGGCTTGAAAATTGGCGGGCTCGACCCCTTCATTCACACCGATCAGGGGCATATCTCCCAGGTCATGAATAGGATAATCAGGTTCTGCACTGATAGTTACCAGATTGTCTTTGATGATATATTTTAGTTGTTGATGAAGAGTTGAAGGGGCTGACGCCAGCCATATGGATCTATGGTCGTCCTAACAACAAATTATACCCGGTAGTGATCTTCAGGATCTAAAAAGGTATGTCGAAAGTGAAAGGGCCAATCTCTACAGGAAGTTCAATCTCCCCCACGGTATCCATTCTTGATCCTTCAAAAGCCCGTACCACGACATGGTTGTCCCGTATTCGGTTCGGATTGATCTTCATCTTCTCTATAGTATCTTGTGGACAGATGTTTAAAGACGGCCCTCCGTTGATTTGCACTGCCACCTACCACATATCCTGATGAAACGACAGCGATATGAAATGGTTTGTGATGTTCAGTTCCTTCGGCTGGTATATCGTTGTCAGTGAAGGATATCACGTTACTGTCCTGGACATGGCTGATCAAGTGCTGGAATTTCTCAGTATCGATAGTCTTGGGTAAGTGTGCTTCCTCCAATACTTGGATCAGAATTTGACGATGGTTGTCAGATTCTAATACCAAATCTAGGATAGAAATTTGATGGGGTTCAGTCTCCAATTGCATCACCGTCCTGGCTTCACCGTGTCCCATTTTGTGGAGGACCTCTGTGATCTTTCCAGTAGATACCTTCCCTAATACCTTGGTTGTCGGTTTTAAAAAAATGCCTTGGGAGGTAACATGTATTCTCCCTATGTATTATAGCGGTACAGTTAGGTTCCAACTTTATCCCTTTTCTGTAATTCCACGGTACCTTCTTTAGGCTGAGAATTGGGAGTTGTGGCCAAGGGGCCAACCTCAGTTGTTTAGGCACTGGTATCTCGAGAGTGGCTTTATTTCTCTGCTCAGGTACCCCTTGGGTGGTTATGGGTCCGCCGGATATTCCTTCCATGGAAAGGATAACGGCTATCATACCTTCTATGTTCCTCGGTCCCTGAGGGTAGTATATTTCTTCCTCAGGGAAGATCTTAGCTTTGTTTATTGAGTCCAACTCTAAGGATTCAATCAAGTTCTAAATTAGATGTCGCAGAGCCCAACATTCCTCCGTGGCATGTCCAGGAGCATTAAAATGGTAAAGGCAGGATGTGGAAGGATCGAAACACTTCGATCTCGTATCTGGGGTGGCAAAAATTCTATAATATTCCCCTCCTCGATCAAGGTACAGAGAATCTCCTCCCTGGATTGCCTCAACGGGGTGAATTTCTGTTTGGCGGCAAAATCTTGACGGCTATGCAATCTAGCTTCTCGAGCCATCTTTTCAGTCCATTTGTTCTGCTCTGGGCAATGGATCCGATCCCTTCTTGAGGTGGAAACATGTTGGACAGATACGGGGTCATTTGGCTTTGATAAGACTTGGTTGATGAGCTATCGGGTCAACTGGTGTTGATATACCACCATTTCAGCTATCTGATCCACCTGCGCTCTGATTGAAACCAATTCTTGTTCTACCCCATAATTCTCTTCAGGGTATCCCCATATTGTAGGGTCATGTGCCGAGGGTAACTCTCCCATCTTCCTCAGGTATTTATAGTTTTCCCTGCTTCCGGCACTGATCATTTTGACTCCTTCCTCCGTATGCTGAGGTAGAGGGTTGTTGTTGACATTTGACTGCTCAGGCGTTTTGAATATAATCTCCCCGCTGTCAATCAAGTTTGAAATTTTGTGCTTTAGAGTCCAACACTACTGAGTATCATGCCCCGGTGAGTTGGAATGGTAGGCACACTTCTTGTTGGAATCGAATTACCTTCCATTTGGATCGGAAGGTGGAGCGAGCTCAACGATCTTCTTATGGGCGATCAGTAGGGCTAATATGTTTTCCAAGGAGTCTCTTAAAGGAGTGAATATCCTTCTTCGCTTATTTTCCCCAACTTTCACTACTGTAGGATTTCAAAAATTAGCTGGACGAGGTTTCTGCCTCTGGATAGGTAAGTTAGGGCTCTTGTTAGCAGATTGTCCTTGTAATACGAACAAGACATCTTCCCGACAGTATGTGCTCGGCTACGGCTTCCAAAGAAGCAAGGTCTTTGATTTTTCCAGACTTCAAATCCATTTCTGCCATTTCCCAGTGTTTGATTATTTCGGAGAAGGATTTTCCTAACTCGGTGAGGACACTCTTATAGAAAGAGGCTTCTTGTATATTAATGAAGGTGGTCACCATCTCACCCTCATCCATTGGTGGGTTGACTTGGGCCGCCATTCGCCTCCATCGCTACGCGTATTCTCTGAACGATTCATTGCCCAGCTTTCTGACTTTGGTAACCTGGTAGCGATCAGGTGCCATCTGGGATTGAAAATTTTATTGATTGAGGAAAGCATGGGCCAAATCTTCCCAACCTCTGACTTTGGAATTGTCTATCCATGCGTACCATGTGCTGGCTTTACCGGAAAGGCTCTTCTAAAAATAGCTTCATCCTAAGGTTTTCATCCTCCAGATAAGTTCCAAGTTCACCTATGTAGACTTTCAAGTGAGTGTACTGATCTCCCAGTCCGTTGTATTTCTCGAACTTGGGGACTTGAAACTTATCCGGGTATCTCGCCTTTGGGAAAATACACAGATCCGAGTAATTCATGCTCCCGTGGGATCCCGTCCCTTTCATAGACTGGATAGCGTCTTCCATCTGTCTAACTTTCTTCCTAATGTCTCCAGTGTCTTTATCCTCCCGTAGGTTTGTGATGTCCCATGTCGTCTTCTGGATTGGGGCCTCCTTGGGTATTTTAACATCGAGGGGAGATATAGGTGTGGACATATGGGTATCACCTTCCTCTTCGGGTACTTTCATGTCCACTTGCACAGAGGATTCAGTCGAACTCTTGTGTTTAGATTCCTGAGAAAGTTTGCACTGTTCTTTTAATAGGGTCGTCATCTCGGCCATTTACTTCTTAAACTCCTCGAATTCATCTTGAGATATTGGGATGGGTTCTGATGAACTTGCTTCAGCCATCTGGATTGGTGAAAGGGCCTTTTTGGCTCGAGATCGGGTTTTAGGACCAATCTGTAAAACAACCGATATCTAGTTTAGACTGGATACTGGTGGATAGGGATGCATGATATGCTATGCATTAGTTTAATGGTTTTTTTAATCTTTTACTGCAATACAACGAGTTAGTCAAATTGATGACAGGGTGTGAAAGATGCATGTATGACAGTTCAAGATAATGGTCATTTATATACGCGGAAGATTTAAATGGGGCATGAAGAAGCACACCGAACGTTTGGTTTAGCAGAGGCTGACCTATCTTAGGGTTACTCTCACGGGCTGTTTGAATCTGGTTCCCAGATCTTCGCAATCTACTTGATGAAAACATCCATGTTTCGATTGGAGAGGATCTGAGTGGTGCCTTTCCTGAGCCTCACAATGGAAACATCTATAGGAGTCCAGTAATAAACAACCGACGGGATTGCCCCTAATGGAGGTACCACACAACATACATTCACATAGATTCATGTCCTCACCGCATGTAATATGATGACATTGTGCCAAGCACTAATATATTGTGCGAGGCACTAATACAAAATGCTAAAAGATTGGCACACACAAAGATCATTCCCACAAATGCATATGCAGAATTAAAATCAAAAAGTTTGATCGCGGCTTAAGCCCTCTTTGATCCCCATCAGAGTCGCCACCTGTCGACGTCGGGCGGAAAATTAAGTCCTCGGTCTCCCTTTTGTTGATGGAGGAGGTCTCTTTTTTATCTTTTGGAGTTGTTTGCCCTTGTCTCTTATCCGTGGGACGAGAGAGGAGTGCCCCGATTTCCTTATTTTATTCTTTTCCCTTTCGCTTTCGCTTTGTCTTTGAGTTTTCGTTTGAAAGGGTGAATTTTATAGGAAACCGGTACCGACATATGTGTCGATGATTTTGAAAGATTGATTTATTGATTGGACCGATTGAGACAGAGTCGCCAGTTGGTATTTTGAAATGGATGTACCAACTCATCCGAGTTTTAATAGTTTTTATCAAGATGGTCCAATATGTAACTCTTTGATTTGGTCTTGAAACCCGAGATTCGTTTAATCCGGGGGCTTAGTTAAGCAGGGGGAAGGTGTTAGGCACCCCCCGACTCTCGTGCAAGCACGGTACCGCATCTTATTGATTTTCTATACAAAAGTGTATGTGTGTGTATGTGTGTTTGTGTGTGTGATTTTGAAAGCTTTATTAGTTGGTTTCTAAGTCTTTTTGGTGACTTGAAAGTAGTGCTGTACCTCTTTTGCGCCTAGGTATGAAGGATTTGATTTAGTAAAAAGTTCATTTTTAGCAAGATATATGAATTGAAATGAGGTTTTAGAAAGTAAGGTTTTCAAATCCTTTGCCCGACTAGGAATCGATGACTTCGATACTTCCTTTTATTCTTTATGTTATTTACGTGATCTACCCCGAATCGCTTTATTTCATCAAAAGCTCTTTGTGATTTTTTCTTTGAGAAATCATTTTGATGATTTGCATGCTAAAGCGTTAAGAAAGTTCGGATCATAATCGGGCATAAAAGCTATCTCGATGAACCGAGCTCCTGTAATGAAAGTTTTCACTATCACGGGATCTTGGATCTGAGCTCTCGAGGCTAACCCCTCGAGTTTGTTTTCATGATCCACATATTATATGTACATCGATATTTACGGTATTTAAAGCATTTACAACGTAAAAACCGGTCCATCGTGGGAATCAAGTCGGATCCGTTCAGGGATCTCGACACCGGGATTCCTAGGCTCATAATATTTATACCATTTCATATATACATAACGTCCACGGCTTCATTACTAAGTGATTTCATCGGTTGAAATCACCGTTCACGCCAATTCGGCCCCCCCTTTCACCTCTAAATATATATTTAGGGTTTTACGGGTTAGCCGGGACCATTTACAAGTAAATACATCCATAGATATACCACAGATCTAAGCCGTTCTAGCTCCCGGGTTGAAGCATCATGCTAACAACCTCTCGAGAACTAGCTTAAGCTTAGCTTAAGATATATCTAGCTTCTGAAGCTATATACAACGTATTAAAGCAATAAATAATAGATAGAAACGTTAAAACTACCAACTATTACACAATATGCTTATAATACAACAAATATAGCTAGATTCAAACAAGATTCTTCATTAATCTATCATTTGAACATAGTTTACAAAGAAAACGAAGCTAGAAGTGCGTTATTTCACCTTGGGGGACGCGTGAACAAGCGGTTTGACTCCCGGGATGAAGTAAGAACACTAAGATGGCTTCAATGAAATGCTAGATGGAAGAAATGAGCTTCAAGTTGCTATATTGATGTCCAACCCGAGCCTTTCTCTCTCTAAAAATGGCCTTCTCTCTCTATATCTATCTCACCTTCATTTTTAAATGAACTAAGTGGGGGGTTATAACATGTCCGGGGCAGCCGCACACATGTATGCTGCTAGCTGCATACATGGTGGAGGCTACCCAGGTGGGACCCCCCCCCCGACTTGGTTATGGCTCCTTTGGTCTCGATTCGGCATAAGTTGACGTCTGCCGTTTGATCTTTCGAACCGTATTTAACGAACGCAGCGAGATATGAATGAGTCCGACAGAGTTAGGGTTTGGGAAGTTGATACTCGTAGCCGAGATACCTTCCAAGTCCAGATATCAGTCTGTAGGCTTATCTCTTGATGGCACGTCGTTCGAGGTTTGCTGAGGTGGTTTTCGATGATCACTGTCTCAGCTCGTTGATCTTCGATCGGGTCGCGGTATGTTCGGACTTCATTGGTCCTCTTAACCATTCCCGGAGTTGTCTCTGAGATTACCGGGATCTTTTTCCCTTCTTCAGGGTTGTCTCCGAAGTAAAATGACGCTTTTACCCTCCTACAGGGTTAGTATGACAAAAACGAAATTTCGAGTGTCTACAGTCTGGATATGAATCCTAAGTCTAACGTAACAATATCTTTATACGTATATATTATATCCGTTGCATTGCTAACTGCTAACTCCCACAAGGGCCTTGTTTGGCTAACACACTAATTTTTTTCCATTTATTTTAATACTTCCTTATTATATAGTTAATTGTCACATTACAAATTAACTAATTAATTTTAATTAAATCAATTAAATAAAATATGATAATTCACATTAAATCACATTATCACATAATTAATATTCTTATTTATTAATTATATCAATTCACTAATTCTCTAATTAATTATTAAATTAATTAAAGTACATTATGCTTATTTAATTAATTCATTTAATCAAATAAACTCATTTAAATATATACTTTGAACTATAAAATTCCTACATATTAATTTAATTGATGTAACACATATAATTAAATTAATCTACGACAAATTCATGAATTAATTATTTAACTCAATAGTTAAATCATCAAAAATATTTTTTTATTTCAATAAATATTCAAATAACTTTACAAAATTCTCATTCGTCACATCTTTCCCCCCTTAAAAGGATTATGTCCTTAGAATCACGGTTCGATTAATAATTTCGTCACGTCACTCCCCCCCCCCCCCCCCCCCTTACGAAGATTCTGTCCCCAGAATCGCGTTCACCTATTCAGAAAAATAAGTGTGGATAAGTCTTCATCATATTCTCTTCGAGTTCCTACGTAACTTCTTCAGCGTTGTGGTTCCTCCAAATTACCTTAATGGAAGGTATTACTTTATTCTTAAGGACTTGTTCTTTCCTGTCAATAATTTGCACAAGAACTTCTTCGTAGGATAAGTCTTTCTCAAATTATAGGGGTTCATATTCTATCACAAGTTTGTAATCGGATTTATAAGGTCATAACAGTGACACATGGAAGACGTTGTGGACATGCTCTAATGCCGGAGGTAAAGTTACCTCATAGGCTACTTCTCCAATTTTCGTAGTACCTCAAAGGGTCCAATGAACCTCGAGCTCAATTTTCCCTTTTTTCCGAATCTGATCTTTCCCTTATAGGGAGAGACCTTCAAAAATACAATGCTACCCGATTAAAACTCTACATTCTTGCGGTGTGGGTCGACGTATTTCTTCTGCCTATCCTGAGCTACTACTAATCTTGTCCAAATTATTTTAACTATCTCTGCTGTCTGCTGTACCAACTCTGGACATAGCAACTGTCTATCGCCAATACAATGCTTCATAAGGCGGCATACCAATACTTGCGTGGTAACTGTTATTATAACCGAATTCTACAAGCGGTAAATGGCCATCCCAATTGCCTTTAAAATCCATGATGCATGCTCTCAGCATATCCTCTAATGTTTGGATCGTCCTTTCGCTTTGCCCGTCAGTCTGAAGGTGATAAGCTGTACTCATCCTCAACTGTGACCCCATGCATTCTTGTAGTCGTTTCCAAAAATTCTATGTGAAGCACGGATCATGGTCAGAAATAATAGACACTAGCACTCCATGCCTCGAAATAATCTCTTTCACGTATAACTTTGCCAACTGTTCTAAGTTAAATCTGATTCTGATCGAAAAAAAATGGGCGGATTTTGTTAACCGGTCAACGATAACCCATACTACGTCGTAGCCTTTTTGGGTCGTCGGAAGGCTAACCACAAAATTCATTGTAATATGTTCCCATTTCTATTTTGGGATCTATAAAGGTGATAGCAAACCACTCGGTCTCTGATGTTCTGTCTTCACTCTCTAAAAGGTTAAACACTTGGCAACACAATCTGCAACGTCTCTCTTTATATTGGGCCACAAAAAATGTTGTCGTAAATCCTGATACATCTTGGTACTTCCGGGATGAATAGAATACCTCGAACTATGAGTCTCGCTCCATATGTCCTCCTTGATCTCTGGTACTGACGGTACCCACACTCTACTTTCAAACCTCAACAATCCCTCGCTGTCTATTTTAAATTTAAGTTCAGTCCCTTCAGATATCTTTTTCTTTACTTCCTCACATTCCTTATCCAGGATTTGAGCTTCCTTAACCTTATCCAAGAGAGTTGTACCAGCTTGCATCTAGAACAGGTTCTCATCAGTCTCCATTGGACATCCTACTTCCAATTCCAGTTTTTCCATTGCTGAAATCAATTCTTTCTGTGCCGTCAGCATCATCAACTACTCCCGACCCTTTCTGCTTAAGGTGTCGGCTACAACATTCGCTTTTTCCGAGTGGTATAAGATATCACAATCATAATCCTTTATTAACTCCAGCCATCTTCTCTGACGCATATTCAAGTCTTTATGAGTAAAAATATATTTCAGACTCCTGCGGTCCGTATATATTTCACACTCCTCTCCATAGAGATAGTGTCTCCAAATATTTAAGGCGAATACCACCGCAGCCAATTCAAAATCGTGGGTTGGATATCCCTTCTCGTAATCCTTCAACTGTCGTAACGTGTACGCAATGACTCTGCCGTTTTGCATAAGCACACAGCCTAGCCCTTTATGCGACGCATCACTATATACTACAATGTTTCCTGTGTCATTCGGAAGGGACAACACAGGTGCTGTACTCAAACTTTTCCTAAGTTCTTAAAAACTTTCCTCACAGTTCTCCGTCCAAACGAATTTCACAACTTTCCTAGTCAAATTCGTTAGCGAAGTGGCGATCTTGGAAAAATCCTAAATGAATCTTCTGTAATAACCTGCTAATCCAAGAAAACTTTTTAATTCCGACGATGTTTTCGGCTGATCCCAATTCATCACTGCTTCGACTTTGGAGGGATCCACCGAAATTCCGTCCTTATCAATCACGTGTCCGAGAAATTGCACCCTTTCAATCCAGAACTCACATTTTGAGAATTTGGCGTATAACTTCTCTCCTCTCAACACCTCCAATGTCAACTTCAAATGCTCAACATGCTCTTCCTTGGTTTTTGAATACACCAGTATATCGTCAATAAAGACCACCACAAATTTGTCCAAAAACGGCTTGAACACTCCATTCATTAGGCTTATAAATGTTGCAGGCTCATTCGTTAGACCAAATGACATAACCAAAAAATTTTATTGACCATATCGTGTCCTGAATGTTGTCTTCGGGACATCTTCTGGCCTCACCTTTAGCTGATGATAACCACTTCTCAGGTCTATCTTTGAGAAATATCTTGCTCCCTTTAATTGATCAAATAGATCATCAATCCTTGGTAACGGATACCTGTTCTTAATGGTAACCTTGTTCAACTCTCTAATAATCGATGCAGAGCCGCATCGTTCCATCCTTCTTCTTAACAAATAACACCGGCGCTCCCCACGACGATACGCTCGATTGAATATATTTCTTGTCCAATAACTCTTGTAGCTAAACCATCAATTCTATCGGAGCCATCCGGTATGGTGCTTTCAATATTGGAGCCGTTCCTGGCACCAAATCGATTACGAAATCTACTTCCCTATCCGGCGGAAGTCCTTGGCAGATCGTCCGGAAACATATCCACGAAGTCCTTTACGACTAGTATTTCCTCTAACTTTGGATTCTCTTTACGACTATCGACTATGTAGGCTAAATATCCCACACAGCCTTGTCTTAATAACTTCCTGTCTTGCAACATCGTCAGACAACTCGCTTGTCTAGGTGACTTGCTACCATAAAACACATCTTTGATGGGGTCATAAGGTTAATACTTTTCTTCTGGAAATCAATTACAGCCCCATAATTGAATAGCCAATCCATTCCCAAAATAACGTCAAATTCCCCAAGTTTAATCGGGATAAGATCTACATTCATAACGTTACCCTTAATATCCACTCTACAGTTCTTGTGTATATACCTAACAGGAATCACTTCCCTATTTGCAATCTCGATGTTCATAGGGATTTCTAATTCCTCCTTATGCAATTTTAAGTTCTTTGCAAAGTCATCAGATATAAATGAGCAAGTACCACCCGAATCAAATAAAACATAAGCATTGACTTTATTGATCGGAATGATACCTGACACCACATCACAAGACTGCACTGCATGCTGTACGGTCATGTTGAATGTCCTTGCAGTTGGTCGATTTATCGAACTCGGTTCGATAATTGTAAGAGGATTTCCACTGTTATTTCCCTTGTTTCCACCTGAGCCTGCCCCTCCAGATGCCTTCTTGGGACAGTCTCTAGCCAAGTGATCCTTTGACCCACATGGGTAGCAGGCGCCCTTCTTAGGGTTAGGGCAGTTAGGTGCTATGTGGCCTTCCTGACCACGATTGTAGCAAACTCTTTTCCCCTTCATGCAGACTCCCAAGTGAGTCTTTCCATAAGTTGGGCATGGTTCTATCCTTTTCTTCTGACTCCCTTACTGATTTACGGACGACGGGTTGTCATTCCACCTTCGTTTATGATTATTGGTTCCTCCCGTGTTACTTCCACTAGCCTTATTATTTCCTTCATTTTCATTCTTCCTCTTCTTCTGATCCTGATTGTACTTGGTCACCGCTTCGCTTACACCTTCAGTGAGGATGGCCTTCTCCAGAACTCTAGCAAAAGTGTTCAATTGAAACATTGACACTTTGCTATACAGTAAGGGTTTCAGTCCCTGCTCAAATCGCCTAGCATTTCTTTTGTCAGTATGCACCTGATATTGGGCAAACCTAGCCAATTCGTTAAACTTCGCCGCGTAGTCGGGCACAGACATATTTTCCTATTTCAACTCTAGAAACTGCACCTCCATTTGATTCTGGGAGCTGGTTAGGAAGTACATCTCGAAAAACATTTCCTTAAACCTTTCCCAGGTTATTACACCTTCTCCTCCCCTGACCTTATTTGCCTGCCGCCAGTAGCTGGCTTCTGATTTTAACATGAATGTCGCATAGGCGGTCTTCTGGTCCTCCCTAACTCAAGCGACCTCAAAAACTTTCTCCATCTCCATAACCCAAGTCTGAGCTTCTATCGGGTTTGTGGAGCCTTTAAACTCTGGCGGTCCCACTGCCTTAAAGTCTTTAAATGAGGTGCTCGGTTGAGCTTGAGGCTGATTATTCATCGCTCTAGCTAACAGATTTACCAACTGCTGAACGGGGTTCGCATTGGCATCATTGTTGTTATTATTATTCGTTGACCCTTCTTGGGCTTGTCGACGATTTTGTCTCCTTCTTGGTGGCATATTTCTGTTAAGTTATATGCTCATTAGATCTTTATTCAATCTCTTAAATACTTAAGACTTAACTCAAATATTTAACATAATCATTTTAACTCATAACATCTCAAATAAACTTTGATATTTTATTAAAATCAAAAGTTTTCAACATAGTACGATATCATTTCTGCCATTTACATCAACTATCCCGAGATAAAAGATCTTCAGGATTTAAATCATCAGAATATTCCTTTATTTATAATCACATCGGAATTTACATTATTAATTATCAGTTAAGCATTCACATAATCATACTGTCCTATCACGGCCAGCTAAGACGTTGGACAGCTTCGTTACGCTTCTCCTTTATTATGCGTGATATAGTCCTGCGATCTAATATATACCCAGGCAGTCCCTCGAACTGAATTGGATATCTCATAACTCGGTCCTGGGCCGTATCAATGGCCCTCAAAAACGTGTAGAACGTCTCTGCAACCTTAGCTTTGTTTGCACGCGACTCATCCTCTGCCAGATCTGCACGTCGTGCATTGCTCACCCAAGCTTCCTCTACTATGGCGAGTCTTTCTGATTTCTCTTTTAACTCATTCTTCAACCTTTCTATCTCCTTTGTCTTCTGCTCATTTTGGCCCTTCTCATGAGCCAAGTCCCATTCCACACTTCCAAGACTGGTGTGGAGTGTCTCAACCTCACCATCCTTTTGCTTGATGGTAATCCGTTGAGTAACCGACTGCTCTCTCAACTCCTGAATCGTATCTCGTAACTCTATGTTGCGATCATGCAATAAATCGTACATATCAGCGCTGACAGAGTTCGGTGGGAACTCCTCAAGGTCTTCCTCCTCCTCCTCCTCTGCTGCCTCAGCCGGGATCTCAAACTCCTCAGGGTCCTCCTCTAAATCAATCTCTGGCTCATGCTCCCGACCAATGACTGTGATCAACGGAGATGGCTCTGGCTGTACTAACTGCTCCCAAACTGTATGTATGTCTCGGGGCTCCTCATCTCTAGTCTCTAGGGGTACAATATCCCTGGGCTGACTGGCTCCTCCAGTATCTGACATCCTTATAAAATAAGTTTTAAGTCTTAGTTATTAAGTGATATTAATCGATACTCGAGAAAGTATATAACCTACGACTTTGATACCAACTTCTGACACCCCCAAATCTGGCATCTTAATTTCCACAGGATTTGGTGTTCACTATTCAAATATCATATAACTATCTACCCATAAATAATGAAATTCACTTATTAGATAAATAATCCATCATCTCCCTTTAATAGGGTTACAATATCTGAAATAATAAATACATATGAAATCCCAGGTTATACTTAACCTTAAATCTCTATTGCGGAAACGTAAACAAATAAGTCTTAATTATCATACATAAATCTTGAACTTTAACATTTCACTAACACCACAAGTATTCAACACTTGTTAGCCTTTCCTTTGTCATTGCTACTAGAAGGTTCATCACATCTTTCATTCTTATCTGCAATGTTATTATGCAAGAGTGAGCACGAATGCCCGCAAGTATAAAAGTATGACAATAATAACATGCGAGTGAAATCAAATAAATTTGAATAACAGAATGCTAAACTTTTGAATCAGGAATAATAATCGATAATCAAATTACATCTGAGAGTCATAAGACCTTGAACTATGTCCTAGGTCAAGTATGTTAACCTTTAACCTTTAACAGTCATAAGACTATGGACTTTACTTCTCGTACTTAGGAAGATCAGCCCTTCGTACCGATATTGTGCACAATACCTCAACGCTTAAACCATCATCAATTCTCCTTTAATATGGTTGTTCATCTCAGTTTGACATCAGAGTCCGCACCAAATAAAGTTTGGTTTGGATAACTCAATAGTAGTTCTGGATTTTAGAACGCTCATCACCTATGGACTAGTCAAATCATTAAGGGTTCGCTAGTCTTAAAGGTTTCAACAATAAATGATATTCAAATTTGAATAATAATTTCTCAAGGGTATACAATCAAATAAGTGTTGTATACTGAAATGATACTTTTAAAAGAATCATAACATCTCATATGAAATTCTAAACTTAAGTAATCAAGAATAAGAACTTTGCTTGATATAGAATTTAAGTCTATAACTTGCTCAATATAAAAGTAAGGTTTAGAAACTTGCTCAACAATAATAAGTTAGGGATATAATACTTGCCTCGTGTGCAAACTACAAATCTAGTTACAATTCAATTCTTCAATGTCCTACATATTACATTATGCATACGATGTCGATTAGTTTCATAACTTTTATGTTCAACTGTTAAACTTTTCATTTAAGTCAACTTACAACTGGGTTCCTAGTGTTAACTTATTAACTAACCACATAGCATGATTATGAATTCACAATATGCGTTTCTTATAGGTATAATCCTTCAAACAATCATGATCAAGTTTTACAATCACAATATTCAAGTTCGCACCTAGTTTATTAACTTGAACCTTCACATTATCTTATACATGTCAATAACTTAGTTTATTAACATGAACTTCAAATCATATAATATGTATGTTTTATAACTTAAAACATCTTTTATCATCGAGAGCACTACACTTGCGTACGTGCATGTTCGACGCCCTCTGATTGCCTCTAAATACGCATCAGTCACAAAGATGGCCAATTTGACCCCTCTTACCGACTTCAAATTGAAAAACTTAAAGAATAAAAGTTGTAGATCTACTCGTTATCTTTCCGAATCATCCTGAATAGCCTTAATTGGAGTTTGTATGAAGAAGTTATGCTTATTTTACTACAGGAAGTCAAAACAGTCTCAGAAACAAAAAAAAAACCCCGGACAGTACCCATCTCTGCTGGGGCGGGGCTTTATGGCTATGGGGACCCTGCTGGGGTGGGGCATACAGTTATTACGTTTTCTGGTTCGCGATTTTGACACTTTATTGGCCCAATAATCCCAATTAAATGTAAATCAAACTAGTACCGTGATTTCTATGAAGTATAAACTTCATAGAAACATCATACAATGCTATTAACATGTTTTTAACATCTTAAATTATGCAATTACTCGAATCAAATCATGAAATTCCATCATTCTTGGTGTTCTTGATAGTTTTGAAGAAAAACACTAAATTCATCGTCACGGATTCGTTATAACTCCGAATCCGTCCGTTCAAAGTTTGTTTTCTTTGTTTTAACATGTATAATCATAATCCATTATCAATTTTAAGTTAAACATACTATGAAAGCATTTAATTTACCCATATGGGTTATTCATACGATATTCAAACTCTGTATTTCATTAAACCAAATTATTAACAAAATCTCATGGTGTGATCACTATAATTCTTGAATATATGGCATAGAATATATCATGGACATATGCTAATATATATATATATATATATATATATCCATGAAATCAACAATTATCATCTTCTCTCCATTCACAGAGAACTTTATAATACGTAAACGAAAACTCTGTTCTTCACAAAATTCCAATTAAGGCATATTCATATGAAATTGATTATTTTAAAACATGATTATATGATAGAAAAACATATTATGACTACTTAGTAACATTTATATCATCATTATATGAAAAATCACAAACTATGTTTTTCATAGAAAACTCAAATATACGTTTAATAGAAAACATAAGAATGTTGAAAAAAAAACTTAAATAAAGGAATTAATTACCCTTTGTTAGATGATGAAGATGATCAAAATCAAAACAATGATTTCTCAATCTCTCCTTCAATTAATTCTCTCTTACTTCCTCTCTTTTTCTCTGATATTTCTCTCTCAAGTTTCTCTGACTTTTTCTCTGAAGTCTAGATATGAATCCTAAGTCTAACGTAACAATATCTTTATACGTATATATTATATCCGTTGCATTGCTAACTGCTAACTCCCACAAGGGGCTTGTTTGGCTAACACACTAATCCTTTTTTCATTTATTTTAATACTTCCTTATTATATAGTTAATTGTCACATTACAAATTAACTAATTAATTTTATTTAAATCAATTAAATAAAATATGATAATTCACATTAAATCACATTATCACATAATTAATATTCTTAGTTATTAATTATGTCAATTCACTAATTCTCTAATTAATTATTAAATTAATTAAAGTACATTATGCTTATTTAATTAATTCATTTAATCAAATAAACTCAATTAAATATATACTTTGAACTATAAAATTAATACACATTAATTTAATTGATGTAACACATATAATTAAATTAATCTACCATAAATTCATGAATTAATTATTTAACTCAATAATTAAATCATCAAAAATATTTATTTACTTCTATAAATATTCAAATAACTTTATAAAATTCTCGTTCGTCATAGAGTGGGATTAAATAAGTGAAGGATTTATTTAATATCATTGTCAATTAATTGATATGATGTGAAATAACTATCAATGAGTAATTAATCGATAACGTGTTGATTTATTATTTTTGCGAGTAATAGAATAATAATAAGTAAATTGTTTATAAATATAATAAGAATTATATTTATTTAATTATTGAGAAATGCGATAATTAATCGTATAATAATGTTAATAATTGTTGTTATGGATAATAACAAGTTAATAGAGTAAATGAATAATTAATATAATGATTACTCAATTAATTGTTATGTGCATGTATGCGATAATTGAACTTATAATATATAGTGGTGCAATGTAACACATCAATGTGACTATATTATACATATAAACTATATGTTAAGACAAAATAAATTATATGAATGTATCATTAGGTTATGTAACAATGTGTGTAAGTGAACATTTAATAAGTACCTCATGAATATATTATAAACAATTGTTGATTAATGAATACTTCAATAATTTAATATAATTGAAATAATAGAATTGGAATAATGTAATAGGATAATACTCAATTGAATTATATTCGGTGTTAACAAAATGTACATGGATTATATTTGTGCAAATTACATTTACTACATTGTAATATTGTTCCTCATTAGAAATACATTGTGACTCTAAGTAAATTATAACCTATGTAAATTATATGTGTATGTAGTAAACTAAGTGTTATACTTAGTTCAATTCCAAAATGTTGAGCTCTGAATTCCTTGTCCCATAATAAGAGGCTCCCTTTTCCTTCTCACGTGCATAGCTATAAGGCCTAAGCCTATTTCCTCCTCAAACTCAGCAAAGATCATAGTAATGATTCATAGGGAGTGGGTTTCATGATGCATTTCACCAACTAATCACCAACTCCTTCTTAACCACCATGTAATCAATTCTTCCCATTGGTTTAATTTGAAGTACAAAAGCATTGCCTGTGTATTGATTTTTTCTATAAGTACAGCTCCTTCCCTTCTCTTTTTAATTTGCTGTTACACTGAGATATAGAGAAAGGGAGATATCAGTTCAGAGTGAGATTACAGTAGTGGCTTAGTTCACAGTTAGCAAAGGTATAACACCTCTTGTTCTTCATTCTTGCTTCTGAAATTCTTAAATTCTAATTCTTGAATTGAACATGAAATTCAGGATTTTGTGATTGGGAAATGTTTGTTAATTGTTGTATTAGATTTCAACTATGTTAGAAAGATAATGTAGATGGTTTTCAAATGAATTCGTAAAAAGAATTGGAAATTATCTTAGACTTCTGCCGAAGCAGAAGCCTGTTCAGTGCTGGCCGAGACCCGGCGCAGCTGCACCAGTATTGAACTAGGGCGCAGCGCAGCTGCTCAAGGCCCTTGTTCTTGTTTTCCTGCTTCTGTTACAATCTGTTCAATGTTAACCTATTGATACTACTTAGACAAGCATGAGGAATATGTTAACATGGGTATATATGTTTCTTGAGGTAGCATGCCTTGCTAAGTGAACTTAGAGTTTTTAAAGTGAACTTTGACATGTATGTAATCATATCTACATTCTGATTTTGCGAGCATGATCGTATGGTCTAAATAAACATGAAGAGTTAGTCTAGAGTGTTGAGATTACACTAGCATACATGGTTTGCGTTTAAAACGATTTCAAAAGGTAAACATGAAAGTTTTGGAAAGCTAAGTTGTATGAACATGATGTCATAGTATTCTAATTTTTTTGGACGTGCATGATAGTGTCCCTAACATCACTTAGTTAGCCTATATGTATACCTAACATGTTGGATACCATAAAAGCTAGTTAAACATATATAAGATATGATTTAAAGTAATAAAAGATGTTAGCCATGGAAGAATGTTATGAACACACGTAAGCATGATTGTTGATTGATTATATGACCATCTCACGTGTTTACACGGCAAACATGTTAGTCCTATATGCTTTCATGACTTTATTGGGCCTTAAACCTTTAAAAGTTCCAACTAGAGGTATAATATATAAGCATAGACTTGAGACGACTCTATGAGAGTTCAAGACAGTCTTAAAATAAATGATTGCTATGTGTTAACCTTCTGGTATGCTAAAAATGGGATGGAACTAAAGAAACAAAAACACAACTCAGGTTTGGCCAAGGGACAGCGCAGTTGCGCCATCCCTAGGCTTGATTTGGGCACAGCTGCGCTGGAAGATTTCAGAGTTTAGGCAGTTTGCTTATTCTAATTTTAGCAGTTAACCTATTATGTTGCCTAAGCTGTTAAAACTTGGTCAAATCTCTACTGATATATGTTTACAAATGAAGGTAGTATAACATAATGATGTTTTACTTATAAAAGGAACTTTGGAGAGAGTAATGGCATAACCAACTTAGTGTTATGATTTCCTAATAATAACATACTTGATATGACTATGTTACATGACTTCATAACTTCCTACATACGTATATGGCTATATAATTGAGTTAGAACAGTATGTGTATATCTAACTTACATATTGGGCTTGAGTACCGAATGTGCTTAGCTAATGAATATCCTATATGTAAATATATTACAATAGGATTCGAAAGTGTTGATTAACTTTACGTGGATAGACTACGCTTAAGGCAAGTATCTAAACCTTATCTCTTTGGACGCAAGTTTCCTAACTTACACTCTTTTTTTGTGCAAGTTTCCTTGAACCCGTTCTTGTATTATTAATTGCAATATCCTAACCCTTGCATTTACTTTATGCAATGGATCCTTGTGAAAGCAAGTTTTTTACTTACACGTTTAAATTGAGTTAGTATGCTTATTGAATAAACTCTTGTTTCATTTGAGTCTTATGAAAGATATTATTCATGTTGAACCTAGTATTGCTCTTAAATATTGTGAAAGTGTCTATGCCATTTGATTCGGCTAGACTATATGCATATTTAGAAAACTATCCAAACCAGTTGACTAGTGCGAAATCTTTGAAAACTGAGTTGAACAACCCTTATGGTAAGGGGAGTGTTTATATTGTTGGAAGCCCAACACACGCGTGAAAATTATTGTGGTGTTATGCATAACATAGAGTAATGTAGACTGATCATCTATCATACTTATTTTTGGGTTATCAATTTAATATTGATAATTCTAGTAGATGTTCAATAGTCCTTAGTGACTGCTTAGTATAAATTATTTTATCCAATTGGATACGTTGATGGCCTTTGAATTCATATATATCTGTTGGTTTATAATGAGCTATCGTTTCATATTCCAAGGTTTTGATTTGAGAATTGTTGATACTCGTTGTTTATGATGTTATTCTTCAAACGGATACTCGTTTCATATTATACCTTGATATTTCAAACTTATGTTATAAAACTCTTCACCCTTATCGTATATTAGTTGCTGGGCAATTTGTGCTCATTCTTGCTTTCCCTAAAAATATTTCAGTTAAGGAAGAGTAGGGCGGACCTTTTGGCGTCGATAAGGGCAAGGGCAAAGCTACCGACTAGCTAGTCCTTTATGTTATAGAAATTATAATATCGTATTATGACACCTATGATAATGTATTAAGACTGATTTAGAGCTATGTTTAAACTTAAGTAGGGTTATGTAATAAGTCTTTATTGATATTATTATGTAATCTATTAAGTACTAGTAGGTTGCGAGACTTGGGGAATAAATATAATAAATCATTGTATATTATTCTAGATTATCCGTTGTGATTGTATGATTTTAGTTATTATTGTTAGAACGTGATGAACCGAATTCGAGGCATCGGGGCCCGAATTTGGGGGCGTCACAGAAGCGTCGACCCGGTAGATTGCCTAGACTTGAAGTTTTTTCAAAATGATCTTTTACCTCTTTTGATTCAATATTGCATAACTTGTTCATTTTACATACAAATGAGTTGAAACCACTTCCATTATCTCATAAACTTGCATATCTTCAATATGTGATATCTTGAACAATTTTCTAAAATATTTATTTAATTAAATTTATTAATTTTCCAAGCTATGGTTTACATTTTGACATGCTTTACGAAAAGTTCCTCTACGAGGTCGTTTTATGTTCGATTACTTATGATTCCACTTAGGGTATGTCCGTATTTCATATAGGTTCAACATAACATTATTGGATCATATATAAGGCTTATACATTTTATGACTTTTAACTACACATCTCATGCTAACAAGTATACTAAGCTAGATTTCATGCTTGCATGCATTTCTATCTACACTAACTTAGCTTTACAAGTATAAAGTGAAGTTAAAGGATGACCTACCTCTTAGTGGCTTTCTATCTCTTGGCTAGGAACATCCAATAAGTCTCCACCTTGATTCTTTCTTCTTGTGCTCCATCAAATATAAGAGTTCTCCTAGGTTTCTCTTCTTTTCTCTCAACTCTCTCTAGCTCTCTATATCTTCCAACACTTAACAATATATGGCAACCTTCTAACAACATTGGGATTACATATTTATAGGTAATCTATTATCCAATTCACTAGGTTATTACACAAGGGTAAAAGTGGGGTTGGTGAAAAGTTTCACCAACCCTCACTATTTATGGCACTAGATCATCATTCCACCTTCATGGACTTGCTTGTTAGCTTATTCAAGCCCCAAAAATCAGCATTAGGCTGCATGGGGAGGGGGTGGTTCGGCCATGGGGGTCTTCTACCCCTATGTCACATTTTATTTGCTCCTTTTATATAATAAGCTAGCATACATGTCCCTTATACACACACACACACACACACACACACACACACACACACACACATATATATATATATATATATATATTCCTCTATTATACTCCCACATACATATATACCCACATATATATATATATATATACGTATATCCATCATCCATATATTACACATTGGGCTATTCTCAAGCTAATTTAAACACATTGGGCTCAAACCTATATCTAGCAATTCAATTAATTAGGTCACTTTTCCTAACACATGTAAATATGTCACATATCAAGGTTGGGCTTGAGTAACCCTAAGTCCAATACCTTATCAATTCATGACCCAACTAGTCCAATTAGGAAATCAATTATGCCACACAAGGCTTAACACTTAAGCTTAATTAAGCTTATCATTATCATCAACATACTTCTTAATCATTTAATACTTGATTGAATTTGTATTGAATTATTAATCACATGACACACACACACACACACATATATATATATATATATATATATGCACACAAATAATTGAAATTACTTTTGTTTTAAATTCTAAAATTATTTATAAAATTCTCGGGTATTACAGAAGTGCCATTCCACCTGAACTCAACAAAATTTCCTGGACACTTGGTGCGGCAGCTCCAAATTTTTCACTAAATCCGGCGCGGTAGCGTCGGTTGGTCAGAAGGTCCAATTTGTTATTTTTTCGAGCTTAGGCTTGGAGTAACCATTTGTACCATATTCAAGAGTCTTGAACCCAATTCAAGTGTCTTTCCACTTGAACTCAAATCATTCCAAACTTCTTGAATAAGCCCGTTAAGTCTTTACTTGAATCGTGTAGGTCGAGCTCTCGTTACGGGACCAACAAGAACTTGTATCGGATCCACTCTATGACTTCCATTCCCGTCCAAGCTAGGCATGTCCTCATCAATAGTGAAGATCGTAGAGTCTACCAAAGATCGTAGAGTTGTCGAATCTAAGATCGTAAAGCATAGTGAATTTTGTTTCATAGAGGCACAAAAGAGATCTAGAAAGGGGGGGTTAAATAAATCCTTTAATTTTTTTTGTTTATTAGCATTGTGTTACTTAATAATTAATTTAATTTATTAAGCACAACGGAATATTAGTTAGAAAAAACCCTTCACATATTTAACTTAAATCTCAGTTCTAATTTTAGTTCTATGGATTTTAGTCACGACATATATAATATATAAAAATATAATGTAAATGACATAATAGATTTTAAGTGGTTTGGAGTACGAATAAATCCTAGTTCACTCTTCTACTTTAAAGTAGGAAATCCACTTAGGATTCATGCAGGGTCACGAAGACCAGATCACTAAAATCTATTACAACTGAATCACTAAGATTCTTTAGAGTAACTAAGTCTCGGCAAATGTCACTAAGACAATGACACTTATTCTAGTTCACTTAGAACTCTTTAAGTCACTTAGAATTGGTACAAAGTTAGCTAAGACCAAATGAATCACAGTTGAAAGTTATTGTTGTGAGGTGCTACTAAGTCGCGTCTAATTTTAATTTTTGAGTACTTAGTTGCTGAACAAGTAGTTCACTTTCGTATAGTAGTGCTCTTAATTTTAAATTTGGCATAATTTCAGCTTTTTAGTTGGTGATTCTTACTTTGATTTGAATCTCTTTACCCTTATATAGTCCTTGAGAGCTTCGCATTGTAAAGTTCCCGTTGAGCATTTAATGCTCTAATACTCGAAGATCCTTGATGTTGACTTATAAAGAGGTTGTGTCAGCTTGCTTTTGGCTTTTTTAACCTA
The DNA here is from genome assembly GCA_020205555.1 of Panax stipuleanatus. Lineage (NCBI taxonomy): Eukaryota > Viridiplantae > Streptophyta > Magnoliopsida > Apiales > Araliaceae > Panax > Panax stipuleanatus. The sequence continues at coordinate 57,829,302 of CM035124.1, forward strand.
TCACATCATTCTGCAGTTCCACCAACCACGTTGGGAGTTGTCACTTCGCCAAGCTAGTTGTTAGACACAAACATACTTTGATCTTTGATTTCAACCAAGGATGTTTGGTAATAGCATTAGGTTCTTCCACTACAATGCTTCTTATTGTCAGTCCTTTGTCAGTCCTAACTTGCTTTACGAATTTGGTTGTTCATACAGTTTCATGAAGAACATAGAGTAGTAAATTAATTCACTCAATGTTTTGTACTCTATGTTCTTCTCTACGATTGATTGCTCTACGAGTAGAGATACACTCTAAGATAGTGTTCTCTACGATCTGTTCTATGAATGGCTCTCTACGATCCCTTAGCAGACTCTGTGATCTTTCTTCACTATACAATCTTTGAGTCACTCTGCGATCCTTGCTTTATTATACGATCTTAGAGTGACCTCTAGATTTTGACTGTAGACTCTGCGATCTTGACTTTACTTTACGAGCTTCTAGCAGACTCTACGATCTTATACTTGATGCTCTACGAGAGTATAGCTTAATCTACGATCTTCACAAACATGGAAGCAATACAAGAGTAGCTTTACGATCATTAATCTTGACTATACGATCGATTTCATCCTATTATCTATACATCAATTCAGCTCATCAGATCAACCTATCTAACAAATTTGATCTTCCTATTCTAAGTCCTTGTACATCATATTTGTCGACATCGGGAAAATTTTGATTTCCTAAATATTTTGTATTTCTACCCTTTGTCCTTTGTTAGGTCAATTGATTTAAAGGGTGAGTTTTAGGAAAGACCGACATAAATGTCGACGATTTTGAAAAGATTAATTTTATGCGATTGGGCCGAATTAGACAGAGTCGCCAGTTGGTATGAGTTCAAAAGGATGTACCAACTCATCCAGATTTTGGAGGTTTTTCCATGATTGCCCAATATGTGACTCTATTTAATTGGTCTGGAACGTGATATTCATAAATTTTGGGTGCTTGCTTAAGCGAGGGGAAGGTGTTAGGCACCCCTCGACTTTCGTGAAACACGGTTATCGTGACTTTTTCACTCCCTAAACATGAAGTGTGTGTTTATGTGAAAAGCTTTTGAACAGGTGCTTATGTGCTTTATTTTGAAAGTAGTGTTGTGCCCCTTTGAACCTATGCCAGAAGGGTTTTGTTAAGGAATGCTTGATTAACCTCCTTCTCCTCCTTTAATTTTTCAGAACTCTTCAAAATCTCAAAGAATCAGTCACCCTCTCAATTCCTCTCTTCTCTCTAAAACTCTCTGTGTTTTTTTATTTCTTTGCAAATGAACGTATAGAATAGGAATAAACTGACAATTGAACTTAACGTGGATTTTATTTAGCTTATCAGTTAAAAACACCAAAGGCTTCAGCAGTTATAAAATATAAAAGGTCTCAAGGTCTTGTTTGGCTAGCACAACTTAGACCCCCTTTTAATTTATTTTAATAATATTGTTATAATATGATACACATATGTCACACATTAGTTATGCCAATTTTAATATTTTAAATTAAATTAAATTAGGTTTATTAATAAACTTAATTCAATAATAAATCAAATTAACCCTTACTAATATAATTATAATTTCTATTCAGCCATTATAATTATAATTTTATTTAACAAATTATTAACCATGTAATTTAATTATTTAATTAAATAAGAATATTACCATCACATTAGCGTAATAAAATATGCACCGATTATAAATTATTTAACATAAATTTAATCAATATTATCACTCTTAAATAAATTATCCCATAATAATTTTTATCAAAATATTTATCTTATTCCATAAATATTCTAACTAAAATATTTATTTTATTCAATAAATATTTTCAACTATTTACAAAATTCATAATCGTTACATCTTTCCCTCCTTAAAAGGATTTCGTTCCCAGAATCGCAATACAAGGATTAAACAAATAACTCATGATCATTTTTCATCATTTTATCTTCGAGTTCCCACGTAGCTTCTTCAGCATTGTGGTTCCTCCATATTACCTTAACAGAAGTTGTTACTTTATTGTTGAGAACATGCCTTTTCCTGTCAACTATCTGAACTGGAACTTCTTCATAAGATAAATATTTCTCAACTTGCAAAGGTTCATATTCTATAACATGCTTATAATTAGGTTTGTACGGTCGTAGCACTAAAACATGAAACACATTATGAATATGTTCTAACTCTGGAGATAAAGCATGTGCTCCCATTGCAACAAGCCGGGTCATTGGAAGAGGAACTGCAAGGATTTCTTGGCAGAACAAAAGCAGAAGAAGTTTGGAGAAGCTTCAATTCCTAATGAAGGTTTATTTATGATTGAAATTAATTTTTCAGAAAGTCAAAATTCTACTTGGTTATTGGATACCGGCTGTGGTTCTTACATATGTAATTATATACAGGGATTAGTCAGAAGTAAAAAGCTGAACAAGGATGAGGTTGTCTTACGAGTGGGAAATGGAGCAAAGGTTGCTGCATTAGCTGTAGGCACTTATTGTTTAGCACTGTCTACGGGCAAGTCCATTAATTTAAATAATTATTATTTTATTTCGAATATCATTAGAAACATTATTTCGATTTATGTATTGGATATGGATGGTTTTGAAATTATAATAAAGAACAATAGTTGTTCTATTTATAATAATAAGGTTTTATATGGTATTGGTTGTGACAAATAAGATTTTTGTAATTTAATTTAAATATTTATTAAAATAAATGAATGTTTTTCGATGATTTAATTATTGAGTTGAATAATTAATTAATAGAATTGTCGTAGATTAATTTAATTACATGTGTTACATTAGTTAAATTAATGTGGAGAATTTTTATGTTCAAAGTATGTATTTAATTGAGTTTATTTGATTAAATGAATTATTTAAATAAGCATAATGTTAATCTATTAATTTAATAATTAATTAGAGATTTAATGAGTTGACATAATTAATAAATGTAAATTTTAATTATGTGACCATGTGATTTATTGTGAAACTATTCTATTTTATTTAATTGGTTTATATAAAATTAATTGATTAATTAGAAGTGTGACGATTAACTATATAATAAGATTTTTATTAAAATAAGAGGACATGAAGAATTTAAGGGGCAAGAAAATAAGGCCCTAAGGGGAGTTGGTCAGTTAACCCACTATGTGATTAACTGACGACCACTTACCCATTATGCTTGTATACATATACGTATTATATATCATATATCATATATCAGTCTTCTTTATTCATTAGTTAAGAAAAATAGAGAGAAAACATAGAGAGAAAAAAAGTAAGAGAAATTGAGAAGGAGAATTGAGTGAAGAAGAGATTGAAGAATTAAAGTTTACATTTTCACAAACTAGAAAGGATAATTCCTTCATCTTTGAATTTTAATTCATGTTCTTATATTTCCATTTACGTATTTTAAAATATTCTCTGAAAATTGAATTTCATGAGTTTATTGTCTATTACTTGATGTTAGATGTTTATTAGCATACATAACTCAATTATATGTGATTTATATCTGGTTTAGAGTAATTAATCTATGAAAGCATGTCTAAATTAGAGTTTTGAAAAGTTACAGAGTTTTCATTTACGTGTTTTTAAAATCATCTGTTAAGAACTATTTTTGATAATTAACTTAAGATGTGATCTTATATGTGTTATTATATGGTAATAACATGTTATATATCATGTATACATGAATCACAGTGATTAATTTCATGTAATCAAGTTTTAATTGGGTTTTTCAAAAGTTACAAAGTATAAAAATTATATATATGGCCCATATGGCCCTTACGTACAAATTAAATGCTTGAATCATTTATTTAACTTTAAATTGACTATTGAATATAATTATACATGATTAAACGAACAAAACTGAATTTAAAAGGACGGATTCGGTATATTAACGAATCTGTAACGTTGAAATTCATGCTTTTTCTAAAGGTTTTACAAAATATTGAAAACAGTGAAATTAAATGTTTTGATTTGTGTAATTATGTGATTTAAATGTTAGAAGCATGCTAGAATTGATTTATGATGTTCCTGTGAAGTTTATACTTCATGGGTAACATTACAAATCGTTATATTTGTATAAATTAGAGTTAATTGGGTTGTTCTGTGTGTTCTTCCCGAACTGCAAAATTTGGGTCAGCGTCGCAGCGTGGCCGCGCCACTTCAAGGAACAAATGGAGTGCGAACACGCACCGCTCCAAAGAACAAATGGAGCGCGGCTGCGCCCTACTTGCAGGATTTTAGAATTTTTCTAAGTGTTCAAGTTTTCAAAGATGTGTTTAAAAACCTAATGCAATGAACATAAAGACATGTTAAGCATATAATGAGATGGTAAAAACTTACGTTATGTGAATAATTAGTAAGTTAATTTCATAACTTAAATCGTTATTTGTAAAGTCTAATAATGTGTTCAAAGACCAATGTTGTGATTCGATGAGTATATCGAACTTATGATTAATGGGTATTATGAATGTATTGATATGTAAGATTTAATAAGGCAACGCGGATTAGTTGTAACTTGTGCTAGAGGCAAGTTTCCTAAATTCAAACCTTTAAATTGAGCAAGTTTCTAAACTTTACTTTATTGAGCAAGTTCCTTAAATTCTAAATTATTCATTGATTAAGTCTTAGACTTGTATTCTATATTGAGTAAGTTCTTGTTCTTAATTGTTCAAGTTCAAGATTTCATATTAGATGTTACAATTCTTTTAAAGCATGATTCCAGTTATACAATACTTATTCGATTGTATACCTCTTGAGAATTATTATTCGAATTGATTATCAGTTTATTGTTGAACCTTGTAAGACTAGCGAACCCTTATTGATGCAAGTAGTCCATAGTTGATGAGCGTTCTAAATTCTAGAACTATTATTGAGCTTATCCAAACCAAACATCCTTTGGTGCGGACTCTGATGTCAAACTGAGATGAACAACCCTGTATAGGGGATTATTTACGCTTTAGCGTTGAGATATTGTGCACAGTATAGTACTAAGGGTTGATCCTCCTAAGTATGAGAAGTAGAGTCTATAGTCTTATGACTGTTAAAGGTTTCAAGTATAAACACTTGACAACCTAGGACATAGTTCAAGGTCTTATGACCGTAAGAAGTTTTTTTGATTCCTGTTATAAATTCTTGATTCAAAAGCCAAGTTTTCTTATTCAGAAGTCTTTGATTCGCTCGGAATGTTATTATATTGTTATACTTATGGGAAATTGTGCTCACTCTCGCGTAATAATAACATTGCAGTCAAGAACGAAAGATCTGACGAGCCTTCCACTAACAAAGGCAAGGCAAAGTCAACAAGTGTTGAAGACTTGTTGTTTTATTGATAATGTTTATTAAGACTTATGTTACTGTTGTGTAAGACTCATTTATTTGTTTATGTTTCCGCACAGACGTTTAAAGTTAGTTTGACTTGGGATTGATGTATTTATATTCAGATATTGTAACCCCATAAGGGGAGAATTTATTTCTATTTATTTATTGGTTTTCATTTTTTATGGGTAGATAGACATACAATATTTGTATAGTGAACACCAAATCCTATGAAAATTGAAGTACCCTAATTTGGGGGTGTCACATTGGTAATTTGCAAAATGGACTTTACATATTTGACTTGCATGAAAATATATTTCAAATTGAACAAACTAAGAAAAAGAAAAGAGATGATGTTAATTATACCTATATATGGCACTGCAGACTCGGTCATATCAATAAAACAAGATTATCCAAGTTACATAAGGATGGCCTGTTAAAGCTATCTGATAATGAATCATATACAACTTGTGAATCTTGTCTCGTGGGTAAAATAACTAAATCTCCTTTTAGTGAAAAAGGAGAAAGAGTTATAGAGTTGTTAGCGTTGGTTCACACAGACGTTTGTGGACCTATGTCAACGAATGCACGGGGAGGGTATTCTTATTTTATTACTTTCACTGATGATCACTCAAGATTTGGATATGTGTATTTAATGAAATACAAATCTGAATCATTTGAAAAGTTCAAAGAGTTCAGAAGTGAAGTAGAGAAACAAACTAGAAAAGTATTAAGATTCTTCAATCGGATCAAGGTGGAGAATACTTAAGCAGTGAGTTTCTCAATTGTCTCAAAGATAATGGTATAATCTCATAATGGACTCCACCGGGAACACCACAGTTAAATGGAGTATCTGAAAGGAGAAATCGAACATTATTGGACATGGTTTGTTCCATGATGAGTTATACTGATCTTTCAATTTCCTTCTGGGGTTATGCCCTAGAAACGGCAGCATACTTATTTAACAAGGTGCCTACCAACTCCATCCCAAAGACCCCATATGAGATGTGGAAAGCGATAAAACCAAATCTTAAGCATGTTAAGACTTGGGGTTGTTCAACTTATGTTAAAAAGTTTGAAAATAATAAACTACAGACTAAATCCGACAAGTGTAGATTTGTGGGATACCCTAAAGAAACACAACGATATTATTTCTATCATCCAATTGATCAAAAGGAGTTTGTTAGCGAAACATGATGCCTTCTTGGAAAAAGGAGTTTATCCATGAAGGGGTCAGTGGGAGTAAGATATATCTTGAAGAAGTTCAAGAACCACAAATTACTACGGATCAAAATTAGGTACCTGACCAAGTGGATGAACCTACTGTACAACACCATATTCGTAAATCTGGAAGTGTACCGAAGATACTTGACAGGTATGGATTCGTCATAGATGATGACAATGAGGTACGCATCATAAATGATGATGACCCATTGAATTATGAACAGGCTATGAGTAGTAAAGACTTAGGGAATTGGCTAGAAGCCATGAAATCCGAGATGGACTCCATTGATGAGAACCAAGTATGGACTTTAGTTTCACCACCTGAAGGCATTAAGTCTATTGGGTGTAAATGGGTCTTTAAAAGAAAGACTAGAGCAGATGGCAAGGTAGAGACATATAAGGCCCGACTGGTTGCAAAAGCTTTCAAACAGAGACAAGGAGTTGACTATGATGAAACCTTCTCACCAGTAGCTATGCGCAAGTCCATTCGATTTTTTCTTGCTATTGCAGCTTATTACGACTATGAGATTTGGCAGATGGATGTAAAAACGGCCTTCCTCAATGGTAAACTTTAGGAAGATGTGTATATGACACAGCTAGAGGGATTTGTTTCAATGGTTGGAACAAATCAAGTCTGTAAGCTGTAACGATCCATTTATGCATTAAAGCAAGCTTCTCATAGATGGAACATTCATTTTGATGAGACAACCAAAGAGTTTGATTTTATCAAAAACGATGATGAACTATGTGTATACAAGAAGGTAAGTGGGAGCGCTAGTTTCATTTCTTGTATTATATGTTGATGATATATTACTGATAGGGAATGATATTCCTATGCTACAATCAATTAAAATCTGGTTATCTAAACACTTCTCCATGAAGGACTTGGGAGAAGCATCCTATATTTTGGGGATAAAGATCTATAGAGATAGATCTAAAAGGATGCTTGGCTTATCCCAAGAAACGTACATTGACTCGATGCTAAAGAGGTTTAGCATGGAAGATTCCACAAGTGGTCTCATGCCGAGCCATGGAATACATCTCTCCAAGAAACAGGCCCTAAAGACACATAACGAGAGAGAGAGTATGATTAAGATTCCTTACGCTTCAGCAATAGGATCTATCATATATGGTATAATATGTAATAGACCGGATGTCGCTCATGCACTTAGTGTAACAAGTAGATATCAGTCAAATGCAGGAGAAGAGCACTGGAAGGTAGTGAAAAATATCCTAAAGTACTTGTAGACACTCAAAATTTCGTTTCACTATTACTAACACTATAGGAGGGCAAGAATGTCATTTTAAATCAACCCCGATCTCAATACCGGGCCATCAGGTCAGCCCCGGTCTCAACCCGGGAGGTATAGGTCAGCCCCGGTCTCAACCCGGGAAGTATAAGTTAGCCTTGGTCTCAAACCGGGAGGTACAGGTCAGCCTTGGTCTCAAGACGAGAAGTACATGTCAGCCCTGATCTTAACACTGGAAGTACAGGTCAGCCCTGGTCTTAACCCAGGAAGTGCAGGTCAGCCCGGTCTCAACTAGGGAGGTACAGGTCAGCCCCGGTCTCAACCCGGGAGGTACAGGTCAACCCCGGTCTCAACCTGGCAGGTCAGATCAACTTCAAAAATAATCCTGAAGCCTCACATCATCTCCAGAGTAAAACCTGGAATGACCAAGTCAGCCTCAGAGACAACCCTGAGGACAAACAAGAATAAACTAAGATCTAAACCTTGGAAATAACCCCAGGAAGTCAGCCAGAGGCCATGCCAGCACTAAGGGCAACCCTGGGAGAGGAAAAATGGTCATTTTACTAACTTAAAGTCGATTCAGTGAAACTCAAGCCGAATTGATGCCACTAAAGTCAAAATGAACCATAACAATGGTCCCGAGTGGAAACAGCGTAAGACAGCTCAACAGACAAACTGTAAGGAATCAAAGACCCGTAATGAACCCGTCTTTTTGGACTCACAAAATGTTTTCTCCCAGGTCATTGCAACGCGCTTGGCAAGGGCTTTCTGAAAAAGGTATAGCACGCCTCAAACGGAAGCTCCGATCAAAAGTTAGAAAGTTTCGAATCGGACCTCACATTGCTCAGAGTGCACGTACTTTGAGACGACGAGACCCACCATGGGACCCCTGCCATGTGGAGCCGTAGGTGGACCCGTGGTAGCCGAGGGTTGACCTGCTTCTCCCGAGTATATATATATGAGGTGACCCTCAGCTCATTTCATAATTCAAAAATGCTCTGAACCCTTGCCCGTTTAGTTTTTTGGCCATTTTTTTGTCTTCCAAACCCAAATTTTTTCACTCTAACATGTAGATATACCCACATACTACCACATATCAAAAATTGAGTGATAGAATCGGACGTTTAAAGCCTACGATTTGCCAAAAAGCTTGTGTAGTAGTCCATTGTGAGTATTTTTACGATCAGAAAGTTTATATTACTTCATTGCACTTTTATACACTTGCACGTTAAGTTTTGTTTTCTAAATATGCCCAGAACTCTGTTTCGTAGCCATTTTTGCTAACTTTTGGTACATTTTAGTACCTAAATGCATTTTCTGGCATTTCTACAGCTCGGTTTGACGATCCATCACTTCTAACAGCTTTTATATACTAATATCTTCATTTTGAGCAACTTTGCCGGACTAGGTTATCTTCCCAGTCCGGGTTTGGCTTTTTTTTGTTTGCATATATTTAACTATATATATACTAACATTTCAATTCTGTCAAGCCTGGATGTCAAATCCGCGGTAGTTTACTATTTATATATATATATATATATATATATATGCACCCTTCACCGGACTGGGTTATCTTCCTAGTCCCGGTTTGACTATTTTTTTATCTATATTAAAATTCCAGTTCGTCCTGGATCATTTCGTGGCTTTGTATTGCTTTTATATATATATGGACCTAGGATAAAATGTTCATTACCCTTTTACAGCTTATATATATATATATAATTCAATTTTGTCGGGCCTGGTTAATTATGTGGCTCTTTTATAGCTTATATATATATATTTTAATTTCAGTCCGGGCAAAGGATAGAATGTCTGTCGCCCTTTAGCGCTTTTATATATATATATATATATATATATTTTCATTCTGTCAAGCCTAGATCATTCCGTGGCTTTTTACAGCTTTTATAAATATATATATATATATGTATATATATATATATATATATATTACATTTTAGTCCGGGCATCGGAGTGAAAACCCATCGCCCTTTACAGCTTTCGTATATATAATATATATATATATATATATATTGCTTTACTCATTTTATTCAATGATTTCTTTGAATATTCATTTGATATGAATCGGCACTGACATTTCTAAGGGCGAACTAGATTTCTTTAAATCTCGCCAACTCTAGCTTTCAAACGGTTCAAAATAGGTCTAGACAGAACCGGGAAGCTAGAATGGCTGAGATTTATTTAAATCTAGTATTTTTCTAGTTTCAGCTTATAAAAGCTACCTCGCGGCCCTTAGATCGCTATCTAGTGAGAACGAGATGTTTCGGCCACGTGCGAGCCAGAATTTATTGATGAATCCTTGGTTCTGGCGATGTTGGATATATTGCTGCACATATTTGGCTGTGCAGGTTTTATTGGCCTCCCTGTGTGAGCCTAGGAATCGTGGGACTCATGATCAAATAGATCAGAATCTGATTCCCACGATGGACAAACTCCAGCTTACAAATGTATCATACCAGTTTTTATGTAAAAAAGTACCTACAAAAGACCTTAAAAAGGTTATCTGGATTTAAGGTCTCAACATAGTGAAAATATGATTTGTCGTGTTAGAGTCACTCTGATGGCTGTCATGCCCATGAGAAGACCGACACTTGTATATATTTTGTGGTCGAGGATGCTTCGCAGCCCGACAATCAGCATTTAATTGAGCCTTAAGGCTAAAAAGGTAAAAATGGAAGTATCAACATGCTTCAATTCCTATGTTAGCGTAAGGGTTTGAAAACCTGCTTTCAAAACATCATTTCAATAATCTTATAAAAAAAAGAAGCTTTTACAAATCAAATCAAAGACTTTTTGCAAATCAAATCAAACCCTTCGTATATAGGTTCAACGATGCATAAACATACTTCCAATCAAAGCATAGGCCCAATTTCTTCCAGCATTCACACACACATTGCAGATTTAAAAGGGAAATATTGAAAAGATGCGGTACCGTGTTTGCATGGGAGTTGTGGGGTGCCTAACACCTTTCCCACACTTAACAAAGCCCCCAAACTCAAAACATCGGTTTCAAAGATCAAGTTTCGACAGTATCCAACAATTGGGCCTCTTTTCAAACAGAACTCGGTTAAGTTAGTACAACCATTTCAAATCTACCAACTGGCGACTCTATAAAATGTTCAAATCGTCGACATGATACATGTTGGCCTTTTCCTAAAACACCCTTTAAAACCTTTTCACAAATAAAAAGAGTATGGGTAGACATAACTTAAGAAGAAAGAAAGATCCAGGTTTTATCCGACCCGCGGATTTTTTCCCGACAGTCGACAGGTGGCGACTTTGCTGGGAACAGTAAAGGGCTTAGGCCACGTTCAAATTTTTTCAAAATTCCCCTTTCATATCTGCATATGTGTGAATGCTGCATCTTTACATTGAATGAATGCGTGAATGTTGTGTCTTTACATTGAATGAATGTGAATGAATGCTTTCCTATTTTTTTAGTGTTTCACACCCATATTAGTGCTTCGCACCCATGTCATCATATGCATAATGGTGAGGAACGATGTATGTGAATGTATATTGTGTGATTCCTCCACCAGGAGGCAAATATGTAGGTGATAAGTAATGTCTTCGAGGACGACTAAGTCTTCGGGGCTCATGAAAAAGCACAACTCAGATTCGCTCTAGTTAAAAGATCGGATTAATTTCCCCTCTAGTAGATTGCCATGATCTAAGGACCTTCATGTCTAAAAAGCCGCGAGAGTAGCCTAAGATAGCTCAGCCTCTGATTAACCTAATCTGATGGGAAGCTTCTTCATGCCTTCCTCTTTCAATTCAATGTCAAGTTTCCAATTCCAATGTAAAGGAGCACTATGTAAATATCATAGTAAAATTTTACATTCCATACATCTTGTCATATCATCCTGTCATCAAAACAACTGACCTATATTTTGCATGATAAGATTAAAAAACCACAAAAACAAATTATGGCATGCATCATATCCTTACCTACTTTAGGAAGTTGACACACTTACGTTTTGTTGTAGGTGAAAAATTGGTCCCGTTACTAGATCTAAGTCTAAGAAAGCACTAAGTCCATCTACGGACATGACTTCCAGTGCTCAGCCAAAATCCACTCTTGTATCTAGGGAAGAGTGTGACACCCTCAAATTCGGGTACTTCAATTTCCACGGGATTTGGTGTTCACTGTACATATATCATCTATTTATCTACCCATAATAAATGCAACCATGCAATAAATAGAAATAAAACCATCATCTCCCCTGAAGGGGTTACAACATCTGAATAAAAATACAAAATCAATCCCAGGTCATACTAACCTTAAATCTCAAATGCAGAAACGTAAACAAATAAATAGTCTTACACAACTTTAACATAACTCTTAAACAATGACATATCAAATAAACAACAAGTCTTCATTACTTGTTGACCTTGCCCTTGCCTTCGCTAGTAGAAGGCTCGTCGGACCTTTCGTTCTTAACTGCAATGTTATTATTACGCAAGAGCGAGCACGATTTCTCACAAGTATAACAATATAATAACATGCGAGTGAATCAAAGACTTCTGAATAAGGAAAACTCGGCTTTTGAATCAAGAATGAATAACAAGAATCAAAAGAACATCTGAGGGTCATAAGACCTCAAACTATGTCCTAGGTTGTAAAGTGTTTATACTTTAATCTTTTAACAGTTATAAGACTATGGACTCTACTTCTCATACTTAAGAGGATCAACCCTTAGTACCCATACTGTGCACAATATCTTAACGCTAAAGCATCGTCAATCCCCTATAATAGGGTTGTTCATCTCAGTTTGACATCAGAGTCCGCACCAAAGGAAGTTTAGTTTGGATAAGCTCGCTAATAGTTCTAGAATTTAGAACGTTCATCAACTATGGACTAGTCGAATCAATAAGGGTTCGCTAGTCTTACAAGGTTCAACAATAAACGATATTCAAATTGAATAATAACTTCTCAAGAGTATACAATCGAATAAGTATTGTATAACTGAAATCATGCTTTTAAAGGTAATTGATAAGTGGTTTTATAACCACTTATTTAGATATCAACTCACTGCGATTGTTGTTTAAACTCAAGTGTTATCGTAGTTTTTCATGCCTTTTTACTTTCTTTTGTAGATTTATATTTAGGAACTCTCCGGGTGCATTTTGAGCTTAAAAGGATGAAAAGGTGCTAAAAAGGGGACAACGCGTAAAGAGTAAGCTAGGCATGAGGGATTATCAGAAGCTAGGAGCAGTTAGAATCAAGAAGGAATTCAGAAGGGCAGCAGGAGAGTGCAGCAGCAAAGCAAAAGGCAACAGAATTTTAGAACCTGAACCTGCGCAGCTGCGCCTGTCAAGCTCCATAGTTGACTTAGTTTTTAACGTAGCAGTTTTGAATTTTGGCTGGAGAGCAAGGAAGACTCGGCTGAATGAGGCATATAAGGGCTGATATTAGGTACATTTTGAACCAGGTTCCCATGGGGAGTTCAAGCCCTAACCTTCTCCTTCTATTTTCATTTTTTCCTTTTCATTTTCTTGCCTAGGTTAGGAGTAGAGAGTAGGTTAGGCTAGTTTAAAGTAGTTAATATTCTAGGGTTTCATTAGACTTGATGGTTGAAATAAGTGGGTTGTATTGAAGATTCAATAGTGGATGATTGGAGATTCAGATTTGCATTTATTATCCTTAAACTCTCTCTTTGCTTTCTATGTTGTAATCTTATGATGTGTATGCTACTTATGGATGATAACTTATGTTTCACGATGATATCTTAAATCTATTTTGGGATTCTAATGGAACCCAACACATAGTTTGTCTTGAATTCTCTCTTCTCTTGGCTATTATTATGAATTGGTTATCATAACTTGTGCTCTTAAATTGATTTCTTGTGAACCTGTATGAACTTGACAAATGGATTATAGGTTTAGACCTAGTTATGATATCATGCGTAAGTTAGAGATTCTTACGGGTAATCCATGAGATTATGTGATGTGTGTCTCATTTATTGTCCTAAAGAGTTGATAATTTGATAGCATTTAGGATAGAAATATACCTAAATGCCGTATGCAACCAAATTGAGAATCTAATCTTAATGACTTCCTATGCGAAAGTTGGTAATTAAAAGAGTAGTTAACGAGATTTTCCTGTGGCATGTGTCTTGTTAATTATTCTTGATATTGGTTGCTTGATAGTGTGTAGGATAGACATATACCTACATGCCGCATTAGGGAGATTCATAGTTGTCCGTCGAAAGAGGCTTTTATGTAATCATGATTTCTCGGTTGTCAATCTTATGTGCTAATTGTTTCATACGAGAGAGTTAAGAGAGTCGAATGAAGTGTCGGGGGAAATTGGAATCTCATGCCATCATTATCTAATTCGACTCTAGGATTAATTAGTTTCACTTAAATTCTTGCCTAATTTAAAGTAGTTTTAATTCCTTCTCTTTACCACCCGTTTAAATAAGACTGAGATGATTATGTGCTAGTGATTTGGCGACTTTTTATCTGTTAATTCCTTGTGGAAACGATATCTGTACTTTCACTTTATTACTTGTTGACCGCGTATACTTGCGCGTTAATTGTGTCATCTAATCGGACCAACAGTAATATAATATCTCATATAAATCTCAACTTAACTAACAAGTATAAGAACTTGTATCATGATAATATTTTAAGAATAGAAAACTTGCTCAAATAAAAGTAAACTTTGAGTTTAGTAACTTGCTTGGCATACGAATAAGGAATAGAACGCTTATTCAACCTAAAGAGTTTAGATAAGAAAATTTGCATAACGATAATGAGTTATATATAGAATACTTGCCTCGTACGCAAGCTATAAATCTAGTTACAATTCAATTCCTCAACGTCCTACACATTACATTATGTATACGATGTCGATTAGTTTCATCACTTCTATGTTTAACCGTTGAACTTTTCATTTAAGTCAACTTACAACTTGGTTCATAGTGTTAGCTTATTAACCACATAACATGAGTATGAATTCATAATATGCTTATCATATAGGTATAATCCTGCAAACAATCATAATCAAGTTTTACAATCACAATATTCAAGTTCGCACGTAGTTTGTTAACTTGAACCTTCACATTATCTTATACATGTCAATAACTTAGTTTATTAATGATGAACTTCAAATCATATGATATTCATGTTTATAACTTAGAACAACATCTTTTATTGTCGAGAGCACTACACTTGCGTACGTGCATGTCCGACGCCTTCCGACTTCCGATTGCCTCTGAATACACATCAGTCACAAAGATGGCGATTTTGAGCCATGTTAACGACTTAAAATCAAAAAACGTAAAGAATGAAAGTTGTATGTCTACACATTATCTTTCTGAATCATCTTGAATCGCCTTAATCAGAGTTCGTATGAAAAAGTTATGCTTATTTTACTACAGGAGGTTAAAACAGTCTCGATTTACACTTTTTACACTCCGGACAGCACCCATCCCCATTGGGGAGGGGATTTAAGCCTACACAGCCCCGCTGGGGCGGGGCCCCATGCTGGAGGAACTCTGGTTTGCGATTTTGACAGTTCGTTGGCCTAATTAATTCCAATTAAATACAAAATAAACTAGTACCGTGATTTCTATGAAGTATAAACTTCATAGAAACATCATACAATGTTACTAACATATTTTTAACATCTTAAATCAAGCAATTAATTGAATCAAATCATGAAATTTCACTGTTCTTGGTGTTCTTGACGGTTTCGAAGAAAAACACGAAATTTAACATTACGGATTCGTTATAATTCTGAATCCGTCCGTTCAAAGTTTATTTTCTTTGGTTTAACATGTATTATCATAATTTACTGACAAATTTAAGTTAATTAAACAATTCATGACATACAATTGTTCGTAAGGGCCATATATACAATTTTTATACTCTATAACTTTCCCAATTAAAACATAATTACATGAAACTGATTGTTTGAAAACATACATAGATGCTAGAAAACATGTTATGATTATATCTTAATATTTATATATACATAAATCATCAATTCATGCATTAATCATAAAATAATTGTTTTATAGAGAACTCAAAATAGTCGTTAATGAAAAACTCTGATTATAGCACGTCTATATGAAATTGGTTACTCTAACACATGAATACATGATATAAATTATATATATATATATATATATACTAACATATATATCATCATATACCCACCAATTATAAATTTCATCAATCACAGAAGACTTGAATAGTTTTCATAAAAATATAAGAACGTAATTTAAGAGTTTGAGTTGAAGAGATTACCTTGCTAGTCCGTGTATATGATTTAAGTGCTCTTCTTCTCTCAATCTTCAATCTCTCTCAATTAACTCTCAATCTCTCTCAACTTCTCTAAGTTTCTCTCTTCTTTTTCTTCTGATATGAATATAAAATAGAACTGGTGTATATATGATATATGTATATAATGTTTACGTGAAAAGAATTCGTGAAATCATGGGTCGTCAGTTAACTCCCACTATAAGTTAACTGACCAACCTTCTATAAGGCCATGTTTGGCTAGCTTAAAGAGTCCCTTTCTCATTTATTTTAATTAATCTCTTATAATATAGTTTAATAATGTCACACTCATTTAAGTAATTAATCAAATATCTTATTTAATTCAATTAAATAAAATAGAATAATTTCACATTAAATCACATAGTCACATAATTAAAATTCTCTTTAATTAATTATGTCAAATAATTAAATCTCTAATTAATTATTAAATTAATTAGAATAACATTATGCTTATTAAATAATTCATTTAATCAAATAAGCTCAATTAAATTCATACTTTGAATAATAAAATTCTCTACATTAAATTAATCTACCACGAATTTATCAATTGATTATTGAATTCAATAATAAATCATCAAAAAATATTTATTTAATTCAATAAATATTCAAATTATATTATAAAATCTCGTTCGTCACATCTTTCCCCCTTAAAAGAATTCTGTCCACAGAATCACGGTTCAATTAAATTTCATCCCGTTACATTCTCCCCCTCCCTTACAAAGATTCTGTCCCTAGAATCGCTTACACATAAATTAAGTAAATAATTGTGGCTAATTCTTTATCATATGCTCTTCGAGTTCCCACGTAGCTTCTTCAGCATTGTGGTTCCTCCAAATTACCTTAACAGAAGGTATAACTTTATTTCTAAGAACTTGCTCTTTCTTGTCAACAATCTGAACAGAAATTTTTTCATAGGATAAGTCTTTCTCAAATTGTAGGGGTTCATATTCAATCACATGTTTGTAATCGGGTTTGTAGGGTCTTAACACTGACACATAAAAGACGTTTTGGACATTCTCTAGTGCTGGAGGTAAGGCTACCTCATACGCAACTTCTCCGTTCCTTCGCAGTACCTCAAAGGGTCCAATAAACCTCGGGCTCAATTTCCCTTTCTTATCTAATCTGATCTTCCCTTCCCAGGGTGAGACTTAACAAAGCTACCCGATTCAAATTCTACATTCTTATAGTGTGGATCAACGTATTTCTTCTGCCTATCCTGAGCCGCTACCAGTCTTGTCTGGATCACTTTGACTATCTCTGCTTTCTGTTGTACTAACTCTGGATCGAGCAATTGTCTCTCGCCAACTTCATCCTAGTATAGTGGAGTTCCACACTTTCTTTCGTACAACGCTTCGTTAAGGCGGCATGCCAATACTAGCGTGGTAACTGTTGTTATAATCGAATTCAACAAATGGTAGGTGGTCATCCCAGTTACCTTTGAAATCTATGATTTATGCTCTCAGCATATCTTCCAATATCTAGATCGTTCTTTCACTCTGCCCATCTGTTTGAGGGTGATAGGCCGTACTCATTCTCAACTGCATCCCCATGCATTCCTGTAGTCGCTTCCAGAAGTTTGATGTAAAGCGCTGATCCCTATCGGAAATAATTGACACCGGAACTCCGTGCCTCAAAACAATCTCTTTCATATATAGCTTTTCCAACTGGTCTAAGTTGAATCTGATTCTGATCCAAAGAAAGTGTGCAGATTTCATTAATCGGTCAACGATAACCAATACTTCGTCGTAGCCTTTCTAAGTCGTTGGGAGGCCAACCACAAAATCCATCGTAATGTGTTCTAATTTCCATTCTAGGATCTCTAAAAGTTGTAGCAACCCACTCGGCCTCTGATGTCTGCTTTCACTTTCTGACATCTCAGACACTTTGCAACACACACTGCAACATCACATTTCAAATTTGGCCAGCAAAAATGTTGTTGATGATCCTGGTACATCTTGGCACTACCAGGGGTAAATCGAATACAGTGAGCTATGAGCCTCGCTCACAATATCTTCCTTAATCTCTGGCACTAGCGGTACCCAAACTCTGCTCTCAAATCTCAGCAGTCCCTCACTATCTATCTTGAACATCGGTTCGGTTCCTTTAGATATCTTCTTCTTTACCTTCTCATATTCTTCGTCCTGAAGTTGAGCTTCCTTAACTTTATCCAGCAAAGTTGTACCAGTTTGCATCTGGAACAACATCTCGTCAATCTCCATCGGATACTTCACTTCTAATTCTAATTTCTCCATTGCTAAATTAGCTCCTCCTGAGCAGTCAACATCATCAATTTCTCCCGACCCATTCTACTTAGGGATTTGGCAACAATGTTTTCTTTACCCGGATGATATAAAATATCGCAGTCATAGTCCTTAATTAACTCCAGCCATCTTCTCTAGCGCATATTTAAGTCCTTCTGTGTAAAAATATATTTCAGACTCTTGTGGCCTGTATATATTTCACAGTTCTCCTCAGAGAGATAGTGTCTCCAGATCTTCAAAGCAAATACCATTGCAGCTAACTCCAAGTCATGGGTCGGATACCCCTTCTCATAGTCCTTCAATTGTCGTGACGCATACGCAATGACCCAGCCATTTTGCATAAGCACACAGCCAAGCCCTTAATGCGGCGCATCAGTATAAACCACAAACTTTTCTATGTCATTCGGAAGAGATAACAGTGGTGCTGAACTCAACCTTTTCTTAAGCTCTTGGAAGCTTTCCTCACACTTCTCCGTCCAAACGAATTTCACTGATTTCCTAGTCAAATTCGTCAGCGGAGTTGCGAACTTGGAAAAGTCTTGAATGAATCTTCTATAATAACCTTCCAATCCAAGAAAACTTCTCACTTATGACAGCATTTTTGGCTGATCCAAGTTCATCATATCTTCTACTTTAGAGGGATCTACCGAAATTCCATCCGTATCTATCACATGTCCAAGAAATTGCACCCTTTCAATCCAGAATTCATATTTCAAAATTTTGGCTTACAACTTCTCACTTCTCAACGCCTCTAACATTACTTTCAAATGCTCTACATGTTCTTCCTTGGTCTTCGAATATACCAAAATGTCGTCGATAAAGACCACCACTAATTTGTCCAAAAATGGCTTGAACATTCCGTTTATTAGGCCCATAAATGCTGCAGGAGCATTCGTTAGACCAAATGACATCACCAAAAATTTGTAGTGACCATATCGAGTTCTAAACGTTGTGTTCGGAACATCCTCTGGCCTCACCTTCAGCTGATGTTAACCACTCCTCAAGTCTATCTTTGAAAAGTGTCTCGCTCCCTTCAATTGATAAAACAAGTCTTCGATCCTCGGTAATGGATGTCTATTTTTAATGGTGACCTTGTTTAACTCTCTATAATCGATGCAGAGCCGCATTGTCCCGTCCTTCTTCTTCACAAATAACACCGGCGCTCCCCACGGTGATACGCTCGGTTGTATGTACTTCTTTTCTAGTAGCTCTTGCAGTTGTACCATCAATTCTTTCGTCTCTACCGGAGCCATCCGGTACGGTGCCTTTGATATTGGAGCCGTCCCTGGTGCCAAATTGATCACAAACTCAACCTCTCTGTCTGGCAGAAGTCCTGGCAGATCGTCCAGAAATACGTCTACGAAGTCCATCACGACTGGTATCTCCTCTATCTTCGGGTTCTCTTTACGACTGTCGACTATGTAGGCTAAATATCCTATACAGCCTTGTCTTAACAACTTCCTGGCCTGCATCATCGTCGAGAAACTCGCTTGTCTAGGCGACTTGTTTCCATAAAACACAACCTTTAACGGAGTCATAAGGTTAATACATTTATTCTGCCAATCAATAACAGCCCTATAACTGAATTGCCAATCCATTCCCAGAATAACATCGAATTCCCCAAGTCATATCGGGATAAGATCTACGTTCATAATGTTACCCTTAATATCCACCTTGTAATACCCGAGAATTTTTGAATATTATTAATGAATAAATTAATGAAGGTCGAATATTTATTTGAATATAAATATTTATGTGTTATGAGATGAGTTAACTCAATTACTCCAAACTGATTGTATAGTAATTAAGAAAAGTGTGGAGTTTATGATAAGTTCGTAGAATGCCTTGTGTGGCACGGTGATAAGAATTGTTATGATTTAATTAATTAAAGAAGGAATTAATAAGTGGATGATCAATTACTAATATATATTATTATGAGTAATAGTAGATTAATGAATAAATAATTAAATTATGCTTGTTCGATTAATGGATAAGTGTAACGATAGGTAATCACATATTATATAATAATAACATCTATATAATATAAGGTATAGTGTGACATTGTGATATGACTATGTAATATAGGAACTATATGGTAAAAGGAAGTAAATCACATGAATTACATGGACCCATGTGATTATATGTTATGTGTACATTGTGCAATATTGAAACAAACTATATTATATAAAGTGTAGTGTGACAATTTAGTGAGACTATATAATATGGAAAGTATATAGTAAGATTAATAAATTGTATGAGTTACATAAATGATGTTTATGTGACCATGTGTTATGTGTAGTACATTAGTGTGCACTTTATGAAATATTAAATAAAACTATATAATAAGATATAATGAAATATATGAGTTACATGGATAATGCTTATGTGACACATGTGTGTGTGGGCACATTGATAGTACAATTTACGAAATAGACTATATAAATAAAGGATATTAATAATTATTTCAATAAGTAAAATAATTGAAATAATAAGGTTTATGATAATGTGTCACTACTCAATTAAATCATAACTTGGCATTATCAAATGTACATGGATTATTTATTGATGTGTGTATATGTACCCCTAATTTGCTACCATGAAATATTATAATGTCATTAATATCCAAGTATGCACCCAATTGAACTTAGATCTAAGTATATATGTGTATACGTATAATAGACCTAAGTATTGGTGTTATACCAACTTTCAAATGTTGAGAATAGCTTGTCCCAAAAAGAGAGTCACTCTCCAAATTCCCTTTCACGTGTATTGCCAAATAGCATAGCTTTTCTCCTTGTATTGCTCAAGCTATCTAATGATGGTCATGATGAAGAAGAGTGTGGGTGATAGGGGTGGTTAGCAACTATTTCACCAAATACTTGTTTCCCATCATCTCTTCTCTACCTCTAATGGTTTGATTTCTAGAACAATAGCTTGACATGGTTAGTAAGTTTCCTATAAATTGAGCACTCCCCTTCATTCCTTTGATGTTGAAATTTATTGCTAGGTTTTATAGAGAGAGGGAGGTGATTTCATTGAGAGGAATTCTGTCCACATTAAGCTCAAGGGGTATAAACCTTACCTTGTATTCTTAGTTTCTAGTTCAAGATTCATGGAAATTAGCATGCAATACTTGAAATTGATGATGCTAGCATGTTAGATAAGTTTATATGCATGTCTAGAAGCATTGTAGTGGGTCTGGGTTGTAGCTAGAAGGATTTAGCAAATGTTTGTGTTAAAGCTTTGTAGAAGCAGAGCTAATTTTTTTCCTCTGGTCGAAGTGGCGCGGCCGCGCTACTTCTATAGTACAAAGATACGCGGCCGCACAGGCTGCCAGTCTTGAAAATCAATTTTGTTTGCCTTGTGTTGTCATGAGCATGTTGTTTTGGTTTGATTATGCATGTAAATGACCCTAACATATGTATTGATGTTGTCTTGGTTATAATAAATCATTTTAGTTTGGTTTGGTATATGTATTCAAAGAAAACTTAAAGACTTGGAAACTAATTTTGACAAGCATTGTGTAATGTATATTCTGACCTTACGTACAAACATATCAAACTCTTTTATGCCCTAGCATGTGACTAATATGTTGGTTTATATTGTTAGGCATAAAATAGACTATTCAAGCATGATTTAAAATGAGCTTAAAAAAGTAAAACGTGAAAATAATGGTCATAATATTCTGTAAGTTCTGACTTTAAACACTCGAACATAGCTTGAATATATGTACAAATAAGCATAAGATGTTGTTTTAAGTCGTCTTGCATAAAGGAGGTTGCATAGTGGATTCATGTAGGTTTGAGAACTAATTTTGAAAAGCTTGAGGTGAATCACATTTTGACTATATATACAAAGATAAAGGCATCTCTTATGACTCTAAGCATGGTTGATATGTGCATTCAACTAGTTAAATATATACTAGTCAAGCATGTTTCAAAGAAGATTTCTGAGTAACGGACTATACTAGTTATGTGTAAGTAAACTAAATACATGCATGCATACGTAGTAAAAATGGTTTAGTATCGATATGTTATAGGATCACTCTCTTGCATAATGAATTCTCTTAAACTCATTAAATGGAAACTTTCAGAATGAAACTATGAGATTTGAAAGAAATCCTGAAATAAGCATAAGAAACATAAGACCAGTCTAACATCTGCTAATGTGTGTATGAGATATATATTAGTACCACCGCATGTTTAGATCGGAACTGCATACATGAAAACTCAAGTCTATGTTTGACAGGGAGCAACGCGGCCGCGCCACTCCCTAGTCTAAATCCAGCGCGGTCACGCTACATGTCAGAACAGTCTGACTATTTTACTTGCAATAAGAACCTTGCAGTATGTGTGCATTAACATCTTAAGTTGTAATACATGATTAGAATAATGTTTGAAGTATTCAAGCATGTAGTGGTGATATGGAACTAATAATCTAAAAGCTTTTACAAGTTTTCTATGTTAAACTTCTAATAGTAAAAACAACGTTGATATGGTAAGAATATGATATATTGTGTAACTACGATAAGACTAAAAATATATGTTTAGTATCTGTGAATTTCACTTGTGTATCATGGCAGTATAAGATAGTAGGTACATATATTGAACTATTATAACTAATGTGGTTATACATAAATAGGATAATATAGTTCATTGGAGCTGTATTAAGCTATAAGTTGGTAATCGACACGAAAGGCAAGTTTCCTAACTTCATTTAATTGATATATTGAATGTAAGTTCTGTGACACCCCCAAATCCGGGTACTTCATTTCCACATGATTTGGTGTTCACTTTCTAATTAAATCATACATCTACCCAATAATAAAGAATTGTAAAGTAAATTACAACCTTCATAAATACTTAAATAAAATCTTCTTTGAAAAAGGATTACAACTTGTCCAATATAAAATCCCAGGGTTAACTAAACCTTAACATCAATCAAAAATAAATGCGGAAATAAAACATCATCAACTAAGTCTTATTACAAATAAAATTGAAGACAACAAGTCATCACTTGCTCATCTTTCCTTTTCCTTTACTTGTTAACGGTACGTCAACATTCTCGGCTTTAACCGCAAGGGGTTGTAAAATATGCAAGAGTGAGCAAACAAAAGATCACTTGAAATGTACAATGATATGCCATAATTGAATAACTTCAAATGAATTTGAATAACTTTTCTTTCGTCAAAATAAAGAATTGAATAATAATTATTTCATCATATTTAGGATTCGAATATATAATTTATCTGAGGATCATACGACCTTAAACTATGTCTTAGGTTATAATTATTTCTATTTAAAACCTTTAACAGTCATTGAGACTATGGACCTTTAACTCGTAGTTAGGGGGATCAGCCCTTCGTACCATATATTGTGCACAACCATTTTAACGCTTTCGCATAAATGTCCCATAATAAATAGGGTTGTTTATGCTCAGTATTTAAATACAAGTCCGCACCAAAGAAAGTTTGGTTTGGATAGATAAAGAAACTTTGGAGTTTCAACTATCATCAACTAGGAGTAGTTGAATCGACTCACAATGCTTTAACAGTTCGATAATATAAGAATTATGAATCAAATGTAAGATACAACAATAGATTTCATGCTAACTAGGAATGCTTTAGGAATAACTTAAAACATTCGATAGATCAAGTAGATCTTGCTTGAACAACTAAGTCAAGATCACATTACATAAATAATACTTCAATACTTATGCTTTACGGATATTTGAATACAGTATAACTCATACAATATATAACGAGTTAAGAATCCGATATAGACTTGCATGATATAATGAGCAAGGGTTAGAGAACTTGCACAATAAAAAGATACCATGAAAGAACTTGCATAACGTAGAAGAATAATGATTAGAAAACTTGCTCAAGTAAGATATAAGGAGTATAGAACTTGCCTCAAGCGCAATCTACACTTTAATAATTATAATCACTTTCACAATTATCCTACATATCACGTTACGTTTCAAACATCTATTAGCATCCAACTATAACGTTTAAACAGTCGAACTTCATACTCAAGTCCAACCTAGCAACATGGTTACGACGTACGTCGATACTAATACACATACGTGAGGCTAAACTCACAATCAAGCACCTCATACACGTATAGCACTTTTACTATCATATTGCATCTTACGGTAACAATATCCAAGCACACATATAATATAATCACATAAGACTTCAATATATCTTAAACATATCAAAAACATGTTATCTCATTACATATTACACTTATCAAGTCATAAAAATAAGTTAGCTAAACAAACGCGACATGAAAACTTAACGAAGGGAAAACAAAATTTTCGGATAGCTTGTTAACCTACTGGGGTGGGGCCCACTACTGGTGGGAACCCCCCAGCTCACGAACGGCAGAGAAATAAGCCAATTTGGCTTATTTCTTCACACAAAATCTGATTTTTCTCAACATGATGAACATGAGACTTGATAACAACAAATTTTTGACTCTTTAACATGATTATAACATATAAAATCCTTACAACACATAATCAAAACCAAGTTTTCATGATTTTTGAAGAAAACTACAATATCAAGCGTTCTTGACAAAAATTTCTATTACAAATTCGTTTTTCAATCAATTAATGTTATTCCAATTGCAATAACTCTAATTCTTAATATATTAACATAACCCATGATCAATTTAAATAATAATCCATAATCAAACACCAATATGATAGTTTCGAAGGCTATTCTTGTGACGCCCCCAAATTCCAGGACCGCCACTTGGTCTCTCGAATTCGGTTCATCACGTGCTCATGGTAATACATCACAATAATAATAATTAAATATCATACGATCACAGCGGAAAATCTATTCTAGAATAATTTACAATGATTTATTATAATTATTCCCGCAAGTCTCGCAACCTACAGTACTTAATAGATTACATAATAATATCAGTTAACGACTTATTACATAATCCAACTTAAGCTTAAACATAATCAAATCCAGTCTTACTACATCATCTTCATACAATATTAATATATTTAAAACATAACAGACATAAGCTAGTTGGTAGCTTTGCCCTTGCCCTTATCAACGCCCGAAGGTTCACCATGCTCTGCCTTAACTGAAATGTTTTAGGGAAAGCAAGAATGAGCACAAATTGCCCAGCAAGTAATATACAATAAGGGTGAGTAATAAGATTCTCAATTCTCGAAAGGGTATAACAAGATTTGATAGTTCAAGAATAACAAGAATATCAACAGTTCTCAATATCAGTCGCTAAGAACAGGATAATATCAATATGATTCAATAATAAGTCAATTCAAGATTTCAAATAATTGAATACTGAGTAGTCACTACGACTATGAACTTCTACTAGAATTGACAGTAATAAACTAAAAATCCAACAAAAACAGGTACAACAGGTGATCAGCCTAAAGTACCCTTGTTATGCATAACAATCAACCATACTCAAGTGTGCACGTCGGTTCTCCGACAATTATATATTCCCTTCAAAGAAGGTTGTTCTTCTCAGTCAAATACAAGATCCCGCACCAATCAATTAGTTTGGGTTGCTTTTCAATAACATAAGTCCAGCCGAATCAAATGACATAGACACTTTCACAATATTCAAGAACAATACTAAGTTCAACATGAATAATAGCTTTAATGAAATAAGAGTTCAAGTATGCTAATTCGATTCAACCGATTAAATAGGAAACTAGTTCGCAATACACAAGATAGGATACTTGCATAGTAAAAGAGTATAAGTTAGGAAACTTTCACAATCATAGATTTCCTTGCATAAAGTAAATGCATCGGTTAGGATACTTGCACTTTAAAAGAGTGTAAGTAAGAGAACTTGCCTTTAGCGTAGTTTATCCACGAAAAGCAATCAACACTTTCGAATTCCTATCGTAATACAGTTACGTATATATATGATATTCATTAGTCATATAATTTAACTTCACATTTTCTCTTTGAATATACGATCAACACATAAGCTAAGTTTTACCTAGCTACACAGTTATATAGAATATAATTTCTATCCTTAACGTTCCTTCTTTAGAGTTTAAACGCATTCTCATATTATATAAGATCTCAACAATTAGCAAACATGCTTGCATATTATTAATATCACATAAGACCACAATCAATACTAAATATATTTCATTTTAGCAAGTTACTGAACATCATATAATATCGCGTAGCATGTATTCATATTTAAAGGATACTTTCATGCTTGTATAACTTTTCCAAATCCAATCGTACATGGTATAGGTTCTTAAGTTAATACTTAAAGCCATTCAAGGACACGAACTCATATGGTCTAACATGATTGCTTTTAAACACATAAGATATTCATATAACTTGTATTAGTCATGCTCATGAGTACTCGTATTGCATATATGTAGCTAGCATTGTTATTATCTTGAAAACATGCTTTGTTCATGCTAAACTTTAATCACGGCAACTAATCATGGTATATATACATGCATGACACATGAATGAGTCTAAGAGTACTATCACATGTGTCCATAAATGTCAAATTCTAATTCTCGTCATAACATGCCAACGTTCACGTTCAAAGCTTATACTTTGTTAGTATAGTTCATTAATAAGGTCTATCATGTTCATGCTTCCTTATGAAACCTACATATGTAAGTTAACATGCTTTTCATGTATTTCAAGGCCCTATAAACATGCTCAAAAAGTCAGAATGTATACATGCTTCATATATGTTAACGTCGTTTATGAAACTTTAAATTCGTTTCCAAACTATGTGTCGTTTGGTTAACCATGCATGCTAATATACTAAAACATGCTTACATTGCCTCATTAGGTTTATATATATGTATTAATCATGCTCCCATGCTTGTTTAAACAAAAATCAAACAATTCGTACATAACAGTTTTGTTGCAGAATGCAGAAAACTGAACACAGAGGCTGGCGCTGCGGTGCGGCAACAGTAGCTTAATACTGGCGCTGCGGCGCGAGTGGCGCTGCGTGCGGCGCGAGTGGCGCTGCGTGCGGCGCGAGTGGCGCTGCGTGCGGCGCGAGTGGCGCTGCGTGCGGCGCGAGTGGCGCTGCGTGCGGCGCTGCGGCGCAGGCTGCGGTGCGTGTGGCGCTGAGGCGCTGGCTGCGGCGCTGCGGCGTCGAGGCAGTTTTCTGCGGTTCAGACTGCAGCGAAAACCGACCCAAAACCTCCCATTTCATCGATTTCAACATACCCAGACATTAGACTTGTTTAACTTACTAACACATACATATATGCTTATATAACAGTCAATAGCAATTATAAATTCCCAATTTCATGAACTCTAACTAATTTACGAATTTCATGTATTTACAGAAATTGAAGAGGAACAATGGAAATGAAAGACTATTCAGTGGTTCCATCATGTGTGTATGTTCATATAACAACAATATAAGGGTTCTACAAACCAATCATGAACCAATTTGGCATAATCAAGAATTTCAACAAAACTCAGAGAACAACAATGGAGTTCTTTTGACAGAAAATGAAAATGAAGACACGAAGAGGATTTATACCTCTGTTATGGAGTAAGCTTGCTGATGCTACTATAGAAATTCCTTCTGAACTAAATAGACAATCACAGTATACTCTCTTCTCTTAGAAATATTTCAGCAATGAAATGAAGGTGCAGGGAGTTCCTTTATATAGAAGAATGAATACACAGTCCAAGCTTCTAACTCCCAAATCAAACTAACGGATTGTCAAATTGCATAAAGGTTATAGAATGGTAGGTATTTAGTTGTTAGAATCCATCATTAAAACCACTCCCTTGCTCATCATTGCTACAAGGCTATGGAAATTTACTGAGTTTAAGGAGAAGCAATAGGCTTAGGCCATAATGGCTGTGCACGTGAATGAGGGAAAGGAGAGTGACTATTATATTGGGACAAGCCAAGCAAATCTCAGCATTCTTACAAATGGACTATATGCTACACTTATGTTATATATTATATGTACTCTTAGGTTATAATTACAATGTTCTCCCCATAATGTAATAAATGCAATTTGAATACATATAATCTATGTACATTTTATCTTACCGATATAATACAATCGGATACTACCACATTACATTATATCATATATTATTAAATTGTATTACTCAACAATTATTTATAATAGATCCATGATACATTATTTTAATGTATATCCACACATCATTTGTCACCTACACATATCATAACATATAGTTACTATACATTTAATTCGCATGCTTGCACATATAATTTCTCATCTTATAAATTGAATATTAATTAATAATATACACATATCCTACATCAATCAATATAATTGTTAACCTCCATAACAATTTAATTAACCTTTATATGATTAACTATCACTTTGATATAAATCTTATTATATTCATAAACACGTTGCTCATTATTATTATGTTTCTTGCAATAATAATCACATATTATTAATCAATCCTCATTAGTATTTTATAACAGTTAATTAATATTCTTCGATTAACAATTAATATAGATTAATTGTTCGCTTAAATTAATATAATCATTCTTATATTACGTCACTGTGCCACACAAGGCAATCAACGAGTTTATCACAAACTCCACCAATTTCTCAATTATTATAATTATTCAATTATATATAATTGAATTAATTCATCTCATAACACAAAATCATTTATATTCAAATAAATTCTCATTTCCATTAATATATTTATTTAATAATATATGGAAATTCTCGGGTATTACAATTCTTTCAAAATTAGTTAAAGTAAATCATTATGAACATAATTTTTTCTTGTTTATAGAAATTACATGGATTGAACCACTAAGACAACTATATAACTCATATATTAACATGCTATAACACATATTACACATAAATTTCATGTTTACATAAATCTTTCGTTCTAACTCAACCAAAAATATGAAAATTCATTAGAACACAAATTTTCCATTAAAACTTGTTTTTACAACAAATTGAATTTCTAAAAATCGTTTATAGCATACAACTCAATTATAAACAATATATAAACACTGTATATATATATATATATATATATATATATATATATATATATATATATATATATATATACAATTCATGGTTACACAATCTCATAAAATTTTCATATTCACAAAGAACTCAAAACAAGGAAGAACAATCAATTAAATTTTAAAACTATAAGATAGTAATTATACCCTTTTTATTTTGATGATTGAAGAAGATGATGATGATGATGATGATGAGCTTGAGTTCTACCAATTCTTTCTCCTTTTTCTTATTTCTTTCTCTCTAACTTCTCTGTATTCTCTCTTCTCTGCTCTTTCTTTGCTCTAATTTTGGTTTAATGTAAAAACTATTTACATAGCTGATATACATATATTATACATCTAATAATATAATATACGTAACTTACAAATAATTAATATCTATAATTATATCATATACTAATTATCCATTATTATATAGGTTACACTTATTTTGAATTTAAAAAGCCCTAAGGCTTGTTTGGCAAACCAAAGTTATTTAAAAAAAATAGATTTTATTAGCTAATGCCTTGTTTGGGTAAAATGGATTTAAAACTAGTGCAAGGGCCTTGTTTGACAAAACTTTTTTAAAACAAAAGTAGGGTCTTGTTTGGTTAAAATAATTTAAAAACTCTGTTCTTTATTTTAATAAATCCTTTTAACACATACTTTAATGTTATACTTTAATTAATTAAATCTTTAACATTCTTATTTAATTAATTAAAATCTAACATCAATTATTCACATAAAAGCTGTCACATAATTATAATTACTCACTAATTATAATTCATGTAACACTCATCACATAATTCATCTAATTTAATTATCTCAATTAAATTAGAATTATACTATAAAATCAATATATATCAATTAAATTAAATATTAAATATTTATTTAATTAATATATAACTCTTTATTAAATCATTCTACAAAATCACATAATTTATTTATCTAACTCAATAATTAAATCACATAATTTTTTTATCTAACTCAATAAATATTAAAATTTAATATATAAAATCTCAATCGTTACAATCTTCCCTCCTTAAAAGGATTCTGTCCCCAGAATCACAAAAAAAAATAATTATTCTCATAATCTCATAATAAAAATTCACATCTGTTACATTCTTCCCCCCTTAAAAGAATTTATCCCTAGAATCGATATGTAAGGGGTTACACAATAATTAATCAAATAATTGAGGATACGATTTCCTCAATACATCTTCGAGTTCCCATGTGGCTTCTTCAGCACTGTGGTTCCTGCAAATTACCTTAACAGAAGGTATCACTTTATTCCTAAGTACTTGTTTCTTCATATCAACTATTTGAATAAGAACCTCTTCATAAGTTATGTCTTTATCAAATTGTAAAGGCTCGTAGTCTATTACATGTTTATAGTCGTGTTTGTAAGGTCGTAACACAAAAATGTGAAAGATGTTGTGTATATTCTCTAGCTCCGGAGGTAACGCCACCTCATAAGCTACTTCACCCACTTTTCGCAGTTCCTCGAACGGTCCAATAAATCGGGGACTCAGCTTTCCCTTCTTGCCAAATCTAATCTTCCCCTTCCAGGGAGATACCTTCAGGAAAACGAAGCTTCCTGATAAGAATTCTCGGTTCTGTCGATGTTGATCGACATATTTCTTATATCTGTCTTGAGCAGCAACCAATCTCGTTCTGATTAGCTTCACGATCTCAGCAGTTTGTTGTACCAGTTTCGGTCCCAACAATTGACGTTCACCAACTTCATCCCAGCACAAAAGGTGTTCTGCACTTTATGCCGTATAACACTTTGTAAGGCGGCACGTCGATACTCACGTGGTAACTATTGTTGTAGGTGAACTCCACCAACGGTAGATGATCATCCCAGCTTCCCTTGAAGTCCATTACGCAAGCTCTCAGCATATCCTCAAGCATCTGAATCGTTCTCTCGCTCTGGCCATCGGTCTGAGAATGATATGCTGTACTCATTCGCATTTGCGTTCCCAAACACTCTTGCAAACACTTTCAGAAATTTGATGTAAAATGCGAATCTCTATCTGACACAATCGACACTGGAATACTGTGTTGAGAAACAATTTCCTTAACGTATAACTTCGCCAATTATTCTGAGTTGTACTTATCCTGATTGGTAGAAAGTGGGCTGACTTCGTCAGGCGATCCACTATCACCCATATTGCGTCAAATCCCTTCTGAGTCGATGGAAGACCAACCACGAAATCCATCGTGATGTGCTCCCACTTCCATTCTAGAAATTCTAACGGTTGTAGCTATCCGCTAGGTCTCTGGTGTTCTACTTTGACTTTCTGGCAAGTTAGACATTTTGCAACACATTCAGCAACGTCCCTCTCCATATTAGGACACCAGAAATGACTCCTGAGATCCTGGTACATCTTCGTACTCCCAGGGTGAATCGAATATCTTGAACTATGAGATTCGCTCAAGATCTCTTCTTTGACTTCTGGTACTAGCAGTACCCAGATTCTACCTTCAAATCGTAGCAGTCCTTCGTTATTGATCTTAAACTTGAATCCTTCACCATCGGCTATTCTCTTCCAAATCTTCTCGCATTCTTCGTTGTGAAGTTGTGCTTCTTTCACTTTGTCTACCAGAGTAGAACTAGTAGTTACTTGAAATAACTTTTCATCCGACTCCTTCTAAAACATCACCTCCAGCTCTAATCTAGCCATCTATTCTATCAACTGATCCTGATTAGTTAGCATGTTCAGCTTCTCCCGACCTTTTCTGCTCAAAGCGTCGGCGACGACGTTAGCTTTACCCGGATGGTAAAGTATCTCACAATCGTAGTCATTGATCAGCTCCAACCATCTCCTTTGGCGCATGTTC
This sequence comes from Panax stipuleanatus, assembly GCA_020205555.1. NCBI lineage: Eukaryota > Viridiplantae > Streptophyta > Magnoliopsida > Apiales > Araliaceae > Panax > Panax stipuleanatus. Next base: position 57,861,538 of record CM035124.1, read on the forward strand.
AAATCCTTCTAGGTAAAGATATACTTTAGACTCTTATGATCTGTGTATATCTCATATTTTTCTCCATATAAGTAGTGTCTCCATATCTTTAGGGCAAACACTACTGCCGCCAGTTCTAGATCATGAGTCGGATACCCCTTCTCGTAACCCTTCAGCTGACGTGACGCATAGGCAATTACCTTGCCACTCTGCATCATTACGAAGCCTAATCCCTTATGTGAGGCATCACTATATACTGCAAAATTCCTCATAATATCTGACAATTATAACACAAACGCAGTAATCAACCTCTTCTTCAACTCCTGAAAACTTTCCTCACACTTTTTCGTCCAAACAAACTTAATTGTCTTACGAGTCAAATTCGTTAACGGGGTTGCGATCTTGGAAAAGTTTTGGATAAATCTTCGATAATAACCTGCCAATCCCAAGAAACTCCTCACCTCGGACGGCGTCTTCGGCTGTTCCCAATTTATAACAGCTTCAACCTTCGACGGATCTACCGAAATACCATCCTTGTCGATCACGTGGCCAAGAAATTGCACACGTTTTAACCAGAATTCACACTTCAAGAATTTTGCATAAAGCTTCTCTCGTCTTAGTGATTCTAAGGTTAGCCTTAAATGTTCAGTGTGTTCCTCCTCGGTTTTGTAGTAAACCAGGATGTTATCTATGAACACCACAACGAACTTATCCAGGAATGGTTTAAAAACCCTATTCATTAGGTCCATAAATGCAGCTGGGGCAGTCGTTAGACCAAATGACATCACCAAGAAATCGTAATGACCATACTGAGTCCTAAAGGCTGTTTTCGGTATATCTTCCCTTCTCACCTTCAACTGATGATACCCGCTTCTCAAGTCAATTTTCAAGAAGTATCTAGCACCCTTCAGTTGATCGAATAAGTCATCGATCCTAGGTAAAGGATACATATTCTTGATCGTAACTTTGATCAACTCCCTATAGTCAATGCAAAGACGTATCGATTTATCCTTCTTCTTCACGAATAAAACTGGTGCCCCCCACGACGAAATGCTCGGTTGAATATACTTCTTGTCCAGCAGTTCTTGCAGTTGAACCATCAGTTTTTTCATCTCGACTGGAGCCATTTGGTACTGAGCTTTCAAAATTAGAGCAGTCCCTGGCGCTAAATCGATCACAAACTCTATCTCCCTATCTAGTGGAAGTCCTGGAAAATCGTCCGAAAACACGTCCACAAACTCCCTAACCACTGGTATCTCTTCAATCTCCGGGCTCTTCTTACGCGTATCTATTATGTAGGCTAGATATCCTTCACATCTTTGCGTCAAAAGTTTCTTGGTTTGTATAACCATCAGACAACTCGCTTGTCTAGGCTGTGACACCCCCAAATCCGGGTACTTCGTTTTCACATGATTTGGTGTTCACTTTCTAATATAACATATATCTACCCAATGAATAATGCAAAATAAACTACAACTTAAATTAAAATAACTAAATCTCCCTTAAAACAAGGGTTACAACTGTTGTTGGATTTATGTAACGACAATTAACGCGCAAGTATACGCTGTCAACAAGTAATATAAGATAAGTAAAGATCGTTCCCACGGAGAATTAACAAATAAAATGTCGCCAAACCACTAGCACATAATCGCCTCAGTCTTATTTAAACGAGAGATAAAGAGTTGGAATTAAAACTAAGTTAACTAGGTAAGGAATTAAAATAAATAAACCTAAGGTAGAATCAGATAATGAAGGCATGAGACTCCAATTTCCCCTAATGATTCATCTAAGTCAATTCACTTCCAATTAGATCAAATTAATCGTTAAGAGTGCTAGCCGAGAACACGAAAGTCAGAGAAGGCCATCTTTCGATGCACCTAATCCATATCACGTGCAATCCACAGATGATAGAACGCACGTGAACACCCACATTACCTAAACCACTATATGTCTATGCGATTTACAAATAATTAGGGTTTAAGGTCAAGTTCTCTATTGGCTACGAGCGGCGCTTCGGTATATGTCTATCCTAAGCACAAATCATACATCCAACGCCATGTGAACGTACAATCGCTCGCTACTACGATTTGATCTAAACCCACATTTCATCTTTCAATCCCATATGGGTTATCACAGTAATTGGTCATGACTCAATTAGGCAATGAAAATAAATATCGCAGTAGACAATCACAAAACAATCAATAAGAACCAACATGGAAGAGAAATTAATATAGACTACTCGTTAGATTCCATTGGAACCTCAAGGTATACTTTAAGTCATAGACAACTCAAACATACCATCCACATGTTGAATAAGCATCGTAAGAACACAAATATGAATCAAAGAGAAAATAAGAGTAAGAAATGCAAATCTGGTTCCTCTTGATCAAAATACGAATCCTTGATGTTCTTCAAATGTTTCAGCAATCAAGTCTAATAAAACCCTAACACATTAACTACTATAAACTAGTCTAATCTCTACTTCTATTCTACTCCTAGACAAATAATGTAAAAGAAAATGATAATAGAAGAAGAAGATTAGGGCTAAGCTCCCTTCAGGGGAGATATATATATTCTGTTGCCAAAATGCCCTTATATGCCTCTTTCAGCCGAGCCTGCCTTGCTGCCCCCAACAAACCAAAGCTGCCGATTAAATAAAAGTCAACTGGCCAGTGAGGAGACCGGCGCAGCTGCGCAGGTTATAGGCCTGCAGCCGGCGCAGCTGCGCGGGCTTCAGGTTTTGGAAATCTGCAGCTTTGCTGGTGCATTGTTCCTGTTGCCCTATTCTGACTCCCACCTTGATCCTTGCTGCTCATGGCTTCTGTCAATCCCCCATGCCCATTGCTTCTTTAAGCGTTGCCCCTTTTCATGCACTTTGTTCCCGTTTTAGCATTCTCTTATCCGTTTCAGCTCAAAATACACCCGAAGAGTTCCAACTACAGAAATCTGCAAAAGAAGGCAAAAATGGATGAAAAGCTACGATAACACATGAGATTAAACAACAATCGAAGTGAGTTGATATCTAAATAAGTGGTTATAAAACCACTTATCAACAACCTTCTCAAAAATTAATCCCAGGGTTACTCTAACCTTGACATGAATATAATAAAGTGCGGAAATAAAACATAACATTCAATTATTACAATCATTCTCAATTAAATAAAAAAAACAAGTCTTCACTTGCTTTGCTTTCCCTTGCCCTTACTTGTAGACGGAGCATCAGCGTTATCAACCTTAACTGAAATTGTTATTTAATGCAAGAGTGAGCAAACCACAGCACACTGGAGTTTAACAATAATATAGACATGAAAGAATATCTTTAAGAAAATCTGAACAACTTAGCTTGCTTCAATAATAAAGAATTGAATAATAATTCTCTATCAAAATTAAAATTTGGATATAGAATTTATCTGAGGGTCATAAGACCTTTGAACTCTTGTCCCAGGTTATAAATATTTCTATTTAAACCTTTAACAGTCAATAAGACTATGGACCTTAACTCGTACTTAGGGGGATCAGCCCTTCGTACCATGTAGTGTGCACAACCATCTTAACGCTATGTGTGGTAACCTCCCCTAGTAAATAGGGTTGTTCAACTCAGTAATTTGAATTCAAGTCCGCACCAAAGAAAGTTTGGTTTGGATAAGATTACAAGGGTAATTTAGAATTCACGTTCATCAACTAAGGATTAGTTGAATCGACTTCTAATAATTCAAAATAAAAGAATTATGAATTAACATATGCTTTAAAATCAACTTAAAGCATTTAAAATAATAACTGGATCTTACTTGAACAATAAGTTAAGACCATTTCAATTAAATAAACAATTGTCCAATACTGAAATGGAAAGGACATTCTCAACAATGAATATATGAATTCAAGAGATCATATAAAATCAATACAAGATTAGGGTTTAGAAAACTTACGTAAAATTAACGAGTTTAGGGTTTAGAAGACTTGCCTCAAGGGGTTACACAAAACTAATCAAATAAATGCGGATAAGATTTCATCATAACATCTTCGAGTTTCCACGTAGCTTCTTCAGCACTGTGGTTTCTCCAAATTTCCTTAACAGAAGGTATCACTTTATTCCTAAGTACTTGTTCCTTTCTATTAACTATTTGAACAGGCACTTCTTCATACGTTAAGTCTTTATCAAATACCAAAGGTTCATATTCTATTACATGTTTATAATCATGCTTGTAAGGTCTTAATACAGAAATATGAAAGACATTATGTATATTCTCGAGCTCCGGAGGTAATGCAATCTCGTAAGCAACCTCGCCCACCTTTCGTAATACCTCAAAAGGTCCAATGAATCGGGGACTCAGCTTCCCCTTCTTACCGAATCGAATTTTCCCCTTCCAGGGAGATACTTTCAGGAACACGAAACTTCCTGGTAAGAATTCTCGGTTCTGTCGATGTAAATCAGCATACTTCTTCTGTCTGTCTTGAGCAGCAACTAATCTCGTTCTGATCAGCTTCACAATTTCGGCGGTTTGTTGTACCAATTCTGGTCCCAACAATTGACGTTCACCGACTTCATCCCAGCACAAAGGAGTTCTACATTTTCTACCGTATAACGCTTCGTAAGGCGGCATGCCAATACTTGCATGATGACTATTGTTGTAGGCGAACTCTACCAATGGTAGATGATCCTCCCAGCTTCCTTTGAAGTCCATCACACAAGCTCTTAGCATATCCTCAAGTGTCTGAATTGTTCTTTCGCTTTGTCCATCAGTCTGAGGATGATACGCTGTACTCATTCGCAATTGCGTTCCCATACCTTCTTGCAAACGCTTCCAGAAATTCGACGTAAAATGCAGATCTCTGTCGGACACAATCGACACCGGAACACCATGGCGAGAAATAATTTCCTTCACGTATAGCTTCGCTAGCTTATCCAGGTTGTACTTAACACTGATTGGCAAAAAGTGGGCTGACTTCGTCAGTCGATCCACTATAACCCATATCGCATCAAATCCTTTCTGAGTCATTGGAAGACCTACCACGAAATCCATCGTGATATGCTCCCACTTCCACTCTGGAATTTCTAACGGTTGCAGCAGTCCACTTGGTCTCTGGTGTTCTGCTTTGACTTTCTGGCACGTTAAGCACTTCGCAACGCATTCCGCAACGTCCCTCTTCATATTCGGCCACCAGAAATGATGCCTGAGATCCTAGTACATCTTCGTACTCCCAAGGTGAATATAATATCTAGAACTATGAGCTTCGCTCAAAATCTCCTCTTTGACCTCTGGTACTGGCGGTACCCATATTCTACCTTCAAACCGCAACAGTCCTTCGTTACCGATCTTGAATTTGAACTCTTCGCCTTCGGTTATCCTCTTCCGAATCTTTTCACATTCTTCATCATTGAATTGTGCTTCTTTCACCTTATCTACTAGAGTAGAACCATTGGTTACTTGAAACAACAACTCATCCGATTCCTTCGGAAACTTCACTTCCAATTCTAATCTAGCCATTTGTTCTATCAACCGATCCTGATCAGTTAATACGTTCAGCTTCTCCCGACCTTTCCTTCTTAAAGCGTCAGCGACAACGTTAGCTTTACCCGGATGGTAAAGTATCTCACAATTGTAGTCTTTAATCAGCTCCAACCATCTTCTTTGGCGCATGTTCAAATCCTTCTGGGTAAATATATACTTCAAACTTTTGTGATCTGTGTATATTTCACACTTCTCTCCATATAAGTAGTGCCTCCAAATCTTCAGGGCAAACACTACTGCAGCCAATTCTAGATCATGGGTCGGATACCCCTTCTCGTAATCCTTCAGCTGACGTGACGCATAGGCAATGACTTTGCTGCTTTGCATTAATACACAGCGTAATCCTTTATGTGAGGCATCGCTATATACTACGAAATTTTCGGAACTATCTGGTAAAGACAATACAGGCGCAGTACTCAGCCTCTTCTTCAGCTCTTGAAAACTCTCCTCACACTTCTTCGTCCAAACAAACTTAACTATTTTATGAGTCAGATTCATTAACGGAGTTGCGATTCTAGAAAAGTCTTGGATAAATCTCCGATAATAACCTGCCAATCCCAAGAAACTCCTCACCTCGGACGACGTCTTTGGCTATTCCCAATTTATAACAGCTTCAACCTTCGACGGATCTACCGAAATACCATCCTTGTAGATCACGTGGCCAAGAAATTACACACGTTCCAACCAAAATTCGCATTTCAAGAATTTAGCGTAAAGCCTCTCTCGTCTCAGGGCTTCTAAGGTTAGTCGTAAGTGTTCAGCATGCTCCTCCTCGGTCTTGGAATAAACCAGGATGTCATCTATGAACACTACCATGAACTTGTCTAGAAATGGCTTGAACACCCTATTCATTAGGTCCATAAATGCAGCTGGGGCATTCGTGAGACTAAATGACATCACCAAGAACTCGTAATGACCATACCGAGTTCTAAAAACCGTTTTCGGTATATCTTCCTTTCTCACCTTCAATTGATGATACCCGCTTCTCAAATCGATTTTCGAGAAGTATTTCGCACCCTTCAGTTGATCAAACAAGTCATCGATCCTAGGTAAAGGATACCTATTCTTGATCGTAACATTATTCAACTCTCTATAATCAATGCAAAGACGCATCGACCCATCCTTCTTCTTCACGAATAAGACAGGCGCTCCCCACGGCGAAACGTTTGGTTGAATATACTTCTTGTCCAGTAATTCTTGCAGTTGAATCATCAGTTCTTTCATCTCGACTGAAGCCATTCGGTATGGAGCCTTCGAAATCGGAGCAGTTCCCGGCGCTAGATCGATCACAAACACTGTCTCCCTATCTGGCGGAAGTCTTGGTAAATCGCTCAGAAAAATGTCCACAAATTCCTTAACTACCGATATCTCCTCCACCTTCGGGCTTTCCTTATGCGAATCTACTATGTAGGCTAGATATCCTACACAGCCTTGCGTTAGAAGTTTCTTGGCTTGCATAATTGTCAGAAAACTCGCTTGCCTAGGCGATTTGCTACCATAGAACACCAACTTCGACAGAGTCATAAGGTTCACCGACTTCTTCTGACAGTCGATTACCGCCCCATGGTTGAATAACCAATCCATACCCAGTATAACGTCGAATTCCCCAAGTTTAATCAGAATCAAATCTACTCTAAGTTCCTGACCCTTAATGTCCAATCTACAGTTCTTATAAACTCTCCTAACAGGAATAACCTCCCTATTCGCAATCTCTATATTCAAAGGGTAAATTAACTCCTCTACAGGTAAGTCTAGGGTTCTAGCAAAATCATCAGCTATGAATGAGCAAGTAGCACCCGAATCAAATAATACATATGCATTTATACTATTGACCGGAATAATACCTGACACCACATCTTTTGATTGAACAGCATCCTGCACCGTCATATTGAATGTCCGTGCAGTGGGCCGAACAGCTTGCAATGGTGCAGCGATAGTAACGGTACTGCCGCTTCCATTCCCTCCGCTCCCTGTTGACCCTGCCGTCAGCTTCTTCGGGCAGTTGCGAGCCATGTGATCTTTGGATCCACATGTAAAGCATGCTCCCTTCTTCGGTTTTGGGCAATTAGGCGCGATGTGGCCTTCCTGACCACAGTTGAAGCACACCCGCTTCCCCTTCATGCACACGCCAGTGTGATTCTTACCGCATGTAGCACATGCTTCGAACTTCCTCTTCTGCTGACTTCCTTGCCGACTCCCAGCAGAGATATTATCAAACCACTTCCTCTTCTGGTTCACAGTGCTGCTACCCCCAGACTTGGTTTCTACCTCATTCTTCTTCTTCTTATCTTGGCTGAACTTCGTCACCGCTTCGCTTCCTCCCTCAGCAAGTATGGCCTTCTCCAGCACCGCTGCAAATGTGTTCAGCTGGAACATGGAAACCTTGCTGTAGAGCCAAGGCTTTAGTCCCCGCTCAAACCTTCTCGCTTTCCTAGCGTCAGTGCTGACCTGGTATGTAGCGAACCTGGCCAACTCGTTAAACTTAGCGGCATACTCAGACATCGTCATCCCTCCTTGCTTAAGTTCTAGGAACTGGACCTCCATCTGGTCCTGCGAACTCACTGGAAAATACATCTCGTAGAACATTTCCTTGAAACGTTCCCACGTGATGACTCCCTCTCCCTCTCGAGTCTTGTTAGCCTGCCACCAAAAACTTGCATCCGACTTCAACATGAAAGCCGCGAACGTTGTCTTTTGGTCTTCTCCTACTCTAGCCACGTCAAATACCTTCACCATTTCCATAACCCATGTCTGATCTTCGATAGGGTTAGTCGATCCTTTGAACTCAGGCGGTCCTACTGCCTTGAATTCCTTGAAAGTAGTATCCTGCACCTGCGGCTGATTCGCAAGAGCTCCGGTCAACAGGTTTACCAACTGCTGAACCGAATTGGGATTCGTTCCCTCATTATTGTTGTTGTTCGTCGAACCCTCAGGATTTTGACGTGTTACTCTTCTTCTAGGAGGCATTTTCTATTAAGAAAATATTATTATTAGACCCTTTATTCAATTATTAAGTATACAAGTTCATACTTAAACGTTTAAATAATTCAATTCACATAGAACACCAAGCACGTCCATAAACTTCTTTTATTCATCAGTCGTAGTTTTAAAAACATCAAACAGATAGCATTTCTGCCATTTACATCATCCTTCCTGAACTGGAAAAGTTGCAGGATTACATTATTAACTCATCCCATTCTTATCTCAAATTATGGGATTTTCGTTACTTATTACAAAACATGCAATACATAACAAACTCTACCACTACTGTTACTACCACCACTACTACCACTGCCTTGGCATATTAATGCGTCTCACAGCCTCTCTGCGTTCCTCATCCATTACCCGAAATGTCGTTCTTCGGTCCACCACATACCACGGTAAACCTTGGAACTGAGCTGGGTAGTAGAAAATACGATCCTGAGCTCTCTCTATCGCCGTATGAAAAGCATATTCCGTTTCCCTCAACCTGGCCCTCTTGGCTTCAGCTTCACCTTCAGCTCGATTGGCTCATTAATTAGCCCTCAAGCTTGACTCTTCAGCTCTGGTACGCTTCCTCGACTCCTCCTGGATGTCTTGCTTCAGCTTTGCCAGTTCAAATCGAGCAGCATCTCTCTCGACCTCCATATGTATCAGGTTCCACTGTGCATCTCCTAGTTCACTATCCATCTCTTCGATAGTCTCGTCCCGCTGCTGAATAGTCTCCTCAAGATCTCCTACTCATCCCTAAAGTTCCACATTGCTATCGTAGACTTCCTCGTACACCTCAGCACTAGTAGAGTGAGGTGGGAATTCCTCCTCTTCCTCCTCTTCCTCCTCTTCCTCCTTTTCAGACTCGTCCTCGTCCTCATCCTCTGGAATAGGTGTCAGCTCACGCTCCCGACCAGCTACGGTGAACATTGGAGATGGCTCTCTCCTAACCAGCTGCTCCCAGACAATATGTATGTCACGGGGCTCTTCCTCTCTAGGCACCTGAGGTACATCCTCTCTAGCCTGACTAGGTTCTCCAACGTTCGACATCCTGACAAAAGAATTTTAAAGTTCATTATTACGTGATAACGAATCGTCACTCTTCGAATACTAAAATGTAAACACATAGGCACATAAGGTAGTTTATTATCTTTTACCTATCACATCTATCTTTTCGATCTTACCATAAGGCTACTACCTAAGGTTTTTTCCCACCTAAGGTTTCATAACCTACAGCTTTGATACCAACCTGTGACACCCCCAAATCCGGGTACTTCGTTTCCACATGATTTGGTGTTCACTTTCTAATATAACATATATCTACCCAATGAATAATGCAAAATAAACTACAACTTAAATTAAAATAACTAAATCTCCCTTAAAACAAGGGTTACAACCTTCTCAAAAATCAATCCCAGGGTTACTCTAACCTTGACATGAATATAATAAAGTGCGAAAATAAAACAGAACATTCAATTATTACAATCATTCTCAATTAAATAAAAAAAACAAGTCTTCACTTGCTTTGCTTTCCCTTGCCCTTACTTGTAGACGGAGCATCAGCGTTATCAACCTTAACTGAAATTGTTATTTAATGCAAGAGTGAGCAAACCACAGCTCACTAGAGTTTAACAATAATATAGGCATGAAAGAATATCTTTAAGAAAATCTGAACAACTTAGCTTACTTCAATAATAAAGAATTGAATAATAATTCTCTATCAATATTAAAATTTGGATATAGAATTTATCTGAGGGTTATAAGACCTTTGAACTCTTGTCCTAGGTTATAAATATTTCTATTTAAACCTTTAACAGTCAATAAGACTATGGACCTTAACTCGTACTTAGGGGGATCAGCCCTTCGTACCATGTATTGTGCACAACCATCTTAACGCTATGCGTGGTAACCTCCCCTAGTAAATAGGGTTGTTCAACTCAGTAATTTGAATTCAAGTCCGCACCAAAGAAAGTTTGGTTTGGATAAGATTACAAGGGTAATTTAGAATTCACGTTCATCAACTAAGGATTAGTTGAATCGACTTCCAATAATTCAAAATAAAAGAATTATGAATTAACATATGCTTTAAAATCAACTTAAAGCATTTAAAATAATAACTGGATCTTACTTGAACAATAAGTTAAGACCATTTCAATTAAATAAACAATTGTCCAATACTGAAATGGAAAGGACATTCTCAACAATGAATATATGAATTCAAGAGATCATATAAAATCAATACAAGATTAGGGTTTAGAAAACTTGCGTAAAATTAACGAGTTTAGGGTTTAGAAGACTTGCCTCAAGCGCAAGCTACTTAACACAATTCACGTACTTTAATACTTCCTATACACATTCAATTATAATAATCTAAATCAGTTAACACATAACTAATTCACATAAGTGGTTAACCCTCATGGTTAACTCACTCTAATTAGATAAACTATAATAATTAACTATCACATAGTTAATCACATCACACATATACTCACATAATTAAATTAATTATATATTTAACATCAATTATAATTAAATAATTATAATTCAAACACTTAATCAAATTATAATTACTTAAATTATCATTACCTTTTAAATTATAAATAATTTATAATTTAAAATCAACTAAACCACATTAATGCATTTATAATTACACAATTTATAATTAATCATGTATTTATCAATTATAATCAATAATTAATTAAACTATAACATGCATTATAATTACACAATTCATAATCAATTATGTAATTATCAATTAAAAATTCACAATTAAACATGCATTTATTAAATTATAATTACATAAATTATAATTTAAATTAAAATAATTAAACTTCTATACCTTATAATTTCACAAATTTTTTAATTTAAATTACACATTTACTCTTAATTATAATTAATAAAATTATAATTAAGTAACTTATTAAATAATTATAGTTTTAAATAATATATTAGGTTTTCAAAATTTCTTTTATTTTCTAAACATGAAATTATCATAATCATATAACAACATGTTATATCATTCAAAATATATATCTCCTTATCCATGAAAAATTAAACTAAGGTCTTTCAAATAAACTGTACAAGCAAGCAAAACTCACTGCCCAAGCACTGTGCCCGGCGCAGCTGTGCAGCCAGTTGCCTTTAAACCGGCGCAGCTGCTCAGGTAAGGAATCTGGGAAGGACAAGCGGCGCAGCTGCGCTGCTCCTGGCCTTGCTGCCGGCGCAGCTGCGCAGCAACTCGGCCAGACGCAGACAGCCATGTTACTCTGCTTCACCAATTAATCCATACAAGCCAACAAATAGATATTTACAGTAACTTAAACATTGTAAATCATACCTATGCAATTATACATATATATAACATGCTTCCACAACACAAAACCATTTAAACAATGATAATCACAAGTTTTAAAAATCCAATTTAGCCATTTTCATGAAAACTCTTATTTTCTCAAAAATAATCTACTGTAACTATTTTTCTCCATCAATTCGAACTTATATACATGCATTACATACTAAGTTGAAGATAGCACCAAGTAATTACTTAATAAGCATATTAACACATACCAATTGCATGAATTTCTCAACTAAATTTTACCAAACTCCTGAAATTCCATATGAACTCATATAAATATAAATTCTTTGTTAAAATATATTTCTACAGTAATTTGATTTCTGAAAATCCTTTCATACAATTACTACCAATAACACATGAACACAATCATATATATAAAATTCATGACTACAACTTTCATGAAAACTAAATTTTTGACAGAGAATAAAATATAAAGAATATGGATTTCTAACCTTTCTAGCTATGAGTGTAAAGAAAAGATTATTATGAGCTTGCGTTCTACCAATTCTTTCTCCTTCTTTTCTTCTCTGATATTCACTGCTCTTTCTCTCCTTCTCTTTTCTTTGTTTAGACTTAGGATTAAACTAACGTAGTTTGTCCTTACGTAGTATATAGATATATAACTGACATATATTAATAATATACGTAATAACTAATATTTAATAATCCAATTAAATTAGGAGTTACAAAATTTAAAAGTCCTTTTGGCTTGTTTGGCAACAGGAAAATTAGAAACTAGTTTACTAACTTAGGTATGGTTTAAGTAAATTAGGTTGAAGCTAGTGTAAGGGCCCTGTTTGGCAACAGTCTTTTAAAACAAAAGCAAGGGCCTTGTTTGTTTAAAATCATTTAAAATATTTTTTCTTTATTTTTATAAATCATTTGACGCATACTTTAATGTCACATTTTAATCAATTAAATATTAATCATCTAATTTAATCAATTAAAATCTAACATCAATAAATCACATAACATTGCCACATAATTATAATTACTCGCTAATTATAATCCATGTAACACTTCATCACATATCTCATCTAATTCAATTATCTCAATTAAATTAGAACTATAATATAAAATTAATATACATTAATTAAATTAAATATTGCACACTCATTTAATTAATATATACACTTAATTAAATCACTCCATAAATCACATAATTTATTTATTTAACTCAATAAATAAATCATATAAAACATTTATTTAATTCAATAAATATTTAAAATTAAATATAAAATCACAATCGTTATATAGGCGATTTGCTACCATAGAACACTAACTTCGATGGAGTCTTAAGGTTTACCGACTTCTTCTGACAGTCGATTACCGCCCCATGGTTAAACAACCAGTCCATCCCCAATATAACGTTAAATTCCCCGAGTTTTATCGGGATCAAATCTACCCTCAATTCTTGAACCTTAATGTCTAATCGACAGTTCTTGTATACAAATCTAACAGGAATGATTTCTCTATTCTCAATTTCTATGTTCAAGGGGTAAGCTAACTCCTCTATAGGTAAGTCTAGGGTTTTAGCAAAATCATCAGATATGAATGAACAAGTAGCACCCAAATTAAATAATACATATGCATTTATATTATTGATCAGAATAATACCTGCCACCACATCTTTTGATTGCACAGCGTCCTGCACCGTCATATTGAACGTGCGGGCAGTGGGTCGAACGGCTTGCAATGGTCCAGCGATAATCAGAGTGCTGTCGCTGCCATTCCCTATTGACCCTGCCACTGGCATCTTTGGGCAATTACGAGCCATGTGATCCTTGGATCCATATGTATAGCAAGCTCACTTCTTCGGGTTTGGGCAATTCGGCCCAATGTGGCCTTCCTGACCACAGTTGTAGCACACCCGTTTCCCTTTCATGCACACCCCAGTGTGAGTCTTCCCACATGTAGAACATGCTTTGAGCTTCCTCTTCTGCTGGCCTCCCTGCTGACTCCCAGCAGAGTTATTGTCGTTCCACTTCCTTTTCGGAGGAATAGACCTGCTACCACCAGCTTTGTTTTCTGTCTCAATCTTTTTCTTCTTGTCCTGGTTGAATTTAGTCACGGCGTCGCTCCCTCCTTCAGCTAGAATGGCCTTCTCCAGCACGGATGCAAACGTGTTCAGCTGGAACATGGAGACCTTACTGTAGAGCCAGGGTTTCAGTCCCCACTCAAACCTTCTCACCTTCCTAGCGTCGGTGCTAACCTGGTATGTAGCGAACCTGGCCAACTCGTTAAACTTCATGGCGTATTCAGACACCGTCATCCCTCCCTATTTTAGCTCTAGAAATTGGACCTCCATCTGGTCCTGCGAGCTAACTGGGAAGTACATTTCAAAGAACATCTCTTTGAAACGCTCCCATGGTATCACTCTTTCTCCTTCTTTGGTCTTGTTGGCTTGCCACCAGAAACTAGCATCCGACTTCAACATGAAAGTTGTTGGTCCGATTAGATGACACAATTAACGCGCAAGTATACGCGGCCAACGATGAATAAAGAGTAAGTAAAGATCGTTCCCACGGAGAATTAACGGATAATAGGTCGCCAAAGCACTAGCTCATAATCATCTGAATCTTATTTAAACGGGAGAGAAAGAGAATGAATTATTAAAGCTAAGTTAAACTAGGCAAGAATTAAAATATGCAATAACTAATCCTAGGGTAAATTCAGATAATGAAGACATGGTATTACAATTTCCCCCAACACTTCGTTTGAATCTCTTAACTCTCTCACTTAGAATAATAAGCACCTAGAATTGACAACCGAGAAATCACGATTACATAATAGCCTCTTTCGATGGACAACTATAAATCTTCCTAATGCGACATGTAGGTATATGTTTATCCTACACACTATCAAGCAACTAATATCCAGAACAATTAACAAGACACATGTCACGGGAAATCTCGTTAACTACTCTATCAATTACCAACTTTCGCATAGGAAGTCATTAAGATTAGATTCTCAAGTGGTTGCATACGATATTTAGGGATATTTCTATGCTAAACACTAACAAATTATCAACTCTTTAGGACAATGAATAAGACACACGTCACATAATCTCATAGATTACCCTTAAGAATCTCTAACTTTCGCATGATATCATAACAAGGTCTAAACCTATAATCCATTTGTCAAGTTCATACAGGTTCACAAGAAATCAATCTAAAAGCACAAGTTATGATAACTAATTTATAATAATAGCAAAGAGAGAGAAATCAATACAAACTATGTGTTGTGTTCTATTGAAACCCCAAAATATAAACTAAGTCATAAATAACTTGAATATATTATCCACAAGTTAGATAAACATCATTCGAATACAATTTAATACAAGGAGAGTAAGAGATAGAGAAATGAAAATCTTGTGTCTTCTCTAAGCTTGGATCTTGATGCTATTACTTGCTTCAATCTTCACACACTAACAAAACCCTAGAATCTAACTAACTAACACTAAACTAGCACTAATCTACTCTCTAATCTACTCCTAATTTAGACTAAACAAGAAATGAAAAGAGAAGGAAAATGGAAAACTAGGGCATGAACTCCCTATTAGAGATACCGGGCAAATGGGGCTGAACCCCCTTATATTAGCCTTCTCCTGTTCATTTTAAGCAAAAGTCAAACTCTGAGTCAAAATCGGGCTGGCGCGGCCGCGCGGCTATTTGCGTTAGACCTGGAGCGGCCGCGCGGGTCCCCAGTCAAGTTCTTTGATTCCTGCATATCGGCGCAGGCGCGCGGGCTGTCCTTGCAATGCTGGCGCGGCCGCGCGGGCTGTGAACTTGCTGCATTGCATCTTTTTCTGCTGCAATTATCTTTTACACGCTTATACCTTGCAAGAAAACTCCCTTCTTGCCTCTTTACAGCAACACATCCCCATTTTGTAGTTTAACTTCATGCTTTTCCCTATCATGCCATCATCATGCTTTTAGCCTATTTCAGTGCGATGCCTTTTTTAAGCTATCTTTGTCCTTTAATGCTCAATAATCGCCAAGAGAGTTCCTAAACATAAACACTGCAAAAGAAAGGAAAAACATATTAAAAACACAATGATACTCGAGTTTAAGCCACGAAATAAGCTGGTTACTATCCGACTAAGTGGTCATGAAAACCACTAATCAAATACCCCCAAACATAAACGTTGCTTGCCCTCAAGCAATCAAAACAAAACTAAACAAAATATGCAATGCAGTACTACAATGTATGCAACCTACCCTATCATGAATGCGAATCCAAGTCCCAGTCAGTATTGAACTTTAAAAGCAATGCCTCAGAAAACCACGAGATAGTCGAACAGATAAGCTACCCAAAACAAGACCATAAGGCATATTCTGCAAATCCAAAACTGTCAGCACTGATGTATTGTGCGTTGTGTGCCTAGCAACCATTAGATATGCATTCAGACAAATAACTCACATACTATGCTTCTTAGGGGAAAAACAATCTTTAACTTAAGAAAAACAGTAAATTATATAAGTTCTAACTAAGACCATGTATTACTAGAGTTAAGAGTCAACAAGGGGTTTTCATTAAGCTTTTATTACTCACGAGGGCGTATTCGCACTTTTTCGTGTATACTATCGACTGTGTAATGCCTAGTTCTCTTAGGCTTTTCAATGATATCCATGTAGCGATCTTTCGACCAACGACTCCCAGACCAGAGGGCCTTAGGGCGCTGGGTGTAGAAACACCCCGAGGGCTTACTTGCTCGAATATCAAAGGCCACAGAACTCGATTTAGCCAAAGTGTTTATTCTATTTTTTTTCTTTTTCAATGCATTTTCTTTTCTTTTCTTTTCTTTTTCTTTTTACAGGGGAGTGCGTCTTACGCTCCATCTCCCCACATAGATGCAACAAACCCCTGTTTCCCCCAAACTTAAGCTTTTAACAGTCTTAGTTATTATTATATGAGAACTGAAACTCTTTTATTAAAACATAGTTTTTCCACCAGAAGACAAGTATGTGAAAATTTAGACTTAGCATGTCATGGTGATTACTCTATCGTGTTCACTGGCTACACAGTATCTGACATGTAAGGATTTACATATATAACAATTAAATCAAGCTAAAATCTCCAATCAGTTCAATAATCAAGTGATTTTAGTTTCTTCATAGGCCACATACATAACTCACCAACTGAAACTGGATTCATGCAAAATGTCCTAACACAGAATGCAAAACAGAATGCAAAAATTTTAAAATTTTGACAAATTTTAACACTACATGCACTAAATGAACTGACACAACATGAAATGAACTAACAACATGCAAAAATAAAACCAATACCCCCAAACTTAAAATGTTCAATGTCCTCATTGAAGGTAAAGGTAAAAAGAAAGGAACTCCCCTATTCGGCTTCTGATGCTGCATGAAATGAATTGGCGCCCTCTTAGAAGTTTCCCCCGTCTCTCTTTCTGCTCTAACAAAATAAACCCCGCTCAGCACTGTACTCAACGAACCAACCTAACTCCATATCAATCTTGCTCTGCTAGAGATTCCACACTCAATATCTCAATTGATCAGGTTGAGAGGATGAGGTGGATGAGAATTGGTACTTTGGATAGAGGAGGTAGGAGGTTTTCAAAACTAAGGCTTGTAGTGGGGGGGAATTGCATAAAATGGAAGAGATGGGGGATTGCATTAAGGACTTAAGGGTTTGGGATAAGAGGGACCGAGGCTTGGGTTCTGCGGATAATTGACATGAAGCGGTGCCCCCAAAAGCTGCAGGATTTTTCCCAAGATAGGTCCAGTCTACATGTGGCGCGGCCGCGCGTGGTAATGCCTTGGATTTGACGCGGCCGCGCGGGCTGCCAGATTTTTGTTTCTGCAGAATTTTTCCTATGCACTTGGTTGGCCCTTTAGTTTGGCTTCTTGCAGCATCATTGATCCTGAGAAAGACATATAACCTTTATTAAGCCCTCATACACTATCAAAAGTATATTATCTATTTACATCAAGAGAATGAACATGGAAAGATATATGCATTTAAATTCCCAAAAATTCTCTAAGTGCGTATAAGCAATGCAAGTGCATCAAAAATATGTTATGAGCTTTGTAATCCCAAAAATATACGCATTCATGCCTAAGTTCAAAAATGTAGGCAATGAATTCCTAATTGCTAAAGTATGCAAAAACTTTAAACTAAATATTAACTAATAAGAATTAAACGAGGGGGAGTGAAATGTGATAGAAAGCATGTAATGGAGAATTAAACATAGAGATAGAGAGAGGGATGATGGGAACTAGGTAATGGAGAATTAAACAAAGAGATAGAAATGATGGGGTGCCTCCCATCTAGCGCTTGATTTATAGTCCTCTAGCTAGACTGTGTCTGACCATTA
Source organism: Panax stipuleanatus (assembly GCA_020205555.1). Taxonomy (NCBI): domain Eukaryota; kingdom Viridiplantae; phylum Streptophyta; class Magnoliopsida; order Apiales; family Araliaceae; genus Panax; species Panax stipuleanatus. Next base: position 57,879,698 of record CM035124.1, read on the forward strand.
CTATCCGATTCCCCGACGATACTGGAGAACACCTCCATCCATCATAATAGCTGTGTGACTTTGGAGGCTTCCCAGTAGGAGTGGATGCAGATTTAAACTACCTAGCATTGCATATGTATGAGAATTTCCCGGACTGAAGGTCGGGGAGCTATGCAATGGTTCCGTTGTGTATGTGAAATGATCGGGGCATGGAGGCATAGAACACATAACGGACTCTTCTTCTATTCTCTTTTCTTCTGACCACCATGGTGTCAAGACTGCGGAATCTCTCGTGTCATCGAGACCCGTCTCTGTGATGTGGCTACCAAGGGGGCAAGGGTGTGCAAACTTCGTTGGATTCTCAAACTTCGGCGGAGAAGGCTCTTGGGGTATTATCACTGTTGGTTCATACTGTTCCACATCCCCAATTATCTCCTCTTGTTCCATTGTCTTAGGCTCATCTAGTTGCAATTGTACTTCAGATTCCCAATCAATTTCTGCACCCATGTCATAGCACCATATAGTCTAGGGATCATAACTTACGGCTTCAGTCACTGGAGGCACACAATCTGGCATTGTTGTCTCTTGTTCACATACCTCCTCCATCCTTAATGCCGTGCTAATCTGCTCCACCCAAATCTGAAGATCCTCAATCGATTGCTCTTGCTCAATCAAGGTCTCCTGTGTTGATGCTAATGAGTTCCCCCACAAACTATCCAATCCTTCCTTTTCTGTTTCAGCCACGGGATCCATGTACTGAGTCTCACTAGTAGAAGCATGGTTGATTGGGGCTATCTGATATTGAAAATTTTGGCTCGATTCTTTTGGGCTCCCAAATAACTCCTCTTGGTTTTCTGAGCGTGCATACATGAATTCCATTAAAGACTGCTCTCCTTGTAAACACGGGGGTTGGTATATGGGTTTGGGTGCATAAATTGGACTTGGCTCATATTGTTCTTGATAGCTCGCAGTATTGGTCAGAATCCCTTGTTCTTCCTCTATCATCAAGGCCTTGCTAATTTGCTCTGCCCAGTTCTAGATATTCTTGACTGACTTCTGTTGCTCAATCAAGATGTCCTTCAGTGATATGTCACCTCCTTCCTCCAATCTTTTATTTTCTGAGTCACCCTCAAAATTGTATTGAGGCTCGTAAACTGGAGTCTGGAAAGTGCATTCTGGGGCGTAAACGGGATTTGGATCCCAGTACTGGTCTTGATAATAGTCTGATGAAGGGTTTGCTGAAGGGTCTGGGTGATACCCCCAGTCTGGCTGATACGTGGGATAAGGTTTATTGTGGAAGTACTCACCCCCATACTGCTCCTGTCCAAAACTGATAGGCTCCTGATGGCTTGTGCGGCTCCCAGCACCATAACCATAAGTAACTACCGACTCTCGACTCTGTTGAGCTGAAACAGTATCCAACTTCCTTGAGAGAACCTCTAGTTGTGCTGAAAGTGAAGCAATTGGGTCGCCGCCATCATTCCCTACTTCCCTTGGTTGTTCTTGCCATGTGTAGTCCCATGGATAGAAATTTAGATCCATTGTTCCTGAAAAGAAAATATAGGAAGAGAATTAAACAAAATAATTAAAAAAAATGTTTAAATTAAGACTAATTTGATTTCAACTAATGTTGGCAAACAGTTATCCAATTAATTCCCCAGCAACGGCGCCAAAAACTTGTTGGTCCGATTAGATGACACAATTAACGCGCAAGTATACGCGGCCAACGAGTAATAAAGAGTAAGTAAAGATCGTTCCCACGGAGAATTAACGGATAATAGGTCGCCAAAGCACTAGCTCATAATCATCTGAATCTTATTTAAACGGGCGAGAAGGAGAATGAATTATTAAAGCTAAGTTAAACTAGGCAAGAATTAAAACATGCAATAACTAATCCTAGGGTAAATTCAGATAATGAAGACATGGGATTACAATTTCCCTCAACACTTCGTTCGAATCTCTTAACTCTCTCACTTAGAATAATAAGCACCTAGAATTGACAACCGAGAAATCACGATTACATAATAGCCTCTTTCGATGGACAACTATGAATCTTCCTAATGCGGCATGTAGGTATATGTTTATCCTACACACTATCAAGCAACTAATATCCAGAACAATTAACAAGACACATGTCACGGGAAATCTCGTTAACTACTCTATCAATTACCAACTTTCGCATAGGAAGTCATTACGATTAGATTCTCAAATGGTTGCATACGATATTTAGGGATATTTCTATCCTAAACACTAACAAATTATCAACTCTTTAGGACAATGAATGAGACACACGTCACATAATCTCATAGATTACCAGTAAGAAGCTCTAACTTTCGCATGATATCATACCTAGGTCTAAATCCTATAATCCATTTGTCAGGTTCATACAGGTTCACAAGAAATCAATCTAAAAGCACAAGTTATGATAACCAATTCATAATAATAGCAAAGAGAGAGAAATCAATACAAACTATGTGTTAGGTTCCATTAAAACCCCAAAATATAAACTAAGTCATAAATAACTAGAATATATTATCCACAAGTTAGATAAACATCATTCGAATACAATTTAATACAAGGAGAGTAAGAGATAGAGAAATGAAAATCTTGTGTCTTCTCCAAGCTTGGATCTTGATGCTATTACTTGCTTCAATCTTCACACACTAACAAAACCCTAGAATCTAACTAACTAACACTAAACTAGCACTAATCTACTCTCTAGTCTACTCCTAATCTAGACTAAACAAGAAATGAAAAGAGAAGGAAAATGGAAAACTAGGGCATGAACTCCCTATTGGAGATACCGAGCAAATGGGGCTGAACCCCCTTATATTAGCCTTCTCCCGTTCATTTTAAGCAAAAGTCAAACTCTAGGTCAAAATCGGGCTGGCGCGGCCGCGCGACTATTTTCCTTAGACCTGGCGCGGCCGCGCGGGTCCCCAGTCAAGTTCTTTGATTCCTGCATATCGGCGCGGGCGCGCGGGCTGTCCTTGCAATGCTGGCGTAGCCGCGCGGGCTTTGAACTTGCTGCATTGCATCTTTTTCTGCTGCAATTATCTTTGACACACTTATGCCTTGCAAGAAAACTCCCTTCTTGCCTCTTTACAGCAACACATCCCCATTTAGCCGTTTGACTTCATGCTTTGCCCTATCATGCCATCATCATGCTTTTAGCCTATTTCAGTGCGATGCCTTTTTTAAGCTATCTTTGTCCTTTAACGCTCAATAATCGGCAAGAGAGTTCCTAAACATAAACACTGCAAAATAAAGGAAAAACATATTAAAAACACAAGGATACTCGAGTTTAAGCCACGAAATAAGCTGGTTACTATCCGACTAAGTGGTCATGAAAATAACTAATCAAAAGTCGTGAATGCCGTCTTCTGGTCTTCACCGACTCTAGCAACATCGAAGACCTTCTCCATTTCCATGACCCATGTCTGAGCATCAATAAGGTTAGTCGATCCCTTAAATTCAGACGGTCCTACTTCCTTGAATTCTTTAAATGTAGTACCCTACACTTGCGTCTGATTTGCAAGTGCCTCCGTCAGTAGGTTCATTAACTGCTGAACCGATTTGGGGTTTGTTCCATCATTATTGTTGATGTTCGTCGAACCCTCGGGGTTTTGAGGTGTAGGTCTTCTTCTAGGAGGCATTTTCTGTTAAGAAATATTATTATTAGCTCCTCTACTAAATTCTTAAGTATTCAAGTTCAGACTTAAACAATTAAATAACTCAGTTCATATTGAACACATATCACATCCATAAACTTTCTTTTATTCATTACTCGTAGTTTTAAAAACATAGAACATATAGCATGTCTGCTATTTACATTATCTTTCCTGAACTAGAACAAGTTGCAGGATTACATTATTATCTCATCCCATTCTTATCTCAAATTTTGGGATTTAAATTAATTTAATATAAAAAGCAACACATAAATAAAAGCTCTACTGCCTAGGCATGTTAAGGCGTCACACAACCTCTCTGCGTTTTTCCTCTATCACCCGAAACGCCGTTCTATGGTCCACCATGTACCATGGTAAACCTTGGAACTGAGCTGGGTAATAGAAAATACGGTCCTGGGCCTTATCTATGGCCGTATGGAATACGTATTCTGTTTCCCTTAGCTTGGCCCTCTTGGCTTCAGCCTCGTCTTCAGCTCAATCGGCTCGTTGCCTCATCTCTATCATTCTCTACGTGGATTGGCCTCCACTGCACTTCTCCTAGCTCACTATCCATCTCCTCGATAGTCTCATCTCGCTGTTGTATAGTAGTCCGACTCTCGTCCAACAATTCCTGAAGCTCCACGTTGCGGTCGTGAACCTCCTCGTACATCTCAGTACTAACAGAGTGAGGTGGGAATTCCTCTTCGGGATCCTCTTCCTCCTCTGACTCAACCTCGTCCTCCTCCTCTGGAATATGTGTCTGCTTATGCTCCCGACCAGCTACGGTGATCACTGGAGATGGACTCTCTTCTAACCAGCTGCTCCTAGACAACATGGATGTCTCTGGGCTCCTCCTCCATACGAACCTGAGGTAACTCCTCTCTAGCCTGACTGGACTCTCCAACGTTCGTTATCCTGACAAAAGAATTTAAAAGTTTATTATTATGTGATATCGAGTCGTCACTCTTCGAATACTATAACGTAAACACATAGCATATAAGGTAATTTATTATCTTTACCTATCACCACTATCTTTTCTATCTTCCTATAAGGCTACTACCTAAGGTTTTCCCCCCACCTAAGGTTCATAACCAACTGCTCTGATACCAACCTGTGACACCCCCAAATCCGGGTACTTCGTTTTCACATGATTTGGTGTTCACTTTCTAATTAAATCATACATTCTACCCAATAATAAAGAATTGTAAAGTATATTGCAACCTTCATAAATACTTAAATAAAATCTTCCCTGAAAAAGGATTACAACTTGCCCAATATAAAATCCCAGGGTTAACTAAACCTTAACATCAATCAAAAATAAATACGGAAATAAAACATCATCAACCTAAGTCTTATTACAAACAAAATTGAAGACAACAAGTCTTCACTTGCTCATCTTTCCTTTTCCTTTACTTGTTGACGGTACGTCAACATTCTCGGCTTTAACTGCAAGGGGTTGTAAAATATGCAAGAGTGAGCAAATAAAAGCTCACTTGAAATATACAATGATATGCCATAATTGAATAACTTCAAAAAAATTTGAATAACTTTTCTTCCGTCAAAATAAAGAATTGAAAAATAATTCTTTCATCATATTTAGGATTCGAATATATAATTTATCTGAGGGTCATACGACATTGAACTATGTCCTAGGTTATAAATATTTCTATTTAAAACTTTTAACAGTCATTGAGAATATGGACTTTTAACTTGTACTTAGGGGGATCAACCCTTCGTACCATGTATTGTGCACAACCATCTTAACGCTTTCGCATAAATGTTCCCTAATAAATAGGGTTGTTCATTCTCAGTATTTGAATACAAGTCCGCACCAAAGAAAGTTTGGTTTGGATAGATAAAGGAACTTTGAAGTTTCAACTATCATAACCTATGAGTAGTTGAATTGACTCACAATGCTTTAAAAGTTTGATAATATAAGAATTATGAATCAAATGTAAGATACAACAATAGATTTCATGATAACTAGGCATGCTTTAGGAATAACTTAAAGCATTCGATAGATCAAGTAGATATTGCTTGAACAACTAAGTCAAGATCACATTACTTAAATAATACTTCAATACTTATGCTTTACGGATATTTGAATACAGTATAACTCATACAATACATAATGAGTTAAGAATCCGATATAGACTTGCATGATATAATGAGCAAGGGTTAGAGAACTTGCACAACTGAAAAGATACCATGAAAGAACTTGCATAACGTAGAAGAATAATGATTTGAAAACTTGCTCAAGTAAGAGATATGGAGTAGAGAACTTGCCTCAAGTGCAAGCTACAGTTTAATAATTACAATCACTTCCACAATTATCCTACATATCACATTACGTTTAAAACATCTATTAGTATCTAACTATAACGTTTAAACCGTCGAACTTCATACTCAAGTCCAACCTAGCAACATGGTTACGACGTACGTCGATACTAATACACATACGTGAGGCTAAACTCACAATCAAGCACCTCATACATGTATAGAACTTTCACTATCATATTGCATCTTATGGTAATAATATCTAAGTACACATATAATATAACCTTATAAGACTTCAATCTATCTTAAACAAATCAAAAGCATGTTATCTCATTACCTATTGCACTTATCAAATCATAAAAATAAGTTAGCTAAATAAACGCGGCATGATAACTCAACGAACGGGAAAACAAAATTCCCGGACAGCTTGTCAACCCACTGGGGCGGGGCCCACTACTGGTGGGACCTCCCCAGCTCGCGAACAGCAGAGAAATAAGCCAAGTTGTCTTATTTCTTCACACTGAATCTGATTTTTCTCAACATGATGAACATGAAACTTGATAACAACAAACTTTTGGACTCTTTAACATGATTATAACATATAAAATCCTTACAACACATAATCAAAATCAAGTTTTCATGATTTTTGAAGAAAACTACAATATCAAGCATTCTTGACAAAAATTTCTATTATGAATTCGTTTTTCAATCAATTCATGTTATTCCAATTGCAATAACTCTAATTCTTAATATATTAACATAACCCATAATCAATTTAAACAATAATCCATAATCAAACACCAATATGATAGTTTCAAAGGCTATTCTTTCAAAATTAGTTTACATTAAATCTTTATGAACATAATTTCTTCTTGTTTATCGAAATTACATGGATTGAATCGCTAAGACAACTATATAACTCATATATAAACATGCTATAACACATATTACACATAAATTTCTTGTTTACATAAATCTTTCATTCTAACTCAACCAAAAATATGAAAATTCATAAGGACACAAATTCTCCATTAAAACTTATTTTTACAACAAATTGAATTTCTAAAAATCGTTTATAGCATACAAATCAATTATAAACAGTATATAAACACAGTATATATATTTATATACAATTCATGGTTAAACATTCTCATGAAATTTTCATATTCACAGAGAACTCAAAACAAGGAAGAACAATCAATTAAATTTTAAAACTATAAGATAGTAATTATACCCTTTTTGTTTTGATGATTGAAGAAGAAGATGATGATGATGAGTTTGAGTTCTACCAATTCTTTCTCCTTCTTTTTCTTCTTTCTTTCTCTCTAACTTCTCTATATTCTCTCTTCTCTACTCTTTCTTTGCTCTAACTTTGTTTTAACGTAAAAACTATTTACATAGCTGGTATACATATATTATACATCTAATAATATAATATACGTAACTTACAAATAATTAATACCTATAATTATATCATATACTAATTACCCATTATTATATAGGTTACACTTATTTTGAATTTAAAAAGCCCTAAGGCTTGTTTGGCAAACCAAAGTTATTTAAAAAACAGATTTTATTAGCTAATGCCTTATTTGGGTAATATGGATTTAAAGCTAGTGCAAGGGCCCTGTTTGGCAAAACCTTTTTAAAACAAAAGTAAGGCCTTGTTTGGTCAAAATAATTTAAAAACTCTTTTTTTTATTTTAATAAATTATTTTAACACATACTTTAATTTTACACTTTAATTAATTAAATTTTTAACATTCTTATTTAATTAATTAAAATCTAACATCAATTATTCAAATAAAAATTATCACATAATTATAATTACTCACTAATTATAATTCATGTAACACTCATCACATAATTCATCTAATTTAATTATCTCAATTAAATTAGAATTATACTATAAAATCAATATACATCAATTAAATTAAATATTAAATATTCATTTATATAATATATAACTCTGAATTAAATTATTTTACAAAATCACATAATTTATTTATCTAACTCAATAAATAAATCAGATAAAATATTTATTCACTCAATAAATATTAAAATTTAATTTATAAAATCTCAATCGTTACAAATTCCCTATCTTACACAACCTTGAATTTGTGCAAATTCTCGAACCCTATTCCTTATTGAGTATCGCTTAGACTTGTACTATTATTTGTCGTACGAGTAAACCATTGGAATTACGATTTATATCTTATGACTCATTGCTTCATAACTAAGATAAAGTTGATTATATTCTTTGAACTATAATATCGAGTATTGAACTTATAGTTGTTCTTATATACATTGAAAGACCGGTCTATACCATTTGATTCGGCTAGATATATATCATAATTTGAAAACTATCCAAACCAATTGATTGGTGTGAAAATCTTGTATTGACTGAGATGAACAACCCTTTTGAAGGGGAAACTCTATATTGTCGGGAGACTGACGTGCGCACTTGAGTACGATTAAATGTTATGCATAATGTATGTTACTTTAGGCTGATCACCTGTTGTACTTGTTTTATTGGATTATCAGTATATTTCTGTTAATTCTAGTAGAAGTTCATAGTCCTTAGTGACTGCTCAGTATTCATTATTCTTGAACTGTGAAAAAGTTAAACCTTGAATCTTATTGATATCTTTCGGTCCTTAGCGGCTATTGTTGAAAACTCTTGATACTTCTTGTTATCCTCGAACTATCATTTATTGTCATAACCTTGAGAATTGAAAACTATATTGACCCTTATTGCTATATTACTTGTTGAGCAAACTTGTTGCTCATTCTTGCTTTTCCCTAAAAATATTTCAGTTAAGGCAGAACAGGGTGGACCCTCGGGCACCTACAAAGGCAAAGGCAAAGCTACGGAGTAGCTTTATATTATGTAGAACTCTATGACATTGTAATAAGATCTTATTATATTATGTATTAGTTAAGTTTATATATGCTTAAGATAGGTTTAAGCTATGTAATCGATGTTTATGTTGCGAAACCTGGGGACATGAATGTTTATATTAAATAAATGTAATCTATTCGTAGTATTGTGTTATTCCAATGTGCGATATATTATTATTTTATTAGATTGCAGAGCGTGACGAATCGAATTCGAGACTCTGTGGCGGTCCGAATTTGGGGGCGTCACAGGTTGGTATCAAAGTTGTAGTTATAAACCTTAAATAAAACTATATAATAAGATATAATGAAACATGTGTGTGTCGGCACATTGATAGTACAATTTACAAAATAGACTATATAAATAATGGATATTAATAATTATTTTAATAAGTAAAATAATTAAAATAATAAGGTTTATGATAATGTGTCACTACTTAATTAAATCATAACTTGGCATTATCAAATGTACATGGATTATTTATTGATGTGTGTATATGTACCTCTAATTTGCTACCATGAAATATTGTAATGTCATTAATATCCAAGTATGCACCCAATTGAACTTAGATCTAAGTATATATGTGTATACGTATAATAGACCCAAGTATTGGTGTTATACCAACTTGCAAATGTTGAGAATAGCTTATCCCAAAAAGAGAGTCACTCTCCAAATTCCCTTTCACATGTATTGCCAAATAGCATAGCATTTTCTCCTTGTCTTGCTCAAGCTAGCTAATGATGGCCATGATGAAGAAAGGTGTGGGTGATGGGGGTGATTAGCAACTATTTCACCAAATACTTGTTGCCCATCATCTCTTCTCTACCTTCAATGGTTAGATTTCTAGGACAATAGCTTGACATGGTTAGTAAGTTTCATATAAATTGAGCACTCCCCTTCATTCCTTTGTTGTTGAAATTTATTGCTAATTTTTATAGAGAGAGGGAGGTGATTTCATTGAGAGGAATTCTGTCCACATTAAGCTCAAGTGGTATAAACCTTACCTTGTATTCTTAGTTTCTAGTTCAAAGATTCATGGAAATTAGCATGAAATACTTGAAATTGATGATGCTAGCGTGTTAGATAAGTTTATATGCATGTCTAGAAGCATTGTAGTGGGTCTGGTTGCAGCTAGAAGGATTTAGCAAATTCTTGTGTTAAAGCTCTACGGAAAAAGAGCCAATTTTTTTCCTCTGGTCGAAGCCACTTCTATAATACAAAGCTGCGTGACCACGTAGGCTGCCAGTCTTGGAAACTAATTTTGTTTGCCTTGTGTTGTCATGAGAATGTTATTTTGGTTTGATTATACGTTTAAATGATCCGAACATATGTATTGATGTTGTCTTGGTTATATTAAATCATTTTAGTTTGGTTTGGTATGTGTATTCAAAGAAAACTTAAAGACTTGGAAACTAAATTTGACAAGCATTATGTAATGTATATTCCGACCTTACGTACAAACATATCAAACTCTTTTATGCCCTAGCATGTGACTAATATATTGGTTTATATTGGTAGACATAAAATAGACTATTCAAGCATGATTTAAATTGAGCTTTAAAAAGGAAAACTTGTAAATAATGGTCATAATATTCTATAAGTTCTGACTTTAAACACTTGAACATAGCTTGAATATGTGTACAAATAAGCATAAGATGCTTGTTTTAAGTCGTCTTGCATAAAGGAGGTTGCATAGTGGATTCATGTAGATTTGAGAACTAATTTTGAAAAGCGTGAGGTGGATCACATTTTGACTATATATACAAACATAAAGGCATCTCTTATGACTTAAGCATGGTTGATATGTGCATTCAACTAGTTAAATATATACTAGTCAAGCATGTTTCAAAGCAGATTTTCGAGTAACGGCCTATACTAGTTATGTTTAAGTAAACTAAATACATGCATGCATGCATAGTAAAAATGGTTTAGTATTGATATGTTATAGGATCACTCTCTTGCATAATAAATTCTCTTAAACTCATTAAATGGAAACTTTCGGAATAAAACTATGAGATTTGAAAGAAATCATGAAATAAGTATAAGGAACATAAGACCTAGTCTAACATTTGCTAATGTGTGTATGAGATATATATTAGTACCACCCCATGTTTAGATCAGAACTGCATACATGAAAACTCAAGTCTCTGTTTGACAGGGACCAGCGCGGCCGCGCCACTCCCTAGTCTAAATCCAGCCCGATCGCGCTACATGTCAGAACAGTCTGACTACTTTACTTGCAATTAGAACCTTGCAGCATGTGTGCATTAACGTCTTAAGCTGTAATACATGATTAGAATAATGTTTGAAGTATTCAAGCATATAGTGGTGATATGGAACCAATAATCTAAAAGCTTTTACAAGTTTTCTATATTAAACTTCTAAAAGTAAAAACAACGTTGATATGGTAAGAATATGATATGTTGTGTAACTACGATAAGACTAAAAATATATGTTTAGTATCTATGAATTGTACTTGTGTATCATGGCAGTATAAGATAGTAGGTACATATATTGAACTTGTATAACTAATGTGTTTATACATAAATAGGATAATATAGTTCATTGGAGCGGTATTAAGCTATGAGTTGGTAATCGACAAGAAAGGCAAGTTTCCTAACTTCATTTGATTGATATATTGAATGTAAGCTCCCTATCTTACACAACCTTGAATTTGTACAAATTTTCAAACACTATTCCTTATTGAGTATTGCTTAGAATTGTACTATTATTTGTCGTACGAGTAAACCATTGGAATTACGATTTATGTCTTATGACTCGTTGCTTCATAGCTAAGATAAACTTGATTATATTCTTTGAACTATAATATCGAGTATTGAACTTATAGTTGTTCTTATATACATTGAAAGAGTGGTCTATGCCATTTGATTCGGCTAGACCTATATCATAATTTGAAAACTATCCAAACTAATTGATTGGTGCGAAAATCTTGTATTGACTGAGATGAACAACCCTCTTAAAGGGGAAACTCTATATTGTCGGGAGACTGACGTGCACACTTGAGTACGATTAAATGTTATGCATAATGTAGGGTACTTTAGGCTGATCACCTGTTGTACTTGTTTTATTGGATTATATGTGACATACATTATCAGTATATGTCTGTTAATTCTAGTAGAAGTTCATAGTCCTTGGTGACTGCTCAGTATTCATTATTTTTGAACTGTGAAAAGGTTAAACCTTGAATCTTATTGATATCTTTCGGTCCTTAGCGGCTATTGTTGAAAAGTCTTAATACTTCTTGTTATCCTCGAACTATCATTTATTGTTATAACCTTGAGAATTGAAAACTATATTGACCCTTATTGCTATATTACTTGCTCAGCAAACTTGTTGCTCATTCTTGCTTTTCCCTAAAAATATTTCAGTTAAGGCAGAACAGGGTGGACCCTCGGGCACCGACAAGGGCAAAGGCAAAGCTACGGAGTAGCTTTATATTATGTAGAACTCTATGACGTTGTAATAAGATCTTATTATCATATGTATTAGTTAAGTTTATATATGCTTAAGATAGGTTTAAGCTATGTAATTGATGTTTAAGTTGTGAAACCTTGGGACACGAATGATTATATTAAATAAATGTAATCTATTTGTAGTATTATGTTATTCCGCTGTGCGATATATTATTATTGTATTAGATTGTAGAACGTGACGAACCGAATTCGAGACTCTATGGCGGTCCGAATTTGGGGGCGTCACACACCCTACAGTTCTTGTGTACATACTTAACAGGGATCACTTCTTTATTCGTAATTTCTATGTTCATAGGGTATTCTAACTCGTCCTTATACAATCCAAAGTTCTTAGCAAAGTTATCGGATATAAATGAACAAGTAGCACCCGAATCAAACAATACATAAGCATTTACTTTATTGATAGGAATGATACCTGACACCACATCGCGAGACGGCATAGCATCCTGCACTGTCATATTAAATGTCCTAATAGTCGGTCGATTGGTTGCGGTTGGTCCCATGATAGTTAGAGCATTGCCATTGCTATTTCCCTTGTTCCCTTTTATTCCTGCCCCTCCAGATCCTTTCTTAGGACAGTCCCTAGACAAGTGATCCTTTGAGCAGCAAGTGATGCAGGCGCCCTTCTTTGGGTTAGGACAGTTAGGTGCTATATGGCCTTCCTAACCACAATTGTAGAACACCCGTTTGACCTTCATACAGATCCCCAAGTGAGCTTACCCGCAGGTCCGGCATGCTTCAATTCTTTTCTTCTGACCTCCTTGTTGATTACTAGTTGACGAGTTATCGGTCCACCTCCTCTTCGGATTGTTATTGTTGGGTTTGTACAAAATCGTGACGCAATCAAATTGTAAAAATTAGCGGAAGCATGGTATATCAGAGTTTAAAAAATTTCTACAAAACCATTACTCGGATCATCCTTTATGCAAATTATTAATTTAAAACGATAAATAAGAAGTTATGGAATCATACCCTTGTAGAACGAAGCTTCCACAGGTACTAGTTCAACTCCTTGTTCTTCGTGATCTCCTTGAATTTCCGGGTTAGATTCCTTTCTTTGATCAACATTAGCCACCCAAGTGTTTGGCCTCTAGAGGTGATCCACCATGGAAGAGAAATTATCAAGAAGGAGGGTGTTTGGCTTAGTGTTCTATCCTCTATAGAAAAGGAGTACTCTCTAACAATTGGAATTGCATCATCTAATATCTATTATAAGACTTCTCTTATATAGACATTGGTCAACCCTTCTAATCCTATTAGACATGGGATTTCTTTTAATTAATTAAACTCCTTTAATTAATTTAGGCTTCCCACCACATGGGAATAATTAATTAAATTCATTTAATTAATTTGTCTCCTAATCTTATTAGGAATAAATGAGAGTACTAAATATTAAATTAATTACTAAACTCCTTTAGAAATTAAAATAATAATAATTGTAATAATATTAATAAGACTCCTCTTATTAATTTATATTTAATATTTCCAAAATATTAAATAATAAACATTAAGCTATTTAATTTATTCTATCACCATAGATTAAATTAATTATACTTAATGCATTATTACGATTATGCCATTACCTTCTTAAATAATTATTCTTCCTTTTATGGTGTGACCCTTTAGGTTCTCCATATTAAACCGGTTGTGAATAAATCAATTAAAATAATTTTAATCTTATTTAAATAAATAAATTAAACTAATAATTTATTTAAATAAATAATATTTATTCTACAATAGGGATAAGCCTCCCTAGCGATCAACGACTTTCCAGATAATATAGATTTCAACATTAATCATAAAAGAACCTGTGAGTTAATAGTTACCATACAATGTCCCAATTAAATATAAGACATGGATTTACTGTCAAGTCTTATTTTATTTAATTATATGTATTTCGATTAGAAAATGCACAACTCCAAATAATGCAAATTAAAACTCCTTTCTAATTTCATTTCACCTTGGCCAAGGATTCCTGGGTTGTCATTTAACGAATCACATGGGACATATCTCCTCTTTTACTAGAGGTGGTAGATTCTTTATTGATCATTCATTATCTCCATATGTAACTCATTATACCCAAGCATACCCTATATATGCCTTAAAAGGTCTTAAGGAATAAGTCAAAGTATAATTTGTTACATACAAGATACTATGATGATCTCAAGTCCAAGGATCACTTGTACTACTATCACATTAGGAATTCCTATTGACATGCGAGTAAAACTCCATTAGGTATTCCATAGCGAATCACGTTCAGTGAACTTATTCTTCAATAAGCACCTACATACTTGCTTTAGTGTCTCCACACAAATGATCATGAGATCAATCATCCTTATCCAATGAGCAAGCAACATATGTACCAATCTATCCGGATTTACTAATCCCCTTTTTAGTAATCCCACGATTGGGAACTATTTAAGTTTTAAAACTTTCTAAGAATTTAGATCTCATTAGCATGATCATCATCATGATTCTAAAAGCATTGCTTAAAACTATGGGTTATTTACATATTATAAAAACAGCAACATGTAGATAATTAAATGCCTGTAATAAATGAATATTTCATTAATAAATAAATAAGATTGTTTACAAAGTACGTGCTTTATCATCATACATGATTGGCTTGTATGCACACTACTATCAATCTCCCACTTGCACTAAAGCCAATCGCCATGGTATCTCATACCCATCTTCTCTAAGTGACGATCAAACTGCTGTTGTGTTAAAGCTTTAGTAAATGGATCTGCAATGTTGTCTTGAGAGTCTACACGCTCCAAGGTGACGTCTCCTCTTTCAATGATCTCCCTGATCAAATGAAATCGCCGCAACACGTGTTTAGATTTCTGATGAGACCTCGGTTCCTTAGCCTGTACAACTGCTCCTGTGTTGTCACAGTAAATGGGAACTGCTTCTCCAATGCTAGGAACCACACCAAGTTCAGTTATGAACTTCTTCATCCAAACAGCTTCCTTTGCAGCTTCACTTGCAGCTATATACTCTGCCTCTGTCACTGAATCAGCAACTGTTTGCTGCTTGGAACTCTTCCAACTCACTGCGCCTCCGTTCAAGGTAAAAACATACCCCGAAACAGATTTACTGTCATCTTGGTCCGTTTGAAAACTTGAGTCTGTGAAGCCCTCGAGTTTTAATTCAGACCCACCGTAGACAAGAAAAATATCCTTAGTCCTTCTCAAGTATTTTAGGATATTCTTCACTGCCTTCCAGTGCTCTTCTCCTGGATTCGACTGGTATCTGCTCATTACACTAAGTGAATGAGCAACATCCGGTCTAGTACATATCATACCGTACATGATAGATCCTATTGCAGAAGCATAAGGGATCTTACTCATACGGTCTCTCTCCTCAGGTGTCTTTGGGGCCTGTTTCTTGGAGAGATGTATTCCATGGCTCATCGGCATGAGACCTCTTTTGGAATCTTCCATGCTAAATCTCTTTAGCATTGCATCAATGTACGTTCCTTGGGATAAACCAAGCATCCTTTTAGATCTATCTCTATAGATCTTTATCCCCAAAATATAGGATGCTTCTCCCAAGTCCTTCATGGAGAAGTGTTTAGATAACCAGATTTTAATCGATTGTAGCATAGGAATGCCATTCCCTATCAGTAATATATCATCAACATATAATACAAGGAATGAAATTGCGCTCCCACTAACCTTCTTGTACACACATGGTTAACCGTCATTTCTGATAAAATCAAACTCTTTGATTGTCTCATCAAAATGAATGTTCCATCTACGAGAAGCTTGCTTCAATCCATAAATGGATCGTTGCAGCTTACAGACTTGATTTATTCCAACCTTTGAAACAAATCCCTCTGGCTGTGTCATATACACATCCTCCTCAAGTTTCCCATTGAGGAAGGCCGTTTTCACGTCCATCTGCCAGATCTCATAATCGTTATAAGCTGCAATCGCAAGCAAAATCCGAATGGACTTGAGCATAGCTACTGGTGAAAAGGTTTCATCATAATCAACTCCTTGTCTTTGTTTGAAACCTTTTGCAACCAGTCGGGCCTTATAGGTCTCCACCTTGCCGTCCGCTCCAGTCTTTCTTTTAAAGACCCATTTACACCCAATAGGCTTAATGCTTTCAGGTGGTGAAACCAAAGTCCATACTTTGTTTTCATACATGGAGTCCATTTCGGATTTCATGGCTTCAAGCCATTTCCCTGAGTCTTTATTACTCATGGCCTGTTCGTAATTCAATGGATCATCATCATTCATGATGCGTACCTCATCGTCATCCTCTACAACGAATCCATACCTCTCAGGTATCTTCGGTACTCTTCCAGATTTACGAACAGGGTGTGGTATAGTAGGTTCTTCTACTTGGTCAGGTACCTGACTTTGATCCGTGGTAATTTGTGGTTCTTGAGCTTCTTCAAGATATATCTTACTCCCACTGACCCCTTCATGGATAAACTCCTTTTCCAAGAAGGCAGCATGTTTCGCAACAAACACCTTTTGATCAGTTGGATGATAGAAATAATACTCTACAGTTTCTTTAGGGTATCCCACAAATCTACACTTTTTGGATTTAGTTTGTAGCTTATCATGTTCAAACTTTTTGACATAAGCTGGACAACCCCAAGTCTTAACATGCTTAAGATTTGGTTTCCTCCCCTTCCACATCTCATATGGAGTCTTTGGGGCGGATTTGGTAGGTACCTTGTTAAGTAGGTATGCAGCCGTTTCTAGGGCATATCCCCAGAAAGAAATTGGAAGGTCGATAAAACTCATCATGGATCGAACCATGTCCAGCAGTGTTCGATTTCTCCTTTCAGATACTCCATTTAACTGTGGTGTACTTGGAGGAGTCCATTGTGAGATTATACCATTTTCTTTGAGACAATAGAGAAACTCACCGCTTAAGTATTCTCCACCTCGATCTGATCGAAGTATCTTTATACTCTTGCCCGTTTGTTTCTCTACTTCACTTCTGAACTCTTTGAACTTTTCAAATGATTCTGACTTGTATTTCATTAAATACACATATCCAAATCTTGAGTGATCATCAGTGAAAGTAATAAAATAAGAATACCCACCCCGTGCACTTGTTGTCATAGGTCCACAAACGTCTGTGTGAATCAATGCCAACAACTCTGTAACTCTTTCTCCTTTTCCACTAAAAGGAGATTTAGTCATTTTACCCATGAGACAAGATTCACAAGTTGGATATGATTCATAATCGGATAGCTCGAGGAGCCCATCTTTATGCAACTTGGATAATCTTGTTTCATTGATATGACCGAGTCTACAGTGCCACATGTAGGTATAATTAATATCATCTCTTTTCCTTTTCTTAGTTTGTTCAATTTGAAATATATTTTCTTGTAAGTCAAGTGTATAAAGTCCATTTCGCAAATTTCCAATACCATATAAAACATCGTCTTTATAAATAGAACAACTATTGTTCTTTATAACAACGTTAAATCCTTCCATATCCAATACAAAAATTGAAATAATGTTTTTAATAATATTCGGAACATAATAACAATTATTAAGATAAATGAACTTGCCCGAAGGCATTGCTAAATAATAAGTTCCTACAGCTAATGCAGCAACCTTTGCTCCATTCCCCACTCGTAGGATCACCTCATCATTGTTCAGCTTTCTACTTCTGACCAGTCCCTTCACATTATTACATATGTGAGAACCACAGCCGGTATCCAATACCCAAGTAGAATTTTGACTTTCTGAAAAATTAATTTCAATCATAAACAAACCTTGATTGGAAGTCGAAGCTTCTCCAAGCTTCTTCTTTGCCAGAAACTTCTTGCAGTTCCTCTTCCAATGACCCGGCTCGTTGCAATGGAAGCACATTCCTTTGCTAGCTGGATCAGATTTCTTTTGTTCCTTTATGTTCACTTTGCCCTTGGTCATCCGAGATCGGAAGAGCTCCTTAGATATCTCATATCTAGCAGTCCTACTTTGTTCACCATACAACTCCTTGAGGTGAATCAACATAGTAGGAGCATCCATGTTTTCGTGCTGACGCTGAAGCTCGTTATTCATGGATGCGAGCATGATGCATTGAGCCACAGATGCATCATCTTGCCACTTTACAATGGTGGCAATCTCTTCCTCAGAGGCTGTTTCTGGAACAGTTCCAGGGACAGGTGAGTTTAGGACATAAGAAATCTTTTCAGCAGTGAGAACTATTCTCAGATTTCTTAGCCAGTCCGAATAATTCGGCCCGGTAAGCTTATTAGCATCAAGTATGCTTCGCAGTGAAATTAGTGATTTTGACATTTTTAAAATTCTGCCTGTGAAAAATAACATTTTAGCAAACATTCATTTTATTAATTTTGCATACCAAAATAAATTTAGGTCTTTATTTTAAATTGGTATCTCCCACTATTTTTATCAAACTATATTACCCTCACTTATATAGTTCGGCAACATCTAATTAAAAATTTGCTAGTGAGAATAAGGATCCCATTTCAAATGTATATAACCTTGTGGATAACACAACAAGCGATATACAAATAAATAGGTAGACAACTCTTGTCAATTACATCACCATGTAATTCCTTTTATTTTGCCTCTTAAATCATAATGGTCAAGTGTGTGCACATCCGAACTAAAATAATTTAAGTTAAGTCCAGCCTAGCACTTTCATAAATTCAAAAAAGAAAAATGTTCGTCCTTGTGGATAGCACAACAAGACTAGATCGTTCAATTTTCTTGATAAGCATCAAATGTGATTAATTAACATCTTAAATACGCAATACTCGCCTTGTGGATAGCACAACAAGCTCATATTAAATATCTAATACTCTATTAATTTATCATGCTAGAAGGCGACGTTCGATATTCCAAATATCATTTGAACACTTCGGACTTAATATTATTTCTTTGAGGGATTTGTTATTATTAGTCTCATCTTTGTTTAGCGCGCATGCACATATATATATAAAATACGCGTCATTTTATTAAACATGCGAAGCATGTTTGCATAAAATATAATATATATAATATTTAGCATGCAATATAGAATACTATATTCTACCCGGATTGATTATGGACTTTTATTCTAGTTTGGTTCACTAGAGCCACCAAGTGAACCAAAAGGTCAAACCTAGGGGTGCAAGAATTTAAATTTAAACGTAACTATTACATTTAAACCCGGGCTCCATACAAACGGGTCTTCACGCGCTCCTTGCTCCTTGGTCTCTAATTTTTAAAGATAATTCTAACTATTTCTATTACATTAAACTATTTAATTTAAATAGAAACCTTGATCAACAGTCAAGGGGAAGTACATAGGAGGGAGATAGAATTTTACATCAAGAAAAAAAAATTAGAGAAGACGAGGTACGCAGACCCCATTTAATAAAACCCATTCATTCAAGCATTCAACTAAAATAAAATCCAATCACATTGGTCAAATAGTCCATAATCAATCCCCATTTATTTTCATACATATCACCATATATATTAATAAATAAATATTCATCTCATGAATTAAAACATTCCATATATATATGAGTATCATTTAATGGGCAATTTTAAATTGCATGAAATCCAATTTCAAGATTAAAATAAACTCTTTATTTTAATTATAAAATTATTTAGAATATAATATATAAATATATCATATTTATTTATTTATTTTAAAAAGTCACCTTCTTTTATTAAAAGAGTCTTGCAGGTTTATTAAAAAGTCCTTTCTTGATGGGTCACATTCTTTTTGGAGTAAGAAAGAGACAACACCTTTTCTTTGCAGAATTCAAGATTAGCACCAAAAAAAAAAATTGTGATTCTTCCCAAAAAAAGTCTTTTTTTTTCTTTTTTTTTTCTTAAAAAATATAATTTTATACAATAAAGTTATGCCCAATAAATTATTTTAAATACATACCCATATGTATATGAAATCAAAAATAAATTAATAATTGCATAAAGATTTGGCTCTGATGCCACTGTTGGGTTTGTACAAAATCGTGACGCAATCAAATTGTAAAAATTAGCGGAAGCATGGTATATCAGAGTTTAAAAAATTTCTACAAAACCATTACCCAGATCATCCTTTATGCAAATTATTAATTTAAAACGATAAATAAGAAGTTATGGAATCATACCCTTGTAGAACGAAGCTTCCACAGGTACTAGTTCAACTCCTTGTTCTTCGTGATCTCCTTGAATTTCCGGGTTAGATTCCTTTCTTTGATCAACGTTAGCCACCCAAGTGTTTGGCCTCTAGAGGTGATCCACCAAGGAAGAGAAATTATCAAGAAGGAGGGTGTTTGGCTTAGTGTTCTATCCTCTATAGAAAAGGAGTACTCTCTAACAATTGGAATTGCATCATCTAATATCTATTATAAGACTTCTCTTATATAGACATTGGTCAACCCTTCTAATCCTATTAGACATGGGATTTCTTTTAATTAATTAAACTCCTTTAATTAATTTAGGCTTCCCACCACATGGGAATAATTAATTAAATTCATTTAATTAATTTGTCTCCTAATCTTATTAGGAATAAATGAGAGTACTAAATATTAAATTAATTACCAAACTCCTTTAGAAATTAAAATAATAATAATTGTAATAATATTAATAAGACTCCTCTTATTAATTTATATTTAATATTTCCAAAATATTAAATAATAAACATTAAGCTATTTAATTTATTCTATCACCATAGATTAAATTAATTATACTTAATGCATTATTACGATTATGCCATTACCTTCTTAAATAATTATTCTTCCTTTTATGGTGTGACCCTTTAGGTTCTCCATATTAAACCGGTTGTGAATAAATCAATTAAAATAATTTTAATCTTATTTAAATAAATAAATTAAACTAATAATTTATTTAAATAAATAATATTTATTCTACAATAGGGATAAGCCTCCCTAGCGATCAACGACTTTCCAGATAATATAGATTTCAACATTAATCATAAAAGAACCTGTGAGTTAATAGTTACCATACAATTCAATCCTTCCACCATACAATGTCCCAATTAAATATAAGACATGGATTTACTGTCAAGTCTTATTTTATTTAATTATATGTATTTCGATTAGAAAATGCACAACTCCAAATAATGCAAATTAAAACTCCTTTCTAATTTCATTTCACCTTGGCCAAGGATTCCTGGGTTGTCATTTAACGAATCACATGGGACATATCTCCTCTTTTACTAGAGGTGGTAGATTCTTTATTGATCATTCATTATCTCCATATGTAACTCATTATACCCAAGCATACCCTATATATGCCTTAAAAGGTCTTAAGGAATAAGTCAAAGTATAATTTGTTACATACAAGATACTATGATGATCTCAAGTCCAAGGATCACTTGTACTACTATCACATTAGGAATTCCTATTGACATGCGAGTAAAACTCCATTAGGTATTCCATAGCGAATCACGTTCAGTGAACTTATTCTTCAATAAGCACCTACATACTTGCTTTAGTGTCTCCACACAAATGATCATGAGATCAATCATCCTCATCCAATGAGCAAGCAACATATGTACCAATCTATCCGGATTTACTAATCCCCTTTTTAGTAATCCCACGATTGGGAACTATTTAAGTTTTAAAACTTTCTAAGAATTTAGATCTCATTAGCATGATCATCATCATGATTCTAAAAGCATTGCTTAAAACTATGGGTTATTTACATATTATAAAAACAGCAACATGTAGATAATTAAATGCCTGTAATAAATGAATATTTCATTAATAAATAAATAAGATTATTTACAAAGTACGTGCTTTATCATCATACATGATTGGCTTGTATGCACACTACTATCAGTTATTTCCTCTCAATCTTGGTATTCCCCTCACTCTCATTCTTCTTCTTCTTCTGATCCTGGTTATACTTGGTCACGGCGTCGCTACCACCTTCGGCGAGGATGGCCTTCTTCAATACTCCAGCAAAAGTGTTCAACTGGAACATTGACACTTTGCTATACAACCAGGGCTTCAGGCCCTGTTCAAACCTCATTGCCTTCCTCTCGTCGGTGTGCACTTTATATGTAGCAAAGCTAGCCAACTCATTGAATTTTGCTGCATAGTCTGGTATGGACATATTTCCCTGCTTGAGCTCCAAAAATTGTATCTCCATCAAGTTCTGTGAGCTGGTCGGGAAATACATCTCGCAAAACATTTCTTTAAACCTCTACCAGGTTATTATGCCTTCTCCTCCTCGGACCTTGTTTGCCTGCAAGAAAAACTGGCTTCTGATTTTAACATGAACATTGCGTAGGCGGTCTTCTGGTCCTCCCTAACTCTAGCGACGTCAAACACTTTCTCCATCTCTATAACCCAAGTCTGAGCTTCTATCGGGTTCGTGGAGCCTCTAAACTCTAGCGGTCCCACCGCTTTGAAGACCTTAAATGAGGTATTTGGTGGAGCTTGAGGTTGATTGTTAATTTCCCCGGCCAGTAAGTTCACTACCTACTGCACGGGGTTAGCATTAGCATTAGCATTGGCGTCGTTGTTGTTCGTTGACCCTTCTTGGGTCGGTTGACAATTTGGTCTTCTTCTCGGTGGCATATTTCTGTTTAAGATATACGCTAATTAGATTGTTATTCAATCCTTTAAATATTTAAGGCTTAACTTAAACATTTAAACATAATCACTTAACACATTATCTCAAATAAACTCTGATATTTTATTTAATCAAAAGTTTTAACATAATACGATAACATCACTACTATTTACATCAACTATCCCGAGATAAAGAATGTACAGGATTTAAATCATCAAAATATTCCTCTGTTTATAAACACATTAGAATTTACATTATTAACTACCAGATAGGTTTTCACATAATCAAACTATTCCTATTACTGCCTACTTAGGCGTCGAATAGCTTTACCGCGTTCTTCTTCTATGATGCGGAACATCGTCCTGCGATCCAGCATGTACCAGGGCAGACCTTCAAACTGGACTGGATAGTACATTACCCGATCCTGGGCCTTGTCAATTGCATTCTGAAATATATCGTCTGTCACCTTAATCTTAGCTCTCTTTGCCCGGACATTATCCTCTTCAAGATCGGCAAGTCGTGAATCTCTCACCCAAGCCTCCTCTGCTATGGCAAGCCTTGCTGATTTCTCTTTCAATTCATTATTCAATTTCTCTATCTCTTCTGACTTCTGCTCAACTTGGCCCTTCTCATGGACCAACTCCCACTCTACGTCTCCATGACGTGTGTGAAGAGCCTTAACCTCACCATCCTTCTGCTCAATGGTAGACTATTGAGTAACCGTCTGCTCCCTCAGCTCCTGAACAGTATCTCCTAACTCTATGTTACGGTCATACAGTTTGTCATATATCTCAGCACTGATAGAGTTCGATGGGAACTCTTTAGGGTCTTCCTCATCCTCCTCAGCTGCCTCAGCCTAAATCTCTATCTCCTCAGAGTCCTGCTCTAGATCGAACACCGGCTCATGCTCCCGACCAATGACTATGATCAAAGGAGATGGCTCTCATCGAATCAACTGCTCCCAGACTGTGTGAATGTCTCGGGGCTCCTCCTCTCTAGCCTCTCACGGTACAATGTCCCTAGGCTGACTTGGTTCTCCAACATCCGTCATCCTGACAAATTAAATTTTAAGTCTTAGTTATTATGTGATGCTAATCGATACTCTCGCAAGTTTATAAGTATAAGCACATAGCACATAAGTTAATTTATTATCTTTCTTAGAACTCGATAAGAGTTTATCATTACGATGTTCTCATTTTCCTAAAAGGCTACTACCTTAAGGTTTTCCCCCAACTAAGGTTCATAACCTACAGCTCTAATACCAACCTGTGACAACCCCAAATCCGAGTACTTCAATTTCCACGGGATTTGGTGTTCACTATACAAATATCATTTATCTATCTATCCATAATAAACGCAACCATGCAATAGATAGAAATAAAACCAACATCTCCCCTTATGGGGTTACAACATCTGAATAAAAATACAAAATCAATCCCAGGTCATACTAACCTTAAATCTCAAATCCAGAAACGTAAATAAATAAATAGTCTTACACAACTTTAATATAAGTCTTAAAAAATGACATCAAATAAACAACAAGTCTTCATCACTTGTTGACCTTGCCCTTTCCTTTGCTAGTAGAAGGCTCGTCGGACCTTTCGTTCTTAACTACAATGTTATTATTATGCAAGAGCGAGCATAATTTCCCACAAGTATAACAATATAATAACATGCGAGTGAATTAAAGACTTCTGAATAAGGAAAACTCAACTTTTGAATCAAGAATGAATAGCAAGAATCAAAAGAACATCTGAGGGTCATAAGACCTCGAACTATGTCCTAGGGTGTAAAGCGTTTATACTTTAAACCTTTAACAGTCATAAGACTATGGACTCTACTTCTCATACTTAGGGGGATCAGCCCTTAGTACCCATACTGTGCACAATATCTTAACGCTAAAGCATCATCAATCCCCTATAATAGGGTTGTTCACCTCAGTTTGACATCAGAGTCCGCACCAAAGGAATTTTGGTTTGGATAAGCTCGCTAATAGTTTTAGAATTTAGAACGTTCATCAACTATGGACTAGTTGAATCAATAAGGGTTACCTAGTCTTACAAGGTTCAACAATAAACGATATTCAAATTGAATAATAACTTCTCAAGAGTATACAATCAAATAAGTATTGTATAACTAGAATCATGCTTTTAAAGGTAATATAATATCTCATATGAAATCTCAACTTGACTAACAAGTATAAGAACTTGTATCATGATAATTTTTCAAGAATAGAAAACTTGCTCAAATAAAAGTAAACTTTGAGTTTAGTAACTTGCTTGGCATACGAAAAAGGAATAGAACGCTTATTCAACTTAAAGAGTTTAGATAAGAAAACTTGCTTAACGATAATGAGTTAGGGATAGAATACTTTCCTCGTGCGCAAGCTATAAATCTAGTTACAATTCAATTTTGCAACGTCCTACACATTACATTACGCATACGATGTCGATTAGTTTAATCACTTCTATGTTTAACTGTTGAACTTTTTATTTAAGTCAACTTACAACTTGGTTCATAGTGTTAAATTATTAACTAACCACATAACATGAGTATGAATTCACAATATGCGTATCATATAGGTATAATCCTACAAACAATCATAATCAAGTTTTACAATCACAATATTCAAGTTCGCACTTAGTTTGTTAACTTGAACCTTCACATTATCTTATACATGTCAATAACTTAGTTTATTAATGATGAACTTCAAATAATATAATATTCATATTTATAACTTAGAACAACATCTTTTATTGTCGAGAGCACTACACTTGCGTACGTGCATGTTCGACGCCCTCCGATTGCCTCCGAATACGCATCAGTCCCAAAGATGTCCATTTTGACCCATGTTAAAACTTTAAATCGAAAAACTAAAAACATGAAAGTTGTAGGTCAACTCGTTATCTTTCTGAATCATCTTGAATCGCCTTAATCGGAGTTCCTATGAAGACGTTATGCTTATTTTACTACAGGATGTCAAAACAGTCTCGATTTACACTTTTTACACTCCGGACTGCACCCACACCTGCTGGGGCGAGGATTTAAGCCTACACAACCCCACCTGGGGCGGCGCCCCATGCTGGAGGTACTCTGGTTCACGATTTTGACAGTTCGTTGGCCTAATTAATTCCAATTAAATACAAATTAAACTAGTACCGTAATTTCTATGAAGTATAAACTTCATAGAAACATCATGCAATGTTACTAACATGTTTTTAACATCTTAAATCATGCAATTAATCTAATCAAATCATGAAATTTCCCTGTTCTTGGTGTTCTTGACGGTTTTGAAGAAAAACACGAAATTTAACGTCACGGATTCGTTATAACTCCGAATCCGTCAGTTCAAAGTTTGTTTTCTTTGGTTTAACATGTATTATCATAATTTACTGACAAATTTAAATTAAACAAACAATTCATGTCATACAATTGTTCATAAGGGCCATAAGGGCCATATATACAACTTTTATACTTTGTAACTTTCCCAATTAAAACATAATTACATGAAATTGATGGTTTGAAAACATACATAGATGGTAGAACACATGTTATGATTATATCTTAACATTTATATACACATAAATCATCAATTCATGCATTGATCACAAAATAATTATTTTACAGAGAACTCAAAATAGTCGTTAATGGAAAACTCTGATTATAGCATGTCTATATGAAATTAGTTACTCTAACACATGAATACATGATATAAACCATATAATATACATGTACTAACATATATATCCTCATATAGCCATCAATTATAAATTTCATCAATCACAGAGGACTTGAATAGTTTTCATAAAAATATAAGAACGTAATTTAAGAGTTTGGGTTAAAAAGATTACCCTGCTAGTCCGTGTATATGATTCAAGTGCTCTTCTTCTCTCAATCTTCAATCTCTCTCAATTAACACTCAATCTCTCTCAACTTCTCTAAGTTTCTCTCTTCTTTTTCTTCTGATATGAATATGAAATAGAACTTGTGTATATATGATATATGTATATAATGTTTACATGAAAAGAATTCATGAAATCATGGGTCGTCAGTTAACTCCCACTATAGGTTAACTTACCAACCTCCTATAAGGCCATATTTGGCTAGCTTAAAGAGTCCCTTTCTCATTTATTTTAATTAATCTCTTATAATATTGTTTGATAATGTCACACCCATTTAAGCAATTAATCAAATATCTTATTTAATTCAATTAAATAAAATATAATAATTTCACATTAAATCACATATTCAAATAATTAAAATTCTCATTAATTAATTACGTCAAATCATTAAATCTCTAATTAATTATTAAATTAATTAGAATAATATTATGCTTATTAAATAATTCATTTAATCAAATAAGCACAATTAAATTCATACTTTGAATAATAAAATTCCCCACATTAATTTAATCAATGTAACACATATAATTAAATTAATCTACAACGAATTAATCAATTAATTATTTAATTCAATAAAAAAATCATCGAAAAATATTTATTTAATTCAATAAATATTCAAATTATATTACAAAATCTCGTTCGTCACAAAGAGTTTGAAGGACTGAAGAACCTGATAGCCGAATTGGCAAGTTTCTTGAGAGAACAAAGTAAGGCTCTTAAAAGGAAGCAAGCACAGGGTCATACAGAACCAGGAATGCCTGGTGGCAGTCAAGAGATCGAAAAAAAAGATACTCATATTCTTGGACCTACAAAACTAGGACACAACCAACAAAAACCCTGAAATCACCACCCTCATCAAGGAACAGGAAGCTGGTGACATTCTAAAGAAAGTACATAGATGGAAGAAACCATCCAGTCTATCAAGGGGACTGGGGCATTTGGCAATGTCAATTATTCAGACCTCTGTATATTCCCTGGGGCTCGTTATCTAAAATTTTTTCGAGTCTCTGACTTTGAAAAATATGATGGATTGGGAGACCCCTACACTCATTTAAAAGTATTCATTGGAGAGCTCGGATCCTATGCAGAGGACGAGAAACTCCCAATGCAGTTATTTTAGAAGAGTCTGACCAGAGAGGCTAGAGCATGGTACGCCCGTCTAGACAACTCCAAAATTCACAGTTGGGAAGAGTTGGCCCATGATTTCCTCAGTCAATACAGTTTCTAGTCTCAGCTGGCTCCAGACAGATACCAGATAACCAAAATCAAGAAACAAAGTACTGAGTTATTCAGAGAATATGCTCAACGATGGAGACGGGTTGCAGCACAAGTCACTCCATCCATGACTGAGTCTGTGATAGTCATGACCTTCATCGATGTTCAAGACACTCCATATTACGAGAGGGTCCTAGCAGGCATAGGAAAACCATTCTCTGTGATGATCAAGCACGGAGAGATAGCCGAAATGGGGCTAAAGTCTTGGAAGATCAAGGACCTGATTGCCTTGGAAGCCGTTGCCGAGCATATCCAGTTCGGGAATTACGAGAGTAATCCCCAGGAGGGCACATAAGAAGAAAGATGAAGAAGTGTCCTTAGTGCTACAAGGACCGAATCAAAGGGCCGATTCAAGCAATATGCCCATTCAAAAGAGTAATTATACCCCTTTTCAAGCTCCAGCTCAACCTTCAAACCCTCCATTTCAGAAGACTATGGAGGCCAGAAGTTGGAGAACATTCACCCCGCTAGGAGATTCATTCGAAAATGTGCTACAGCTTTTGACAGCACAGAAGAAGATTGTCCAACTCCTTCCACCAACCAATACCGGTGGACGGAATTTTAACCCAAGTAAGAAGTGTGCCTATCATTTCGGATCACCGGGCCATGACACATAGGACTATTGGTCTCTCAAGCACGAAATTCAAGACTTGATTGACAACGAAAATATTGTGGTAACAAAGCCCGAGCAATTGTACGTACAAGACAATCCCCTCCTACAACATAAATAGGAGAATGTCAACATGATCAGTACAGGAAATGGAGAAGGATCCAAGTACCTCCGATAAGTAGGATAATCAACTCCATCCAGCAACAACAACCCAAATAGTTGGGAAGTCTCAGAAAGGCAATTCCTGATAGAACAGGAGACCAAGGCTATCAAAGAACAGATTGGACAGTTAGCAGAACTGGTCGTATACCAACATCAGGTCACCAGACAGCTGATCAACCAATCTAACCAACATGAGGCTAGTCCTCCAACACCAGAAATCAGTCCCATTCCCATGAGGGATCATTATCAGTTTTCATAAACAAGAACCCTGGGCTTACAAAATGGCTAATGTAGAAAAGTTTCAAGCGGGTCGGGAATTTGCCTTTCAAATGAATTTCACCAATCTAAACCAGCCTATGAAAGAAATTCTCCAGATGTTAATCAACGAGGGAATGGTTGTAGACTTCCTACCCTAGGTAAACCCTTGATCCAAAAAATTTAAGCATGACAGAATCTGCCAGTACCACTTCAATGCACCCAGCCATGATACTGAGGATTGCTGTGCACTTCGTCACTTAATTCAGAACATACTTGAGAGTGGTGAACTGATAAGAGGAAATCAAGTTCTCAGCCTCCCAGATGAAGACACTCTCTTTATTCCCACTGCGTGGAATCAAGATACCGTGGCTGTTAATTAGTATGATAAGGAGTCATCTCTCACACCCTTAGTATTGCCAGGGAAAGGGGTCCAAGAAACATAAAATCCTGTGAAGGTAGCTGAACCCGAGCCTTTAATCTTGCCCTTCAGACCTCAGTATCTCGTTATCAGTCTGAAGAGGGTCCTATAGAGCTACGAGAATGACGAAGGTTCAACCTCAAACAACATTGCCATTGTACCAAAGGAGAATCCATTGTACCTGCCTCAACGGGTGATCAAATCAGTCATCAAGGCCAAAGAAAAGGTGGCTGAAGAGGAAATCAAGTAGTTCCTTAACAAAATAGGACACAATATAATCAAGGTAGTGCAAAGCTTGAAAGACGTACCCAAGAAAATGTCCATCCTAGACTTGGTCTTATCATCGGTGGATCATCGCAACATTCTGATGAAAGTACTGGAAGAAGCTCATTTGCCATATACCGTGGATGCCGAGAAATTTTGGCACATGGTAGAACACATTTTCAACAGCAATGTGATATCTTTCACTGATGATGATATACATGCAGAGGGGACGGGTCATCGCAAGTCCTTACACATAGCAGTGATGTCATCTGGGTATGTGATCGGAAGTATGCTCATAGATGGAGAATCATCCCTCAATATATTTCCCTATGACACCTTGGAGAGAATGAAGATTAACCCAAACCGGATAAAAACTAGTTATGTGGTCATCCGGGCTTTCGATGGATCTACCCGACAAGCTATGGGAGAAATAGAGCTTCCAATAGAGATTGGTCCGCACACTTTCTATGTGTCCTTTCAGGTGCTCAACATCGCCACTGGATACAACTTGTTGTTGGGAAGGCCATGGATCCACATGGCAGGGGCAGTACCATCCACCCTTCATCAATAACTCAAATACATTATCAACGACAACCTAATCACGGTGAATACCGAACCGGAATACCCTATCTATGTACAGGGAGACATTGTGGTCATTAGCCTAGATGTAGGGATTGA
This sequence comes from Panax stipuleanatus, assembly GCA_020205555.1. Classification (NCBI taxonomy): domain Eukaryota; kingdom Viridiplantae; phylum Streptophyta; class Magnoliopsida; order Apiales; family Araliaceae; genus Panax; species Panax stipuleanatus. Next base: position 57,910,123 of record CM035124.1, read on the forward strand.
ATCTGCTAGTTTTCAAGCATTGGAGGTGAGCAATACTCAATACCTATTATTTGGGGCACCAGCCTTAAAGCCTAATGTCTCCTCTGAAGTGATGACAGTGGGCCAGGAGATGGTATCTATGGGTTTCCAACCTAGGAAAGGATTAGGAAAGAATTAACAAGTTATTACAAGTCCAGTCCATATCCCGAGCCAGTCAAAGAGAGCTGGATTGGGTTATTCATCCGGGTCCAGCCGTCGGAACCCACATAAGCACCCTAAGGATCATGCTTCCACCATACTATTGCCAAACCTCATGATGCTGGATTTGTAAAGCCAATGAGGAAGATTCCTATTGTGATATCAGCCATGCTGTTTCGTCCAATCATACTGGTCGGGGAAAAGAAATCCCCAAAGCCTGAGGGTGATAGCAAAAAGGGAACAAAAAAGATCCTATACGAAGGACGAGACCCATTTGCTAACATGCGGGTTATCATAAACTACGAGGGTATGAATGATGAGTCCCCAGACAGTGACGACGAGGATCAGATTCAAATTCCTTGCATCAAGAAGGGAAAAAGGGGCAGTTCAAAGAAAAACCCCTGTCCTATTGTAAAGGATGTCTCAGTCATTATTCGAGACGAGGCAGACAAGCACAACTCCTTGATCCTCCCTATTTATGAGGATCTAACCTTGGATAAATGGAGCAACGTTCCTTGCCTTAGTCAAAAAGGATAAATATAACGACCATGATCTTTAAACTCTCTATTTATTAAATATGTGATTTAATTTTAATGAGTTAGTTTTCTGAGTTTATTTAAACCTTATGTGGTGGTGAGAATTTGTGAAATGATTAAAGGAAGTCACTAATGAGTTATTTAAATTAGTGGATTGACCTTAAGGACTTTAATATCAAAGAATTGATAAGATTATTAAAAACAAAATATTCAACTTATTTGAGTATCGTGGTAGGATTTGAACGTGTTTGATTAATTTCAATTGTGATTAATTATTTGATAATGTGTTGATTAATAATTATTATGAATGAATAATAATTAATGAGTAAGAGATTAATAAATATAATAATATTATATTTACTTGATTAATTATTTCATACAAGCATGTGATATGTTAAACCTTTACTATATAGTAGTTATATATATTATGCATAATGCAATGTGATATATTAATGTGGTGAATATTGCATGTATGGACTATATAGTAAGATGAGATAAATTGAAGGTATGTGACACTATGTGGACATTCATGTATACCCTATTGTCATATAATAAGATCAATTATTAATTAATATTGATTTTATTGAGTTATTATAGTTATATTATAATGATTATAATAATGAGTAATAATAATACCCAATTGCTTTACATTCGGTATTAATGAAAATGTACATGGATTATATGTGGTGTACCACTATTTGATACATTGTATTGTTGGTTAACTAATTAAAATGACATTGGGACTTATATGTATACATAATGTGTACATATATTTTATAACTTAAGTATTTGTATATGCTACATATATGCTAGTTGCTGAGTTATATATTGGAGTCACCCACCTCAAATTCCTCTTCGCGTGAGAAGCTAGCCTATTCTATATCTTCCTCAAATTCACAAATTCTAGCTCATGATTATAAGAGATGTGGGATTCATGATTGAATCCACCAACTCTCACTAACTTCTTCTTATCCATTATACATTCTTGCAATCCTTTGAATTGATTTGGAGGATCATAGTATTGTCTGGTTATTGATTTGGCTATATATAGAGTTTTCTCCTTCATCTTTTGAGTTGCTGAGATTTTCCTAAGTATAGCATCATATTGAGTAAATTGCTGTGGGAGATATCAGTAAGGATGAGAGATAACAGCTAGTCCATATAACAGAGGTACAATTCCTATAGTTTCCCATTCTTGTTCCTCAATATCAATTTCTCGATTATACTATTTAGATGTTAATTAAATTGTGGAGTATGCTTGTTAAGTGTTAATTTAGTTAGTAGCATGTTGGAACTGGTTTATGGTTGGTACAAGAATGAATTTCGTAAGTAATCTTGATTTGGGTTTACAGTTTTGTCGAGCAGAAGGTAGTTACTGTTTTGGCCGGACAACGGCGCAGCTGCGCCTGGTTTATACCTGGTGCCTGCGCAGCTGCGCAGGTTCTTGTTGCCAGTTTTTATTTTCTGCTTCTGTTAAGCTGCTGTGAGAATACTAATATTTGGTATCTATTTGGACATGCATAAAAGATGATGTTAACTCATAGTACATGCTTCTTGATACTACACGCATAATGTTGACCATGTTAGTATGTACACCATGAAAGGAAAACTTGTGATTTATAATGAAACTTATAGATTCAATTATGAATTTAGACACATACGGGGCATGTATATGTTCTGACATTTTATACATTATAGTGTGGTTTATATTGACATGAAATGCGAGTCTAAAGTGTGCTCACACACTAGCACACGTGATTGCAAGATTCGGACGATTTTGAAATAAGAAACTTAAGAACTTTGAAAAGAAAACTTGACCAAGGACTTTGTCTTGTGATTTCTGACCATATGAGAGCTTTCATGTGGTTTAGATATGCATTCTAATACATGTGAGTCATGACTACAATGCACTTAACATGTGTTATGATATCTTGTTGACTTAATGTGATTTCGATGTGAAAACTTAGAATGAGAAAACTAAATAGCATCGATTACCATGAAAATGATATTATGATCATGCGAGCATGTGTATTAAAGTTCATTATACCTATAAGCATATTAACATAGACCTCGTTTGGTCAAAGCGTGAATTTCGCATATGCACGTATTCATAAGAAATGAATTTCTGAAGCATGAACTACGTGATTAAAGTATATGTGTGTAGTATACTCGAGCATGCATATTAAATATTTTTTTAGCCTTGTTATGTGATAACATGACTTTAATAACCGATTTTGAAGCATGAACAGTGTATTGCTTAAAGTATGTGAATGGTCGGCATAAAGACATATGATTTTGAATTGAATAGGATGAGCATGATAGGATTCAAACTTGAAAGTATATTCTTGAATGCATGATTAATTTAAAATGCTAAATATTCAAACCTATGTTGATGTATAGAAACCAGGTGTTCTAAAACTATTAAATCAAGGACAAAGTTAATTGTTTATAGACTTAGTCATAGTGATTGACTTACATGAATTACGTGATAAACTTATATGATAAGTAGATGCTTGTAAGTATAGACTTATATTGGTTTACACATGCTAATTGAAAGGACGACTTATTAATGTTAGGTCGTTTCAATGCAAGTTAATTAAAGCTAGAACTTAATTGTAGCTGAGCAATCAGGCAAGTCTCCGAACTTCATTCTTTGGATTGTGCAAGTTCTTTAATTCTTATTGCGCAAGTTTCCTAACTTCATTTAATTGTTATATTGAATGCAAGTATTCTAAATTCTTGCTCTACCTTATTCAATGAATCGTGTAAGCGAGTTTCTTAACTTCACTTGATTTGAATGCAAGTTCCCTTACACTCTTTATTGTGCAAGTTCCTATCCTTCTCATATTGTATTGAGTAGGTTATTACCGTATTGACAGTTAATTATTTAAAGCTTGAACTTTATTTCCAAGCATGCTATTAGGTGGTTTAATTACTTTATTCCACATCAATTTTATTGATATTCGCACTTGGGGCACTTGAATTCGTACAGTCTTGGACTTGTAGCTTATTTAAAAGTTCTATAATTCTTGAACTGCGTCAGATAGAGTCTGAACCCTTGTTCTGTCAGATAATTGTATGAAGTTTTATAAAAGCTATCCAGACCAATTGATGGTATGAATTTTTAGACTGAAAAGAACACCCCTTATAAACAGGGGAGTACCCCAGGTATCTAATATAAGATATAAACAGCAGAGTTGAATGTTATGCATATACATGGCGTACGCGAGGCTGATCCCCTCAAGTACCTATCCTGTAGCCAGTAACCAAAGGGTCAATCAGCTATTGGTTCCGTTGGAGTTTTATAGTTACAAAAGTCTACTTGACTATCAGTTATTCTAAAAGCAATTATTAATCTGCTTCCGATATTCATATTATTGAATTCATTGTCAGATATATTCTTTTCTTCATGATATATCCTTTATTGTTGTATTTAAACATGCTGAGCAAACTTGTTGCTCATTCTTGCTATATCATGACTTATATTGCAGTTAAGCCCGAGACTTTAGGGAAGGACAAGGGTAAAGGGATGATGTAGGATTAGTTTGCAAGGAGCAGAATTTATCTTTATGTTTAATTAATTATTGTTATGTAATATGAACCCTAATGACTATTCTAGGATATGTTTGTATGTTTGCATTTAAGGTTTTCGAATCTTGGGACTAGTAACACCTTTTGAATGAACGACGTACGTTTATTATATTCCGCACTTTAGTTATCATATGTTGTTTAGAGGTGGATGTTTAGTATTGTTTTGTGACGACCGGACCAGGGTCAGAGGACCCGGAATCGGGGGTGTCACAGTTTAGTATCAAAGCATTAGGTTATAAACGTTAGGAATGCGAAACCTAGGTTATAACCTTAGTAGAAAACTCAAGTAGAGTATATAAGTGATGGGTTGAGGAGATCCATCGGGTTTTATTGTGATATTGAAGTTGTTTATTTGAATCATATATGATTAATAGACGTCTTAAACTTCTTAATGCTAACATTAATAGCATATCACGTAAAGCCTAATGTTTTCTTCCTTTCCTCAAGATCATGCCGCCTAGGAGACTACCGTGGAACTAGAGGGAGGAAGGATCCGTTAATAATGGCGGAGGGGAAAATGTCGACCCTATGCAGAACTTCTTTAACTTGTTAACTTAGGCAATGCAGAACAGACCCCAGGGCAGCCAGGACATCACTTGGCTAGCTTCAAGGATTTTAAGTTGGTAGGACCACCGGAGTTTCGGGGAACCTTAGACCCAATCAAAGCCCAAACCTGGATAGAAGAGATGGAGAAAGTGTTTGAGGTCGCACGAGTGGCTGAAGCACAGAAGATGAGTTTTGCCACTTTCATGATGAAGGGCGAAGCTAACTATTGGTGGAAGGCCAATAAGGGACGAGCAGGCGAAGGAGTTATTCCTTGGGATAAATTTAAGGAGCTATTTCTCGAGAATTACTTCTTGGAGAATATGTAACAGGATATGGAGGTTAAATTTTTGGAGCTAAAACAAGGTAGTATGTCTGTCGCAGAGTACGCGACAAGATTTAACGAGTTGGCCCGATTCGCTTCACATTAGGTTGACACGGAAGCCAGGAAGGCAAGGAGGTTCGAATTAGGACTGAAACCATGGGTACAGAAAGCAGTCGCGGTATTGAAGATTAAGACATTCTCTGATCTACTGGAAAGGTCTATCATTGCCGAAGGAGGCAATGAAGCCATTGCTCGATTCAAACAAGAAAAGAAGACCGGTCAGGAGGGACAGAAAGGGGGAAGCAGCGGAGGCAGCAACCTTAACAAGCGTAAATGGATGGAGAGCCAATCCTCTGGAGGTAACAAGTCCGGGGGAGAGGCCAAGAAAAGTGTAAAGTGCAACAACTGTGGGAAGAATCACTCGGGGGAGTGCATGAAGGGAAAGAGTGTTTGTTACCGTTGTGGACAACCGGGGCACATTGTTCCTCATTGTCCGAATAAGAAGAAAGGAGGGTGTTTCTCGTGTGGAGCCCTAGACCACCAAATCAAGGACTGCCCAAAGAAAAAGGGCGATGCAGCTAGCGGCAACCGCAACAACAATAACAGACTGAGCATCGGAGGGCCAGCTAGTCAAGCCAACAGACCAACGGCACGCACATTCAACATGACCGTTTAGGATGCGGTGGAGTCCAAGGACGTGGTGTCAGGTATCATCCCAATCAACAATATAGATGCATATGTGTTATTTGATTTGGGTGCTACCTGCTCTTTTGTTTCCAAAGAATTTGCTAAACGATTAGATTTACCCCGAGAAAGATTAGAACACCTTATGAGCGTAGAAGTAGCGAACAAGGAAATTATTCCTGTAAAATACATTCATAGGAACTGTTATACCGAATTACAAGGATTTAAGCTCAGAGTGGATTTGATATCGATTCGTTTAGGGGAGTTCAATGTAATCCTTAGAATAGATTGGTTATCGGTTCACGGAGCAGTTATTGATTAGTAAGAAGAAATGTGTACACCTTAAGACTCCGAATAAGTCGAAGGTGGTATTTTATGGTAGTAAATCGCCGAGACAATCTCATTGCCTGACGATGGTACAAGCACAGAGATTGCTTAGGAAGGGTTGTGTAGGTTATTTGGCTCACGTGATTGATACTCGACGAGTCGAGGGTGAACTGGGTCAGATACCTATTGTAAGGGAATTCGCCGATGTCTTCCCAGATGAGATTCTGGGATTGCCATCGGATAGAGAAATTGAGTTTGTTATTGATTCGGCACCGGGGACAGCACCGGTATACAAAGCACCGTATCGTATGGCACCGGTAGAGATGAAAGAACTGATGGCTCAATTACAAGAGTTGTTGGATAAGGGATACATTCGACCGAGCGTATCACCGTGGGGAGCACCAGTCTTATTCGTGAAGAAGAAAGATGGATCGCTCAGACTTTGTATCAACTATCGAGAGTTGAACAAGGTCACCATTAAGAACAAGTACCCATTGCCTAGGATCGACGATTTGTTTGATCAGTTGAAGGGGGCGAAGTACTTTTCAAAGATTGACCTGAGGACCGATTATCATCAACTGAAGGTGAGGCCGGAGGACATTCCAAAGACAGCATTCAGAACTCGGTATGGACACTTTAAGTTTCTGGTAATGTCATTCGAATTGATGAATGCACTGGCAGCATTTATGGACATGATGAATAGAGTGTTCAAATAGTATTTGGATAAGTTTGTTATCGGATTCATCGATGATATTCTGGTGTATTCAAAGACGGAGGAGAACACGCCGAGCATCTTCGAATAGTGTTGGAGACATTAAGGAGAGAGAAGTTATATGCAAAATTCTCCAAGTGTGAGTTTTGGTTGCAGAGAGTGCAGTTTTTGGGGCACATTATCGACCAGAATGGTGTTTCGGTGGATCCCGCAAAAGTTGAAGCGGTCATCAATTGTGAGCAGCCGAAGACGCCAACAGAAATCAGGAGTTTCTTAGGATTAGTGGGATACTATCGGAGATTCATCCAGGATTTTTTGAAATTAGCATCGCCTTTGACCAATCTTACTAGAAAGACAGTTAAGTTCGTTTGGACAGAGAAGTGTGAAGAGAGTTTCTTAGAGTTGAAGAAGAGGCTTAGTCAAGCACCTGTGTTAGCTTTATCGGATAACATGGGAGGGTTTGTAGTGTATAGCGATGCGTCACACAAAGGTCTTGGCTGTGTACTAATGTAACACGGTAGGGTCATTGCGTACGCTTCACGTCAACTGAAAGATTATGAGAAGGGTTTTCCGACTCATGACCTGGAATTAGCAGCAGTAGTTTTTGCCTTGAAGATTTGGAGGCATTATTTGTATGGTGAGAAGTATGAGATATATACGGACCACAAGAGTCTGAAGTATATCTTCACGCAGAAAGAATTAAACATGAGGCAGCGCCGATGGCTAGAATTGATCAAAGATTATGATTGTGAGATTCTGTTCCATCCAGGCAAAGCAAATGTAGTGGCAGATGCCTTGAGCAGAAAAGGCAAAGAGAAGTTATCGAAGTTAACCGTTCAAGAAGAATTAATGAAAGAATTCAAATGACTTGATTTGGAGGTTAAGTATCCGATGGAGACCAACGAGAAATTATTTTCAGTGACAGCGAGCCCGACTTTATTAGATAAGGTTAAGGAGGCACAAGAGAAGGACGAAGATTGTGATATTATCAAAAAGCGGTTAGCTGACGGTGATGATTTAAAATTTAAGATTGATAGCACAGGACTGCAAAGGTTTGAAGGACGAATTTGGGTACCGTTAGTACCGGAACTAAGAGAAGAGATTTTGCAAGAAGCACACAGTACGAGATACTCGATACACCCAGCAAGCACGAAGATGTACCAAGACTTGCGTCATCACTTTTGGTGGCCAAACATGAAGAGGGAGGTTACAGAATGCGTAAGTAGGTGTTTAACTTTTTAGAGAGTCAGGCAGAGCACCAACGACCAAGCAGGTTATTACAACCGTTAGAGATTCTAGAATAGAAATGGGAGCACATCACGATGGATTTTGTAGTAGGACTTTTGGCAACGCAGAAAGGGCACGACGCCATATGAGTAATTGTAGATCGTCTTAAGAAATCAGCTCACTTTTTGCCGATTAAGATTAAGTATAGTTTGGATCAGTTAGCCAGATTGTATGTCAAGGAAATTATCTCGAGACATGGGGTGCCAATATCTATTGTATTAGATAGAGATCCGCGATTCACATCAAATTTCTGGAAGAGTCTTCAAGAGAGATTGGGGACACAGTTACGAATGAGCACCGCGTATCATCCGCTGACCGATGGGCAAAGTAAAAGAACAATTCAAACACTTGAGGACATGCTCTGAGCTTGTGTAATGGACTTCAAGGGTAGTTGGGAGGAACACCTTCCATTAGTAGAGTTTGCGTACAACAATAGTTTTCAAGCTAGTATCGGAATGCCACCGTACGAAGCATTATATGGGAGAAAGTATCGAACACCGTTGTGCTAGGACGAAGTTGGTGAACGTCGACTGTTGGGACCAGAATGGGTATAATAGACTGTAAAGATTATCAAGGTGATAAGAGCACGGCTCGTAGCGGCTCAAAATAGCCAGAAGAAGTATGCGGACTTGCATCGCAAGAAGAAAGAATTTGAATTAGGAAGCTATGCTTTTCTGAAAGTATATCCCTGGAAGGGGAAGATTCATTTTGGGAAGAAGGGCAAGTTGAGCCCTAGGTTCATAGGACCTTTCGAGATTCTGAGGCGAGTCGGTGAAGTGACGTACGAGGTGGCGTTACCTCCTAAACTTGAGCACATTCACAACGTGTTTCATGTGTCAGTGTTGCGGCTGTATAAACTAGACTACAAGCACGTTATCTCCTATGAGCCGATCCAAGTCGAGAAAGACTTATCATATGAAGAGGTTCCTGTTCAGATACTATATAGGAAGGAACAGAAGCTGAGGAATAAGATCCTTCATTCTGTCAAGATTCTCTGGAGGAATCACGCAGTCGAAGAAGCTACATGGGAGCTGGAAGAGAAAATGAGAGCGAATTATCCGTTTTTATTTGAGTAACCTTATTTTTACAATTCCGAGGACGGAATTTTTATAAGGGGGGAGGGATGTAACGACCATAATTTTTAAACTCTCTATTTATTAAATATGTGATTTAATTTTAATGAGTTAGTTTTCTGAGTTTATTTAAACCTTATGTGGTGGTGAGAATTTGTGAAATGATTAAAGGAAGTCACTAATAAGTTATTTAAATTAGTGGACTGACCTTAAGGACTTTAATATCAGAGAATTGATAAGATTATTAAAAACTAAATATTTAACTTATTTGAGTATCGTGGTAGGATTTGAACGTGTTTGATTAATTTCAATTATGATTAATTATTTGATAATGTGTTGATTAATAATTATTATGAATAAATAATAATTAATGAGTAAGAGATTAATAAATATAATAATATTATATTTACTTGATTAATTGTTTCATACAAGCATGTGATATGTTAAACCTTTACTATATGTTAGTTATCTATATTATGAATAATGCAATGTGACATATTAATGTGGTGAATATTGCATGTATGGACTATATAGTAAGATTGAGATAAATTGAAGGTATGTGACACTATGTGGACATTCATGTATACCCTATTGTCATATAATAAGATCAATTATTAATTAATATTGATTTTATTGAGTTATTATAATTATATTTTAATGATTATAATAATACGCAATAATAATACCCAATTGCTTTACATTCGGTATTAAGGAAAATATACATGGATTATATGTGGTGTACCCCTATTTGATACATTGTATTGTTGGTTAACTAATTAAAATGACATTGGGACTTATATGTATACATAATGTGTACATATATTTTATAACTTAAGTATTTGTATATGCTACATATATGCTAGTTGCTGAGTTATATATTGGAGTCACCCACCTCAAATTCCTCTTCACGTGAGAAGCTAGCTTATTCTATATCTTCCTCAAATTCACAAATTCTAGTTCATGATTGTAAGAGATGTGGGATTCATGATTGAATCCACCAACTCTCACCAACTTCTTCTTATCCATTATACATTCTTGCAATCCTTTGAATTGATTTGGACGATGATAGTATTGTTTGGTTATTGATTTGGCTATATATAGAGTTTTCTCCTTCATCTTTTGAGTTGCTGAGATTTTCCTAAGTATAGCATCATATTGAGTAAATTGATGTGAGAGATATCAGTAAGGGTGAGAGATAGCAGCTTGTCCATATAACAGAGGCACAATTCCTAGAGTTTCCCATTCTTGTTCCTCAATATCAATTTCTTGATTACGCTATTTAGATGTTAATTAAATTGTGGAGTATGCTTGTTAAGTGTTAATTTAGTTAGTAGCATGTTGGAACTGGTTTATGGTTGGTACAAGAATGAATTTCGTAAGTATTCTTGATTTGGGTTTACAGTTCTGTCGAGCAGAAGGTAGTTACTGGTTTGGACGGACACCGGCGCAGCTGCGTCGGGTTTATACCTGGTGCCTGCACAGCTGCGCAGGTTCTTGTTGCCAGTTTTTGTTTTCTACTTCTGTTAAGCTGCTGTGAGAATACTAACATTTGGTATCTATTTGGATATGCATAAAAGATGATGTTAACTCATAGTACATGCTTCTTGATACTACACGCATAATGTTGACCATGTTAGTATGTACACCATGAAAGGAAAACTTGTGATTTATAATGAAACTTATAGATTCAATTATGAATTTAGACACATACGGGGCATGTATATGTTCTGACATTTTATACATTATAGTGTGGTTTATATTGACATGAAATGCGAGTCTAAAGTGTCTTCACACACTAGCATACGTGATTGCAAGATTCGGACGATTTTGAAATAAGAAACTTAAGAACTTTGAAAAGAAAACTTGACCAAGGACTTTGTCTTGTGATTTCTGACCATATGAGAGCTTTCATGTGGTTTAGATATGCATTCTAATACATGTGAGTCATGACTACAATGCACTTAACATGTGTTATGATATCTTGTTGACTTAATGTGATTTCCGATGTGAAAACGTAGAATGAGAAAACTAAATAGCATCGATTACCATGAAAATGATATTATGATCATGCGAGCATGTGTATTAAAATTCATTATACCTATAAGCATATTAACATAGACCTCGTTTGGTCAAAGCGTGAATTTCGCATATGCACGTATTTATAAGAAATGAATTTCTGAAGCATGAACTACGTGATTAAAGTATATGTGTGTAGTATACTCGAGCATGCATATTAAATATTTTTTTAGCCTTGTTATGTGATAACATGACTTTAATAACCGATTTTGAAGCATGAACATGTATTGCTTAAAGTATGTGAATGGTCGGCATAAAGACATATGATTTTGAATTGAATAGGGTGAGCGTGATAGGATTCAAACTTGAAAGTATATTCTTGAAGCATGATTAATTTAAAATGCTAAATATTCAAACCTATGTTGATGTATAGAAACCAGGTGTTCTAAAATTATTAAATCAAGGACAGAGTTAATTGTTTATAGACTCAGTCATAGTGATTGACTTACATGAATTACGTGATAAACTTATATGATTAGTAGATGCTTGTAAGTATAGACTTATATTGGTTTACACATGCTAATTGAAAGGCCGACTTATTAATGTTAGGTCGTTTCAACGCAAGTTAATTAAAGCTAGAACTTAATTGTAGCTGAGCAATCAGGCAAGTCTCCGAACTTCACTCTTTGGTTGTGCAAGTTCTTTAATTCTTGTTGTGCAAGTTTTCTAACTTCATTTAATTGTTATGTTGAATGCAAGTATTCTAAATTCTTGCACTACCTTATTCAATGAATCGTGTAAGCGAGTTTCTTAACTTCACTTGATTTGAATGCAAGTTCCCTTGCACTCTTTATTGTGCAAGTTCCTATCCTTCTCATATTGTATTGAGCAGGTTATTACCGTATTGACAGTTAATTATTTAAAGCTTGAACTTTATTTCCAAGCATGCTATTAGGTGGTTTAATTACTTTATTCCATATCGATTTTATTGATATTCGCACTTGGTGCACTTGAGTTCGTACAGACTTGGACTTGTACCTTATTTAAAAGTTTTATAATTCTTGAACTGCGTCAGATAGAGTCTGAACCCTTGTTCTGTCAGACAATTGTATGAAGTTTTATAAAACCTATCCAGACCAATTGATGGTATGAATTTTTAGACTGAAAAGAACACCCCTTATAAACAGGTGAGTACCTCAAGTATCTAATATAAGATACAAACAGCAGAGTTGAATGTTATGCATATACATGGCGTACGCGAGGCTGATCCCCTTAAGTACTTATTCTGTACCCAGTAACTAAAGGGTCAATCAGCTATTGGTTCCGTTGGAGTTTTATAGTTCAAAAGTCTACTTGACTATCAGTTATTCTAAAAGCAATTATTATTCTGCTTTCGATATTCATATTGTTGAATTCATTGTCAGATATATTCTTTTCATCGTGATATATCCTTTATTGTTGTATTTAAACTTGCTGAGGAAACTTGTTGCTCATTCTTGCTATATCATGACTTATATTGCAGTTAAGCCCGAGACTTCAGGGAAGGACAAGGGTAAAGGGAAGATGTAGGATTAGTTTGCAAGGAGCAGACTTTATCTTTATGTTTAATTAATTATTGTTATGTAAGATGAACCCTAATGACAATTCTAGGGTATGTTTGTATGTTTATATTTAAGGTTATCGAATCTTAGGACTAGTAACACCTTTTGAATGAACGATGTACGTTTATTATATTCCGCACTTTAGTTATCGTATGTTGTTTAAAGGTGGATGTTTAGTATGGTTTCGTGACGACCGGACCGGGGTCAGAGGACCCAAATTCGGGGGTGTCACAGTAAAGGGCCAGAGAGTCCATCTGCCCTATAACATGCTTTCATTTACCGCTTACTTTTGATTGCACAGCTATAGCAGTAGCTTTTGTCATGCTTTGCCAAATGCTTTGTATATTTAAGCAGTTGCATATATTAAAGTGAAAGCAATTTTGTTTTCAGGATTCTAGAGTTGGATTTGTTTGTCACTGTTGATGAGATGTCAACCTATAACAGTGACTACAACTTTGATGTAGAACTGAACTTCGACTTGATGGATATTGATCAAGAGGAGGAAGATGACTATGAGGTGCCCGAGTAGATCAAAGAATGGGTCGAAGAAAAACCCAAACCGAACCTCGACCACACCACAACTATCAATATCGGAACCTCAGAAAACCTTAAAGAAATCCAGATCCTAGACCTTACACAAGATCAAAATGTCGACTTGATCAAACTCCTAACACAGTACCAGGATGTGTTTACATGGTCACATGACGACATGATTGGCCTATCTACTGATATTGTCATCCATCGAATGCCCATCAAAGATGGATTCAAGCCAGTCAAGTAGAAGCTCAGGCGTTTGAAACCTGAATGGAGTCTGAAAGTCAAAGAAGAGGTCGTTAAACAATTTAAGGCTGGTATCATCATGGTATCAACATAGCCGGAGTGGCTGTCAAACATAGTTCCCGTACCTAAACCTGAAGGAAAAGTACTAGTATGCGTGGATTACCGGGATTTGAATAAAGCCTGTCTCAAGGATAATTTCCCAGTACCTTTCATCCACATCATTATAGACAATACAGCCCAGTACGACATGTATTCGTTTGTGGATTGTTTTGTTGGTTACCACCAGATCATTGTTGTTGAAGAGGACAGGGAGAAAATAGCTTTCATCACTCGCTGGGGAACCTTCTGCTATAAGCGTCTATCCTTCGGCCTCATTCATGCCGGTGCCATGTATCAGCGAGCCATGATGGCCCTATTTCATGACATGATGCACAAGGAGATAGAGGTTTATGTGGACGACATCATCATCAAATCCCGGAGGGAGGATGATCACCTTGACCATCTCAGGAAGCTGTTCAACAGGTTGCGTAAGTACAACCTCAAGCTAAATCTCGCCAAGTGTGCTTTTGGCATCAAATCAGGCAAGTTGTTAGGATTCCTAGTGAGCAATAGAGGCATTGAGCTAGACCCTGCCAAAATCAAATTCATCACTGAGATGCTAGTACCTCGAACAGAGAAGGAGATATGTGGGTTCTTAGGAAGGATCAATTTTATAAGCTGGTTCATTTCCCAGCTCACAGCAACCTGTGAACCAATATTCAAGCTACTAAGGAAGAATTCCTCCACCAAATGGAATGAGGATTGTCAGAAAGCCTTCCTCGCCATCAAGAAGCAGCTGATCGAAGCACCAGTCTTGGTACCCCCAAGGGACGGAGTTCCCTTGTTTATGTACTTGTCCGTCAATGCCAATGCAATGGGATGTATGTTGGGACAGAAAGATGATAGTCGCAAGGAGAGAGCCATATACTACATCAGCAAAAGGTTCAGCAGTGGTGAACAAAAGTACACCCTGATCGAAAAGACATGGTGTGCGTTAGCATGGGCCGCAATGAGGTTACAGCATTACCTCTATGGGCACACGACCTACATCATATCCCGCATGGATCCACTGACGTACATATTCAATAAGCCAATGTTGAATTATCGACTGTCTAAATAGCAGTTGATCCTACAATAGTTCGACATTATTTATGTGACTCAGAAGTCCATCAAAGGTTAGGGCATTGCAGATCAACTAGCCAAAGCACCATCAGGAGGGTTCGAGCCCAGAAGACTTATTTCCTGGATGATGGGATCATGACAATTTAACAACTCCAACAAAAGAATATAATCCAACCATGGAAAATATATTTTGATTGAGTGATAAATATGGAGGGTGCCAGAGCTGGGGCATTCCTTATCTTTGGTATAGGAGAACAATACCATGTGGCTATCAAATTATAATTTGGCAACACCAACAACACTAGCCAAGTATGAAGGCTACATAATGGGGTTAAAGTTAGCCCAATCCATGGTTATCAAACATCTACTGGTCTTTGGAGACTCTGAATTGGTTATCAGACAAACCACCGGGGCATATCACACCAAAGAACTGCATTTGCTGCCCTATCACTGGCTGGTCGTTAACATATCCCTGGATTTTCAGGACATAACCTTCATCCATATTCCTCGGGGTAGGAATGGCTTCGCTGATGCATTGGCAAAGTTTACTTTCTTGATCCATATATCCGATCGGAGTGGGATTCCTGACATCAAATTCACAAGCCAAAAGGCCCCGACATACGGGAATTACATTGGAGACATATTAGATGAAATACCTTTTATCAAACATCCTTGGTATCAAGACATCAAGGAATATCTTCGAGATGGATCTACACCCACTGTGGCAAGCCAATCCGAACGAACGAGGATTCACAAGATGGCCCTGAAGTTCTATCTGAGTGGAGATGCACTATATAAAAGGGAAATTAGAATAGGCATTTTAAGATGCCTTGATAAAGAGCAAGGCCAGAAATTGATGGATGAAGTCCACGGTGGAATCTATGATCCACACATGAGCGGTCATCTGCTAGCCAAGAAGATATTCAGAACAGGGCATTATTAGATCTCTCTCAAAGCTGACTGTGATGATCATGTCAGGAGATGCTTTCAATGCCAAGTACATAGAAATGCCATACACGCTCCTCCAAATGAGCTACACAATATGAGTTCACCATGGCCTTTCTCCATGTGGGGAATGGATGTGATCGGTCCAGTAGAACCAAAATCCAGCAATGGTCATCCATTCATCTTCACCATGATTGATTACTTTACCAAGTGGGTTGAAGCCACCTCCTTTCCCAAAGTCACCAAAGAGGTCATCATTGGTTTTATCAGAAATAATGTCGTCTGTTGTTATGGACAACCGGAGGTGATCGTATCAGACAACGCCAAGAACATGAACAATCATATGATGAGAGAAATATGCAGCAAGTTCCACATCAAGCATCTCAAATTCGTCATATATCGGCCCAAGATGAATAGTGCTGCCGAAGCGGCCAACAAGAACATCAAGAAGATCATGCAGAAAATGTCCGCCAATCACAAAGAATAGCTTGACCTGTTGCCCATAACCTTGTTAGCCTATAGGACGTCAATGCGCACTTCTACTGGGGCTACCCCCAACTTATTGGTCTATGACATGAAAGTAGTCCTTCCCATAAAAGTAGAAATGGAGTCCTTGCGAGTGTTAATCAACGCTCAGATGGATGAAGATCAGTGGTTGCAAGACCGGTACCACCAACTGTCCCTGATAGATGAAAAGAGGGCTATAGCCATTTTCCATGGGCAATTATATCAGCAAAGGATTGCTCGATCCTACAACAAGAAAGTCCGAATCCGGTAATTCAAAGAAAATGACTTGGTGCTGAAGAAAGTTCTGGCCAATCAGGACGAGGCCAAATGAAACTTTACCCCGAATTGGGAAGGTCCTTTCATTGGCAAGGAGGTGTTGACAGCAGGAGCTATCAAATTGAAAGAAATGGACGGGACCAAATTTCCGCAACTCATCAACTCAGATACCATAAAAAGGTACTATGTCTGAAACACATGCATACCCGCATCCTGGTCCTACCAATCAAATCAGGCTCAGTTTTTACTAAAATCGGAACTACGAATGACCTTATCTCCCTCAGCCTGGGAGTACGTAGGCAGCCATTTCTGGTGCGATCAAACCAAACAAAAAACATATCAAACCAAACTCAAAAGAGACACTTCTCAAACCCCTAACACAAAAAATTGAACTACGAATTACCTGATCTCCCTACACCCGGGAGTACGTAGGCAGCAATTCATGGTGCATTTTGGCCTTCAAGAAAAAAAAACAAAAATAATAAAAACCAATCCCAAGACACCGAAACCATATGAAACCTAAAATCTATCAAGCCTCCTTAGTTAGCAAGCCCATCTGAGATACCCTCTGACATCTCACTGTTAGTCCATCAAGGAGAAGCTCAAGATACATCAATAACAGCAAGTCATGAAAGAAATGGTAATCACTCAGCAATGACAATACATATCCAAACAGGGAAGTGAATCAAAATATATTTCTCTGATATATAATACTGTTTGATATATACATAGTGTCCTGTACATGACAAAAATGGCTGATCTAGTATGTGCATGAAAAATAAAGTTAGTCTACGAACCCAAGGACAAGCGGGACAGCAATGCCAATATGGTGTCTCTCTCTTAAGATGGAGGAGCTGCTGCAAGTTCAATACCCTCAGCCTCTATACGATTCAGAACATCCACAACCATCTGTATAATCTCGCTGTGATCATCAATATAAACACTCATCTCGACAACCATACCATGAATATAAGATCGAAGTGTAGTACTGTCGGCAATGTGGATATCCTGGGAAGCTATGGCCTTGTCCCTATCCACAAGAGCAGCATCCCTGGCAATCAAAACCTCCTTAATGTCCTCGTAAGCTGCATCTCTGGCAGATCTAATCTCATCCCTCTCCGCAAAAGCTGTGTCCCTGACAATCAAAGTCCCCTCAATATCGACAAAAGCAGCGTCTCGAGAAAATCGAGCCTCATCTCTCTCAACCAAAGTCATATCTCGAGTGGCTCGAGCCTCATCTCTCTCCGCAAAAGCTATATCTCTGCCAGATAGGGCAGTCAACATCAGCGCTCTAGCCTGATCTCTTTTGAAGGTCATCCTAGCTAGTGAGTCTGCCACAGATGGATCTATCCTGGCAGGAATGATCGGTGGATCACTAACTAATGCGGCTGTCAGACCCATAAACAACTCATCCTTAATGGGAGAATCAGGATCCTCCATAGGCTCCTCCTCGTCTGAATTCACTATCATAGCTGACTAGATGAATACAGCTGATGATATAACGGCCTCCAACCATGCTGAGTACTCAGGAGAACGATCTGAATGGCTAATGGAGAAATTAGCCATCTCTCTATGAGTCCAACACTCATACACTCTAATTAAATCGGTAGATGACATAGATAAAGTTGACATCATTTGATCAATAGCCCCCTCAAACTGATGCAGGTTCTGAAACTGATCGAACTGGCCTATAACAGCCAGAGGATGGTATATAGTCACTCCCCTTAATCCCGCTAGGGGCAAGTAGTCCATGCCAGATGTGTGGGTGATGAAGCTATAGGGAGAAACTAGCCCTGAGCATAGCAGAATAAAAAATGGATGCGCAATATCGGATAGAAATGCTGACCATATATCTGTGTCGGTACACTCTGCTGGCAGAAAGGAGTAAGACATGGCCAATCTCACGGGTGAAACAGTACCCCAGGTGTCTGAAAAATCCAATCGGTCGTAAATGGAACATGAGAAATACGTACAATAAGACCGAACTGCCTCTAAAAAACCCATCCGAGTGGGGACTGCAGTGGGTGGCTGCTCTCAGCGTCTCGGCCAATATCATCGGAAGAATGGTGCTACCCTGTCTAAGGGCCCGGACCACGACTATCAATCCGACTTCCAGATGGTCCAATTGAAGTGGCATATAGACATAGGCTATTATGCACATAAACAAAACATCTATCCTGGCCAAATGCCATGCCTCTGCTGAAATAATAAAATCTCTAGCATTACGATCGTAAATGTCCAGCCGGCCGAAACGATCGATTAAGAAGTCTATAGAGATCACATGTCTATAAAAAATCTCATCCGAGACTACACTCTGGCGTAGACCCGACATTTGAAGAAACGGTCTCCTCATGTCACTGATCGCAGTACGAGCGCAGGGCAAGTCTAAAGCTAAAATAGTAAACCGCTTATACTCCTCAAAAGTTGGAGTCAGCTCGTGCCGCCCAAAGCAAAAAACCTATCTCTCAAGTATCCAATAGGATAAAACGCCATCCACGAACCCATACGCGACCTGAAAGTCTATAAGGGCCAATGAATGCTCTAACATCTGATCCACTGTCCCTCTGGGTAGAAAGGGCAGGCTCTCATACCACTATCTCAAGGATGATGCCACCACAGATGGTGGTAAGTGCTCAATACAACTGACGGTGGACAATGACATCTGTATCACTATATCACAAGACCATCCAGGGGTCAAATCGGAGCTCATGTGTCTAAATGCATACACATGACATAATACATGCATAATAACAGTGATAAACCCGATGCGATAGATAAGAAATATCATGCATATCTACAATAAACTATCTACTGCAAGCATCATCCCTGTCTGATAATACAAAGAAAAATAAAAAGTACAGGAATATGGGGCACCATCACCCAACTACTAACAGTGGTCTATCAAAATGGGGCACAATCGCCTAACAGCCAAAACAGTTGCCGAACAAAAGATATAGCTACAATAACTATCCAAAAAGATCCAAAATATCTACGCTCAGGTGGTTAACCTACTCCATCTCCTCCGTGGACACAAAGTCGCAGTCATCAGGCATGTTTGGACTGTATAAGGCAGGATCAGCCCCTGCAAAACTGCTGGAAAATGGACCTGATGTGGGGCCCGCTCATGAGCTAGAAGGGTCAAAAGAAAATGCCTCTGACGGATCTCAGCCAATGTAAGAACCCGAATTTTCAGATATTATTAAATAAGAATTTAATAAATAAAATTCTTAAACTGTGAGATGGGTTCGAATAATAATGTATATATGTGATATGAGGTATGTGGTATTATATTACATAGGATAATATGGACTATGTAAAATGTGTTTTTGTGATTTATAAATATATTATTAATATATATTTGTTACTTATCGTAGAGACGATCCAGTTGAGATAAAGGAGGTGGATAAATTCCTATCGATATTAAATAATTTATAGAATTATTTTATCATAGTAAGTTGGTGACATTAAATATCCTTAATGTATAATCACCATATTCTTGAGTATGTGTATTAATAACTAGTATGTTTTAATATAGGTTATTAATAACACTTAAGCTATCCGTGAATAGGTTTGGATAGTGAAGCATGAGTTAGTTAAGGAATTAACTAATAAGAATAAATATTAGTTAATATAAGTTGTGAGTTATATTATGGAATAATATAATGTCAGTATTGAACCTTAATTAACTATGATGATATAGTACAATGTTTAATTTACTTAAGTAAAGGAGTGAATTAATATGTGTGTTGAATATGTAATTATAGTTGATACTTTTTATATATATTACTTAGAGTGGTAATATGTGAGAAAGTCTAATGTGCGAATAACGTTAAATATATATACGTTATTAAAGGGAGATGGAAATCATTATATCTTTAAATGTATATTGAAGAAATTATTTTGGGGAACAATTTATAGAAAAGAAAGAGAAATAGTTATTATATATTTCTAATAAAGGATATTAAAATAATTTCTAATATTGAATTATTTTAATAAAAGGAGGAAATGTTATTATTGGAATAATAATATTACCTTATATGTTTTTGTATGAGGTGTGATTGGTTAATATAGTAAATATATTAAAACGTATTTGCTATATGTAATTAAATTGATGGAAATAATTTATTATAATAGAAAATAAACTTATTATCTATTTTCTATATATAATATATGTACATGTGTCGTACATATAGTTATTTGATATTATATTAAGAATAATATCATGAGACAATAAGTAAACTATTTTCTAATAACGAATGTGCTTATTTAGAGAAAACATAATATTTTATTATATGGCTAAATACATAATTTTAAATGTATTTTCAAGGGAGTTTAATTAATGAAAGGAAACTAAGTTATTTTAATATATTAAATAACTTAAGTTATTATTTGATCGTGAATATTATTATTGGAATAATTAATAGAGTATATATTAATTATTATAAGCGTAAAGGTTATACTTATTATGAGTATAATTAATTGAAGTAATTTAACATTGTAATAGCTTGAGTTATTATATTTCCGTAAAGGTTATATATAATATTTGAATATTCAATTTGTAAAATATTTATATGTGGACCTTGGATTTAATAGTTCTAATTTAATTGAACAGGTTATAAGTAGTAATGTGGTGAGAAATGAGTAAGTGATGAGAATAATGATAAGCTTAAGATTGAGCTTGTGAGAGATGCCTTGTGTGGCACAATAATAGATTCAGTAATGAATTGACTAATTTAATGATGGAGGAATTATTAATTAAACAATTAATCTAAATTAATTGTTAATTGTTATTATGATAGTATGTTAAATTATTATGGCTAGTGATAGTATAATAATAAGGAAATCGATTATAAGTATAATCGGATTTGTTATGAGATAAATTGTCTTCTAATATTAATTATTGTTATAAACAATATACTATTATCAAGTAATTATATGATAATATGATTAATGAGTAAATGATTTATAAATATAAAAAGATTTATATTTATTTAACGTGATAATAAATCATATAAAGTGTTAATCAATTAGCGTGGGAATTATAATTCCATGGGTTAATGAGAAATGGATTAATTAATATTATTATTAATTAATTGATAAGATAAGTAATTTATTAATTTCTATGTGCAACCATGCGATATTAAAGTATAACGTATGATAGTTAACTATATGTTATGCGAAGTATAAAGTGCAATGTGACTATGCTATATATGAATATAAACTATATAGTAAAGTTATTGAGTTGTAATAGGTACATGAAATGTGGGTGTGACAATGTGTATATTAAGTATACAATAAAATAATATATCATAGATATATTGTAAACAATTATTGAATTAATGAAATTTAATAATAAAGGAGACAATACACTGTGATGGTACCCGAAAGAATTATATCCGGTGGGATGAACTGTTGTGATAATGAATAATACCCAATAGATTTACATTCGGTATTAGTAAAATGTACATGGATTATATGTTATCATATGTGTAACCCAAATTGATACGTTGTATTGTTGGTTAACTAATTAAAATGACATTGGGACTTATATGTATACATAATGTGTACATATATTTTATAACTTAAGTGTTTGTATATGCTACACTTAATTTATGCTAGTTGCTGAGATATATTGGAGTCACCCCCCCTCAAATCCCTCTTCACGTGAATAAGCACATGGTTACTCTACTCCTTTTCTTGAAAGTCAGCAACCTTAGCTAGTAATGATCATGGGAGGAGTGGAGATCATGATGAGATTTACCAACTCTCACCTACCATTCCTTAACCATTATACAATCTTGCTATACATTGGTTTGAAATGGGGGATAAGAGTATTGTCTGTATATTCATTCTTCTATAAATAAGACCCTCATCTTCCTCATTGCAATTGCTGAGAATTCTATTTAGAAAAGTTAGTGTGGGTATATCATGATAGTGTAGAATCCATTTAGCAAGAAAGTCAATTGTTTAACAGAGGTATAACTTCCTCACCATGTTCTTCATTTTCTGTAATTTTCTAAGTTCTTGATTCTTGAATTGATCATGAATTGATTAATTAAGTTGATTGTGAAATGTTATTAGTTGCTATGTTAGCTTACTAGTATGTTAGAACTGTTTTATGGCTGGAACATGAACGAAGTTCGTAATTAATTTGTGAGTTGGGTTGCAGTCTGCCAAGCAGAAAGCTGCTCTGTCTCTGGCCGGCCAACTGCGCAGCTGCGCCAGTTTTGTACTGGCCAGAGGCGCAGCTGCGCCGGTACCAGACGATTTGTTGGCCAAGGCCCTGCGCAGCTGCGCCAGTTTTGAACTGGGGAGATGCGCAGCTGCGCCGGTTCCAGATTCTGGAATTTCGTTTTCTGTTGCAGGTTCTGTTATGTACTAGCTTATGGCATGTTATTAGGCAAGTATAGGAACATGATTAAAATACATACATGAGTGCAATAACGTAGTGTGAACAAGTATAACTATGTGAGTACACTCAATTGAAGAAAGGATTTAAAGTTTACAAAATGAACGTATAATTTTTAAAGTAAACTTGTCGTGAGCATATATGTTCCATTGTATATTCTGAGTTTTGTGAGCATGACCGTATGGTTTTTATTGACATAAAATGTATGTTCAAGGTGTTGAACACACTAGCATACGTGATTGATAAATTCAAGTGATTTCAAAGGTGAAACTTAAGGACTTTTTGAAGTGAACTTGACCAAGATTTAGGTCATGTAATTTCTGACCGTTTGAATACATTTATGTGGTTTAGCTAAGTGTTCAAGAGAAAGTGAGTTATGATTTCAAGACACTTTGGTTATACTAAATGACCTTTGTGGACTTCGTGTACTTTTCAATAAAAATTTATTGTTTGAAGACTAATATCATCAAACACCGTGCGAGTTACGTTCTAAGCATACAAGCATGAAGATTAGGAGTCCGTTATGCCTATAGACATATTGACATAAACATCATTTGTTTATACATGGATTTTTGCATATGCACGCTTATTCATAGAAAATGAATTTCTAAAGCATAGACTATGTGATTAAAGTGTACATGAGTAGTATACGCACGAGCATGCTTACTACATATTGTTAAGCCTCTTTATGTAGTAATATGACATTAGTGGTTTACCCTTGAGGCATGAACTTAATTTACTTAAGGTATATGAAAGTCCGGCATGAATGCCATATAATTTTGACTTATAATGAGCATGCTAGGTTTTAAAACTTGAGTTAATGCCCTTATATACATGTATACATGATGAACATAATAACCTTGCATGCCTAGTTTAAAATATGACAAGGATTTTGAAAGGGTGAAACTTAGAAAGTTTGAATGTAATGGTTTCGATAAGATTTGAGAAACGTAAGAGCAATATGGATTATAGATTTATGAGTTTGCAATATGTGTCGAACACTTAAATAGTTAAGTGGTTAATATTGATATTGAGTATGGTTAAGATATCACTATACGTACCTAACGATACTAAGCATATGATATGAAAGTGAAACAAGGTTCTAAGAACCAAGCTAGACAACAATGTAATACTTATTATTATATTGAGAATGTATGGAAGTGTATAACTGATAGGTGTGATCTCTACGATTAATATAACTGTGTAGGATTACACAAAGTGCAGAGATTCTTAAGCAGTTAAGTCATAGTTGTTAAACTACGAATCAGGCAAGTCTTTCAGTTCCTATTTGATATATGAATTCAATAACTGTTAGTTGAATTATATTATGCTGTGATAATGTGAACTTATATATGAACTGTATATGAGATATAAATGAGATTGAAAGTTGATCTTTGATGATATACTTGTTATGTGAAAAGTAACATGCGTAGTAAATATAAACTGTTTATAAATGCATGAACTGAGTATGATGTTATATGCTATGTGATGCATGAGGACTGTTAGAATTGCTGAGCTGTCGAGCTCACTCTTGCAAATAACCACTTTTGCAGGTTAAGGATTCACGGTAAAGATTTCGTGCTTCTTGATTGATAAAGATAGATAGTATCGCATTGAAGAATATTACTTAGATTATTGTCTGGACCATATTTAGATTCTAGATGATGTACTCGATAGTTGCTTACACTGTTTAATACTTGTTGTATTGTAAGAATGTATTAATTAATACATAGAGGATATCAAGTTGAGTTGTAAATATTTATACGATAACTCAGATAAAAAGGAATCATATTATATAGTTGATTCAAGATTTGTAATCGGTATCAAAGTTATGGAATCAATAAAAGATTTTATTCAAGGAGGATTGAAAAAGTTTAAATTATTCCGCATTTTAGTAACATCGAATATGATGTAAAGACGAGATCTTGGATATGAATAGAATTTATATTCTAAATTGTAATAAACAAAGTTGTATTCTTTTACTAATAATAAAAGATATAATAATTTGGCGATAATAGTATCGTGACTACACCGAATCCGAGGTTTCGAAGGAACGTGGATTTGGGGGCGTCACAGCCAAGATGCCTGATGAACAAATGAGCTCTCTCCAACACCTGAGTCAGTCCTGTAATCTTGTCCAAGTGAGTAGGCTCCCTGAGGCAAGCTATCTAGTCTGTCATCATTAAGGATCCAGGCACCATGTCTGCCATAAACTAGGTATCACGAGTCTGAGCCCCAATATGGCAAGGACTTCACCAGCTGCTGAATGACTCCTAACTGTATGGACCCTCTGACAGGGTAAAGCCATCTATACCCTCCATCAGAATATTTGTGAGTGGCTGGACTAATGGCCAATGATACCAAGCCAGAGGAATAAAGGGAATGCGGATCTGACCTGTGATACTCTGGATAGCACGCTCTCCTAGATAGAGCTCCCAGCCTCCCTCTATCAAAAATAGGACTCTGCGGGTCGACAATGCAAACTCCCGACCAGTGGGGAAGACTCCCTCAAATCCAACAGTAAAAAACATGGAGGTATATGGGATCCAAGAGATTGCTCTGGCTGTCAAAAGCTCGAACTGCAAACGGGAATGAGTAAAGCCCTTAACAACAGTGACCTCCATCAGAGTGGAGTGATGCCAATGTCGTCCTCGGGGATAGGTCTCCAAAGCTAAAGCAGTGGCAGGCCGTAGGCAAGGAAGCCTCTCATACGCCCAGAATTGGCCATGTGAATATCAAAAGTCCTCAATGACCAAGAATGACAAATGTAAATATACAAAAATCAAAAAGGTATAAGAAAGATGTACTCACCAGCAGAAATGGGTAGAACCCTAATCAAGCCTCCGTCAAACCCTCCGAGAGCATGCGCATGCCCCCGAGAATATAGGCAAACGTCTAAGAACCCCAATCAAAGTCACTGAGGTGCTCTACATATCGGGTGGCACTGACTAGGGTAAAGGACACAGTCGATGAGTTGTCCACCAGAAAATAACCCCTGATGATCATCAGAAATAATCGCCTTAAGATGTGATCCCTAACCCTCTGATCATTAGGCGGAGGTTCAAGTAAAGCCCCACTCTGTGCATTTATGCTCAAGGGTCCAGATCAGACTGTCTGACCCTTGAGCACCGACAATGGAACTCCCAGCAGGGATCTAATGGCAGTGGGCGTAATGTTGGCCATAACAAGCACGGGCTCACCCTCGAACTCTATGCCGGTGATGAACCTCCAATCCATAGGCGTCATCATCACCTTGCAGTCTAACAAGTGAAGAGACTGAGTCTGGTAGAACTAGCGCTCAGACAAATCCCGCATATAACCCCAGGGGCAATGGCGGGGAAGAATAGAGAAGAAGGCCTGAAACCCCCAGCCATCAATGATATCATTGTACTCATAGTGGAAAGTGTGGTAGAGGGAGAGCACATTGAACCAGTTCTCTCGAGGCTGCGTGAAGCCAAGAACCTGCATCAAAAGCTAACCCATGTCAAAAACCTGTGCCCCAAGAATGGGAAAAGAAAGAAAGAGAATCTAGAGGGAAGAAAACTTTAAAACACCTCATTGGCATGAAGAAACCTCGAGGGATGACGACTCAAATCTCCCAACAGCTCCTGGGTGGGCACAACAATGCCTAGAAGCTCCACACGTGGGGCCTGACTTAGGACGGGAGCAGCAAAAGGAGCCTCCTCATCATCCATATCAATCGGTGACTCATCTTAGGCTGGACGAATCACCGACCTTGCTAATCTGCGAGGCTGCCGAGTTGGACGTAGCTGAGGAACATCAGAAGCTAGCCTCCGTCTAACTCTTGAAACTACTCTGCTAGCACTGTCAGGTCTGTCTTGGTCCATCAACTGGATAAAGTCTCCAAATTACCTTAAAATGGGTGTGGTAAGCCTAAAACCTGTGGCTTATTAATTTAAATCAGTATTTTAAGCATTTCTAAGTCCTAAAACATGCATGGGTCACTCAAAAATCCCCAGTAGAGTTAAAACTACATGGTTTTCAAAAAGCAAAATTCAAAAAATGTGCATGGGTCAGTCAAAATTACCCAATAGAGTCAAAATTACATGTTTATAAATGCTTGGGCTTTTGAAAAAATGTCGCCAGAGTCTCCTTTGTAAAATGGACTGTCCGCATGCGCACAGGCATGTCTAGGTGGCCATTCAATAGCACACATTTCCAAAATATAGGAACAGTTCATATTTATGAAATAAAATCAAAAGTAAACTTCACATGGTAGCCAAATTACCATAGACATTTTTAGTTGAAAATCGAGGCTCACTAGGCCCCAAAAAGGATAAGTAAACTGATCAAAAAGAGCAAAATATGACTGTCTCAGAATCTAATTTTTCTTACGTCAAAACGTGTATTACAGTAAAATATACATACTTATGAAGTCAAAAAAATTTTAGCAGGTCATATAAGCATGAATTTTTCATACATTGCTTCTAAAAGCACCGTACGTGGTTTACATGCTTTTAACGGTCAAAACTTAACAAAAAATGGATGTAAAACATTACCTGAGATGTGCACAACGTGCAGCCGCTGACGGAATCTAGAAAAAGCTGCCCGAACTCTGTAGATCTGGAAAAAAAAAAATTGGATTCCGTTTGAAACTCGAAATGAAAATGAGTTTATAAGCCCGCTGCTGCCCATTTTAATAATGCAGGTAGAATCGGACCCACCTGCGGCTGTCGCACCTTTACCTACAGCTTCCCAAGTTGAGCCCCACCCCCTCTGGCTCGGTCCAGTTCAAGTTGCAACGGAGTTCATATGTGCTGAAAAGTCAAATATGTGAAAAAAACTGCTACGAGATTGAGCGGATTATCCTGAAATCCTGTGTACAAGCTGCGAATTCCTGACAGAATGAAAATCTTTTTTCTAAAAACCATTGGTTATCATCCCGAAGCAATATCAGGGGAACAATGATGAAAATTGCTAAAAAATTGTCGAAAAATGGCACAAAACTGCCAAAAATCAACAATGTCGAAGCGTCAGGTACAGACCGAGGACAGTTCAGCCGTTAGCTCAACCCCAGCGAAGTGTCAAGTACAGACCGAGGATAGTTCAGCCATTCGCTCAACCCCAGCGGAGCGTCGAGTACAGACCAAGGACAGTTCAACCGTTGGCTCAACCCTAGCGAAGCGTCGGGTACAGACCGAGGACAGTTCAGCCATTGGCTCAACCCCAGCGAAGCGTCGGGTACAGACCAGTGATAGTTTAACCGTTGGCTCAACCCCATCGAAGCATCGGGTACAGATCGAGGATAGTTCAACCGTTGGCTCAACCCCAATGAGGCGTCGGGTACAGACCAAGGACAGTTTAGCCATTGGCTCAACCCCAACGAAGCATCGGGTACAGATCGGTGACAGTTCAGCCGTTGGCTCAACCCCAACGAAGTTTCAGGTACATATCTATAACACATCAACCATGGGCACAACCCCTGCGAGGCATCAGGAATGATCTGGTGGCGGAAGCAATATAATAATTCATCCCCACAAAGGACAGATGATGGAATCTGTTATAAAAATCCTTAGAGGGAGCACCGAGATAGATTGGTGATTCAATCTCCTGTGGTAAACTACCGGTGTTGATTATCATCAAGATAGGCCTCAGGAACAATCGTGCAGGTAACTCGATAACAAAGATGTATCCCCACCAGAGTAGCCTGTCGAAAGGCATACCAATATCAACCGAAAGGAAATATGCCCCCACGAAGAGTATCGACGTATAAGGGAAAACGCTTGGTCTCAAACCAAGATTTCACCTAGGCTAGCATGACTGACGTCATCCCTAGTTGAAAGTGACAAAAACATTTTGCAATAGCATATCAGTGATATCCCCAGCAGATAATGGTGTAAACTATCAGGGATAGCCCCATTCCATTCAAAGGTATCCAACTTGTAGGATATATCCTGCAGTTATCATATTTATAGTGTTTACCAATCTTTATCCTATTTATTTAATTGCATTGTATGAACATGATAAAGAGGGGCATCTATAGACATTCAAAATTTCGTTTCCCTATTACTAACACTGTAGAAGAGCAAGATTATCTTTTTAAATCAACCCCGATCTCAATATCGGGCCATCAGGTCAGCCCCGGTCTCAACCCGAGAAGTACAGGTCAGCCCTAGTCTCAACTTGGGAAGTATAGGTCAGCCATGGTCTCAATCCAAAAAGTACAAGTTAGCCCCAGTCTCAACCCGGAAAGTATAGGTCAGCCCCGGTCTCAACCCGAAAACTACAGGTCAGCCCCGGTCTCAACCCGGGAGGTACAGGTCAGCCCCAATCTCAACCCGGGAGGTTAGATCAACTTTGGAAACAATCCTGAAGCTTCACAACATCTCTAGAGGAAAACATGGAATGACCAAGTCAGGCTTGGAGACAAACATGAGGATAAAAAAGAATCAAGTGGGATTCAAATCTTGGAAACAACCCCAGGAAGTCAGCCAAAGGCCATGCCAGCACCAAGGGCAACTCCGGGAGGGGAAAAATGGTTATTTTACCAACTTGAAGCCGATTCGGTCAAACTCAAGCTGAATTGATTCCACTAAGGTCAAAACGAACCATAACAATGATCCCGAGTGAAAACAGCGCAAGACATCTCAACGAATAAACTACGAAGAATCAAAGACCAGGTTATGAACCTGTCTTTTTGGACTCGAAAAAGGTTTTCTCCCATTTTATTACGACGCGCTCGGCGAGGGCTTTTCGGAAACGTACAGCACGCCTCAAACTGACGCTCCGATCAAAAGTTAGAAAGTTTAAAATCAGACCTCACATTTCTCAAAATGCACGTACTTCAAGACGAAGGGACCCCTGCCACGTGGAGCCGCGGGTTGACCTGCTTCTCCTGGGTCTATATATATGAAGTGACCCCCAGCTCATTTCATAAATCAAAAACGCTCTTAACCCCTGCCCGTTTGGTTTTTCGTCCATTTTCTTATCTTCCAAACCCAAAATTTTTCACTCTAACACGTAAATATACCCACATACTACCACATATCAAAAGCTAAGCGATAGAATCGGACGTTTAAAGCCTACGATTTGGCAAAAAGCCCGTGTAGCAGTCTATTGTGAATATTTTTACTATCAGAAAGTTTATATTACTTCATTGCACTTTTATACACTTGCACGTTAAGTTTCATTTTCTAAATATGCCCGGAACTCAGTTCCGCAGCCGTTTTTACCAACTTTTGGCACATTTTAGTACCTAAACGCATTTTTTAGCATTTCTACAGCACGGATTGACGATCCATCACTTCTAACATCTTTTATATACTAATATCTTTGATTTGAGCAACTTCGCCGGACTGGGTTATCTTCCCAGTCTGGGTTTGGCTCTTTTTTTTTGTAAATTCTTAACTATATAGATACTAACATTTCAATTCTGTCAAGCCCGGATGTCAAATCTGCAGTAGTTTACTACTTATATATATATATATATATATATATATATATATATATATATGCACCCTTCACTGGACTGGGTTACCTTCCCAGTCTCGGTTTAACTATTTTTTGTCTATATTTAAATTCTAGTTCAGCCTGGATCAATTCGTGGCCTTTTATTGCTTATATATATATATATATATATATATATATATATTTATGGGCCTAGGATAGAATGTTCATTGCCCTTTTACAGCTTATATATATATATATATATATATATATATATATATATATATTTCCATTTCAGTCCGGGCAAAGAATAGAATGTCTGTCGCCTTTTATCGCTTTTATATATATATATTTCCATTCTGTCAAGCCTTGATCATTCTGTGCCTTTTTATATCTTATATATATATATATATATATATATATTTACATTCCAGTCCGGGCATCGGAGTGAAAACTCATCGCCCTTTTTTAGCTTTTGTATATATATATTTCTTTACTCATTTTATTCAATGGTTGCTTTAAATATTCATTTGATATGAATCGGCGCTGACATTTCTATGGGCGGACTAGATTTTTTTAAATCTCGCCAACTCTAGCTTTCAAACGGTTCAAAATAGGTCCAGACAGAACCGGAAAGCTAGAATGACTGAGATTTATTTAAATCTAGCATTTTTCTAGTTTCAGTTATAAAAGCTACCTCGCGGCCCTTAGATCGTTATCTAGTGGGAACGAGATGCTTCGGCCACATGCGAGCCAGTATTTACTGATGAATCCTTGGTTCTGGCAATGTTGGATATATTGCTGCAGATATTTGGTTGTGCAGGTTTTATTGGCCTCCCTATGTGAGCCTAGGAATCGTGGGATTCATGATCAAATAGATCAGAATCTGATTCCCACGATGGACAAACTCCACTTTACAAATGTATCCTGCCAGTTTTTCTGTAAAAATGTACCTACAAAAGACCTTAAAATGGTTATCCGAATTTAAGGTCTCAACATAGTGAAAATATGATTTGTCGTGTCAGAGTCACTCTGATGGCTGTCATGCCCATGAGAAGACCGACATTTGTATATATTTTATAGTCGAGGATGCTTCGCAACTTGACAATCACCATTTAAATTGAGCCTTATGGCTAAAAAGATAAAAATGGAAGTATCAACATGCTTCAATTCCTATGTTAGCGTAAGGGTTTGAAAACTTGCTTTCAAAACATCATTTCAATAATCTTATCAAAAAAAATATGCTTTTGCAAATCAAATCAAAGGCTTTTTGCAAATCAAATCAAACCCTTCGTATATAGGTTCAACAATGCATAAACATACTTCCAATCAAAGCATAGGCCCAATTTCTTCCGGCATTCACACACACATTGCAGATTTAAAAGGAAAATATTGAAAAGATGCATTACCGTGTTTACATGGGAGCTGTGGGGTGCCTAACACCTTCCCCACACTTAACCAAGCCCCCGAACTCAAAACTTCGGTTTCAAAGATCAAGTTTTGACAGTATCCAGCTATTGGGCCTCTTTTCAAAAAAAAACGATTGAGTTAGTATAACCAGTTCAAATCTACCAACTGGCGACTCTGGAAATGTTCAAATCGTCGACATGATGCATGTTGGCCTTTTCCTAAAAAACCCTTCAAAACCTTTTTCACAAATAAAAAGAGTAAGGGTAGACATAACTTAGAAAGAGAGAAAGATCCAGGTTTTACCCGACCAGCATATTTTTTTCCCGACGTCGACAGTACTTACGAAGGACTAAGGATGTATTTCTTGTCTACGGTGGGTCTGAATTAAAACTCGAGGGCTTCACAGACTCAAATTTTCAAACAGACCAAGATGACAGTAAATCCGTTTTGGGGTATGTATTTACCTTAAACGGAGGCGTAATGAGTTGGAAGAGTTCCAAGCAACAAACAGTTGTTGATTCAGTGACAGAACCAAAGTACATAGTGTTGGGTTTGTACGAAATCGTGACGCAATCAAATTGCAAAAATTAGCGGAAGCATGGTATATCAGAGTTTAAAAAATTTCTACAAAACCATTACCCGGATCATCCTTTATGCAAACTATTAATTTAAAACGATAAATAAGAAGTTATGGAATCATACCCTTGTAGAACGAAGCTTCCACAGGTACTAGTTCAACTCCTTGTTCTTCGTGATCTCCTTGAATTTTCGGGTTAGATTCCTTTCTTTGATCAACGTTAGCCACCCAAGTGTTTGGCCTCTAGAGGTGATCCACCAAGGAAGATGAATTATCAAGAAGGAGGGTGTTTGGCTTAGTTTTCTATTCTCTATAGAAAAGGAGTACTCTCCAACAATTGGAATTGCATCAATCTAATATCTATTATAAGACTTCTCTTATATAGACATTGGTCAACCCTTCTAATCCTATTAGACATGGAATTTCTTTTAATTAATTAAACTCCTTTAATTAATTTAGGCTTCCCACCACATGGGAATAATTAATTAAATTCATTTAATTAATTTGTCTCCTAATCTTATTAGGAATAAATGAGAGTACTAAATAGTAAATTAATTACTAAACTCCTTTAGAAATTAAAATAATAATAATTGTAATAATATTAATAAGACTCCTCTTATTAATTTATATTTAATATTTCCAAAATATTAAATAATAAACATTAAGCTATTTAATTTATTCTATCACCATAGATTAAATTAATTATACTTAATGCATTATTACGATTATGCCATTACCTTCTTAAATAATTATTCTTCCTTTTATGGTGTGACCCTTTAGGTTTTCCATATTAAACCGGTTGTGAATAAATCAATTAAAACAATTTTAATCTTATTTAAATAAATAAATTAAACTAATAATTTATTTAAATAAATAATATTTATTCTACAATAGGGATAAGCCTCCCTAGCGATCAACGACTTTCCAGATAATATAGATTTCAACATTAATCAAAAAGAACCTGTGAGTAAATAGTTACCGTACAATTCAATCCTTCCACCATACAATGTCCCAATTAAATATAAGACATGAATTTACTGTCAAGTCTTATTTTATTTAATTATATGTATTTCGATTAGAAAATGCACAACTCCAAATAATGCAAATTAGAAACTCCTTTCTAATTTCATTTCACCTTGGCCAAGGATTCCTGGGTTGTCATTTAACGAATCACATAGGACATATCTCCTCTTTTACTAGAGGTGGTAGATTTTTTATTGATCATTCATTATCTCCATATGTAACTCATTATACCCAAGCATACCCTATATATGCCTTAAAAGGTCTTAAGGAATAAGTCAAAGTATAATTTGTTACATACAAGATACTATGATGATCTCAAGTCCAAGGATTACTTGTACTACTATCACATTAGGAATTCCTATTGACAGGCGAGTAAATCTCCATTAGGTATTCCATAGCGAATCACGTTCAGTGAACTTATTCTCCAATAAGCACCTACATACTTACTTTAGTGTCTCCACACAAATGATCATGAGATCAATCATCCTCATCCAATGAGCAAGCAACATATGTACCAATCTA
Organism: Panax stipuleanatus; assembly: GCA_020205555.1. Taxonomy (NCBI): domain Eukaryota; kingdom Viridiplantae; phylum Streptophyta; class Magnoliopsida; order Apiales; family Araliaceae; genus Panax; species Panax stipuleanatus. The sequence goes on from CM035124.1 coordinate 57,944,012, forward strand.
TCCTGATTTACTAATCCCCTTTTTAGTAATCCCACGATTGGGAACTATTTTAGTTTTAAAACTTTCTAAGAATTTAGATCTCATTAGCATGATCATCATCATGATTCTAAAAGCATTGCTTAAAACTATGGGTTATTTACATATTATAAAAAACAGCAACATGTAGATAATTAAATGCCTTTAATAAATGAATATTTTATTAATAAATAAATAAGATTGTTTACAAAGTACGTGCTTTATCATCATACATGATTGGCTTGTATGCACACTACTATCAATCTCCCACTTGCACTAAAGCCAATCGCCATGGTATCTCATACCCATCTTCTCTAAGTGACGATCAAACTGCTGTTGTGTTAAAGCTTTAGTAAATGGATCTGCAATGTTATCTTGAGAGTCTACACGCTCCAAGGTGACGTCTCCTCTTTCAATGATCTCCCTGATCAAGTGAAATCGCCGCAACACGTGTTTAGATTTCTGATGAGACCTGGGTTCCTTAGCCTGTGCAACTGCTCCTGTGTTGTCACAGTAAATGGGAACTGCTTCTCCAATGCTAGGAACCACACCAAGTTCAGTTATGAACTTCTTCATCCAAACAGCTTCCTTTGCAGCTTCACTTGCAGCTATATACTCTGCCTCTGTCACTGAATCAGCAACTGTTTGCTGCTTGGAACTCTTCCAACTCACTGCGCCTCCGTTCAAGGTAAAAACATACCCCGAAACAGATTTACTGTCATCTTGGTCCGTTTGAAAACTTGAGTCTGTGAAGCCCTCGAGTTTTAATTCAGACCCACCGTAGACAAGAAAAATATCTTTAGTCCTTCTCAAGTACTTTAGGATATTTTTCACTGCCTTCCAGTGCTCTTCTCCAGGATTCGACTGGTATCTGCTCGTTACACTAAGTGCATGAGCAACATCCGGTCTAGTAAATATCATACCGTACATGATAGATCCTATTGCAGAAGCATAAGGGATCTTACTCATACGGTCTCTCTCCTCAGGTGTCTTTGGGGCCTGTTTCTTGGAGAGATGTATTCCATGGCTCATCGGCATGAGACCTCTTTTGGAATCTTCCATGCTAAACCTCTTTAGCATCGTATCAATGTACGTTCCTTGGGATAAACCAAGCATCCTTTTAGATCTATCTCTATAGATCTTTATCCCCAAAATATAGGATGCTTCTCCCAAGTCCTTCGTGGAGAAGTGTTTAGATAACCAGATTTTAATTGATTGTAGCATAGGAATGTCATTCCCTATCAGTAATATATCATCAACATATAATACAAGGAATGAAATTACGCTCCCACTAACCTTCTTGTACACACATGGTTCATCGTCATTTTTGATAAAATCAAACTCTTTGATTGTCTCATCAAAACGAATGTTCCATCTACGAGAAGCTTGCTTCAATCCATAAATGGATCGTTGCAGCTTACAGACTTGATTTATTCCAACCTTTGAAATAAATCCCTCTGACTGTGTCATATACACATCCTCCTCAAGTTTTCCATTGAGGAAGGCCGTTTTCACGTCCATCTGCCAGATCTCATAGTCGTTATAAGCTGCAATTGCAAGCAAAATCCGAATGGACTTGAGCATAGCTACTGGTGAAAAGGTTTCATCATAATCAACTCCTTGTCTTTGTTTGAAACCTTTTGCAACCAGTCGGGCCTTATAGGTCTCCACCTTGCCGTCCGCTCCAGTCTTTCTTTTAAAGACCCATTTACACCCAATAGGCTTAATGCCTTCAGGTGGTGAAACCAAAGTCCATACTTTGTTTTCATACATGGAGTCCATTTCGGATTTCATGGCTTTAAGCCATTTCCCTGAGTCTTTATTACTCATGGCCTGTTCGTAATTCAATGGATCATCATCATTTATGATGTGTACCTCATCGTCATCCTCTATAACGAATCCATACCTCTCAGGTATCTTCGGTACTCTCCAAAATTTACGAACAGGGTGTGGTATAGTAGGTTCTTCTACTTGGTCAGGTACCTGACTTTGATCCGTGGTAATTTGTGGTTCTTGAACTTCTTCAAGATATATCTTACTCCCACTGACCCCTTCATGGATAAACTCCTTTTCCAAGAAGGCAGCATGTTTCGCAACAAACACCTTTTGATCAGTTAGATGATAGAAATAATACCCTACAGTTTCTTTAGGGTATCCCACAAATCTACTCTTTTCGGATTTAGTCTGTAGCTTATCATGTTCAAACTTTTTGACATAAGCTGGACAACCCCAAGTCTTAACATGCTTAAGATTTGGTTTCCTCCCCTTCCCCATCTCATATGGAGTCTTTGGGACGGATTTGGTAGGTACCTTGTTAAGTAGGTATGCAGCCGTTTCTAGGGCATATCCCCAGAAGGAAATTGGAAGGTCGGTAAAACTCATCATGGATCGAACCATGTCTAACAGTGTTCGATTTCTCCTTTCAGATACTCCATTTAACTGTGGTGTACCTGGAGGAGTCCATTGTGAGATTATACCATTTTCTTTGAGACAATTGAGAAACTCACCGCTTAAGTATTCTCCGCCTCGATCTGATCGAAGTATCTTTATACTCTTGCCCGTTTGTTTCTCTACTTCACTTCTGAACTCTTTGAACTTTTCAAATGATTCTGACTTGTATTTCATTAAATACACATATCCAAATCTTGAGTGATCATCAGTGAAAGTAATAAAATAAGAATACCCACCCCGTGCACTTGTTGTCATAGGCCCACAAACGTCTGTGTGAATCAATGTCAACAACTCTGTAACTCTTTCTCCTCTTCCACTAAAAGGAGATTTAGTCATTTTATCCATGAGACAAGATTCACAAGTTGGATATGATTCATAATCGGATAGCTCGAGGAGCCCATCTTTATGCAACTTGGATAATCTTGTTTCATTGATATGACCGAGTCTACAGTGCCACATGTAGGTATAATTAATATCATCTCTTTTCCTTTTCTTAGTTTGTTTAATTTGAAATATATTTTCTTGTAAGTCAAGTGTATAAAGTCCATTTCGCAAATTTCCAATACCATATAAAACATCGTCTTTATAAATAGAACAACTATTGTTCTTTATAACAACGTTAAATCCTTCCATATCCAATACAGAAATTGAAATAATGTTTTTAATAATATTCGGAACATAATAACAATTATTAAGATAAATGGACTTGCCCGAAGGCATTGCTAAATAATAAGTTCCTACAGCTAATGCAGCAACCTTTGCTCCATTCCCTACTCGTAGGATCACCTCATCATTGTTCAGCTTTCTACTTCTGACCAGTCCCTTCACATTATTACATATGTGAGAACCACAGCCGGTATCCAATACCCAAGTAGAATTTTGACTTTCTGAAAAATTAATTTCAATCATGAACAAACCTTGATTGGAAGTCGAAGCTTCTCCAAGCTTCTTGTCTGCCAGAAACTTCTTGCAGTTTTTCTTCCAATGACCCGGCTCGTTGCAATGGAAGCACATTCCTTTGCTAGCTGGATCAGGTTTATTTTGTTCCTTTTCTTTCCCCTTTCCCTTAGCCTTCTTGGATTTCTTCTTTCAGAAGATACCTTAGGTCTCTTCCTTTTATTGGAAGAATCCACCATCAAGATATGGTTCTTCTTGGATGGGAAGTGACCTTCTACAGTTTTCAGCATGTTAAGCAGCTCAAGCAAGCTGACATCTAGCTTATTCATGTGAAAATTAACCACAAACTGCGAGAAGGTCTCAGGGAGTGACTGCAAGACCAAGTCTTGACTCAACTCCCCATCCATGACGAACCCAAGCTGTCCAAGGCGTTCAATCAAATTGATCACTTTCAGGACATGAGTCTCGATGGCAGTACCCTCGGTCATCCGAGATCGGAAGAGCTCCTTAGATATCTCATATCTAGCAGTCCTACTCTGTTCACCATATAACTCCTTGAGGTGAAGCAGCATAGCAGGAGCATCCATTTTTTCGTGCTGACGCTGAAGCTCGTTATTCATGGATGCGAGCATGATGCATTGAGCCACAGATGCATCATCTTGCCACTTATTGAAAGTGACAATCTCTTCCTCAGAGGCTGTTTCTGAAACAGATTCAGGGACAGTTGAATTTAGGACATAAGAAATCTTTTCAGCAGTGAGAACAATTCTCAGATTTCTTAGCCAGTCCTCATAATTCGGCCCGGTAAGCTTGTTTGCATCAAGTATGCTTCGTAGTGAGATTAATGATTTAGACATTTTTAAAATTCTGCATGTGAAAAATAACATTTTAGCAAACATTCATTTTATTAATTTTGCATACCAAAATAAATTTAGGTCTTTATTTTAAATTGGTATCTCCCACTATTTTCATCAAACTATATTACCCTCACTTATATAGTTCGGCAACATCTAATTAAAGATTTGCTAGTGAGAATAAGGATCCCATTTCAAATGTATATAACCTTGTGGATAGCACAACAAGCGATATACAAATAAATAGGTAGACAACTCTTGTCAATTACAACACTATATAACTCCTTTTTTTTTTGCCTCTTAAATCATAATGGTCAAGTGTGTGCACATCCGAACTAAAATGATTTAAGTTCAGTCCAGCCTAGCACTTCCATAAATTCAAAAAAGAAAAATGTTCGTCCTTGTGGATAGCACAACAAGACTAGATTGTTCAATTTTCTTGATAAGCATCAAATGTGATTAATTAACATCTTAAATACGCAATACTCGCCTTGTGGATAGCACAACAAGCTCATATTAAATATTTAATACTCTATTAATTTATCATGCTAGAAGGCGACGTTCGATATTCCAAATATCATTTGAACGCTTCGGACTTAATATTATTTCTTTGAGGGGTTTGTTATTATTTGTCTCATCTTGTTTAGCGTGCATGCACATATATATATAAAATACGCGTCATTTTATTAAACATGCGAAGCATGTTTGCATAAAATATAATATATATAATATTTAGCATGCAATATAGAATATTATATTCTACCCGGATTGATTATGGACTTTTATTCTAGTTTGGTTCACTAGAGCCACCAAGTGAACCAAAAGGTCAAACCTAGGAGTGCAAGAATTTAAATTTAAATATAACTATTACATTTAAACACGGGCTCCATACAAACGGGTCTTCACGCGCTCCTTGCTCCTTGGTCTCCAATTTCTTCAAGATAATTCTAACTATTCTTATTACATTAAACTATTTAATTTAAATAGAAACCTTGATCAACAGTCAAGGGGAAGTACATAGGAGGGAGATAGAATTTTACATCAAGAAAAAAAAATTAGAGATGACGAGGTACGCAGACCCCATTTAATAAAACCCATTCATTCAAGCATTCAACTAAAATAAAATCCAATCACATTGGTCAAATAGTCCATAATCAATCCCCATTTATTTTCATACATATCACCATATATATCAATAAATAAATATTCATCTCATGAATTAAAACATTCCATATATATATGAGTATCATTTAATGGGCAAATTTAAATTGCATGAAATCCAATTTCAAGATTAAAATAAACTCTTTATTTTAATTATAAAATTATTTAGAATATAATATATAAATATATCATATTTATTTATTTTTTTTAAAAATCACCTTCTTTTATTAAAAGAGTCCTGCAGGTTTATTAAAAAAGTCCTTTCCTGATGGGTCACCTTCTTTTTGGAGTAAGAAAGAGACAACACCTTTTCTTTGCAGAATTCAAGATTAGCACCAAAAAAAAATTGTGATTCGTCCCAAAAAAAGTCTTTTTTTTTAAAAAAAATATAATTTTATACAATAAAATTATGCCCAATAAATTATTTTAAATACATACCCATATGTATATGAAATCAAAAATAAATTAATAATTGCATAAAGATTTGGCTCTGATGCCACTGTTGGGTTTGTACGAAATCGTGACGCAATCAAATTGCAAAAATTAGCGGAAGCATGGTATATCAGAGTTTAAAAAATTTCTACAAAACCATTACCCGGATCATCCTTTATGCAAACTATTAATTTAAAACGATAAATAAGAAGTTATGGAATCATACCCTTGTAGAACGAAGCTTCCACAGGTACTAGTTCAACTCCTTGTTCTTTGTGATCTCCTTGAATTTTCGGGTTAGATTCCTTTCTTTGATCAACGTTAGCCACCCAAGTGTTTGGCCTCTAGAGGTGATCCACCAAGGAAGATGAATTATCAAGAAGGAGGGTGTTTGGCTTAGTTTTCTATTCTCTATAGAAAAGGAGTACTCTCCAACAATTGGAATTGCATCAATCTAATATCTATTATAAGACTTCTCTTATATAGACATTGGTCAACCCTTCTAATCCTATTAGACATGGAATTTCTTTTAATTAATTAAACTCCTTTAATTAATTTAGGCTTCCCACCACATGGGAATAATTAATTAAATTCATTTAATTAATTTGTCTCCTAATCTTATTAGGAATAAATGAGAGTACTAAATATTAAATTAATTACTAAACTCCTTTAGAAATTAAAATAATAATAATTGTAATAATATTAATAAGACTCCTCTTATTAATTTATATTTAATATTTCCAAAATATTAAATAATAAACATTAAGCTATTTAATTTATTCTATCACCATAGATTAAATTAATTATACTTAATGCATTATTACGATTATGCCATTACCTTCTTAAATAATTATTCTTCCTTTTATGGTGTGACCCTTTAGGTTCTCCATATTAAACCGGTTGTGAATAAATCAATTAAAACAATTTTAATCTTATTTAAATAAATAAATTAAACTAATAATTTATTTAAATAAATAATATTTATTCTACAATAGGGATAAGCCTCCCTAGCGATCAACGACTTTCCAGATAATATAGATTTCAACATTAATCAAAAAGAACCTGTGAGTAAATAGTTACCGTACAATTCAATCCTTCCACCATACAATGTCCCAATTAAATATAAGACATGGATTTACTGTCAAGTCTTATTTTATTTAATTATATGTATTTCGATTAGAAAATGCACAACTCCAAATAATGTAAATTAGAAACTCCTTTCTAATTTCATTTCACCTTGGCCAAGGATTCCTGGGTTGTCATTTAACGAATCACATAGGACATATCTCCTCTTTTACTAGAGGTGGTAGATTTTTTATTGATCATTCATTATCTCCATATGTAACTCATTATACCCAAGCATACCCTATATATGCCTTAAAAGGTCTTAAGGAATAAGTTAAAGTATAATTTGTTACATACAAGATACTATGATGATCTCAAGTCCAAGGATTACTTGTACTACTATCACATTAGGAATTCCTATTGACAGGCGAGTAAATCTCCATTAGGTATTCCATAGCGAATCACGTTCAGTGAACTTATTCTCCAATAAGCACCTACATACTTACTTTAGTGTCTCCACACAAATGATCATGAGATCAATCATCCTCATCCAATGAGCAAGCAACATATGTACCAATCTATCCGGATTTACTAATCCCCTTTTTAGTAATCCCACGATTGGGAACTATTTTAGTTTTAAAACTTTCTAAGAATTTAGATCTCATTAGCATGATCATCATCATGATTCTAAAAGCATTGCTTAAAACTATGGGTTATTTACATATTATAAAAAACAGCAACATGTAGATAATTAAATGCCTTTAATAAATGAATATTTTATTAATAAATAAATAAGATTGTTTACAAAGTACGTGCTTTATCATCATACATGATTGGCTTGTATGCACACTACTATCACATAGCTGCAAGTGAAGCTGCAAAGGAGGTTGTTTGGATGAAGAAGTTCATAACCGAACTTAGTGTGGTTCCTAGCATTGGAGGAGCAGTCCCCTTATACTGTGACGACACCAGAGCTATTGCATAGTCAAAAGAACCTAGGTCTCATCAAAAATCCAAACAAGTGTTACGGCGATTTCACTCTATCAGAGAGATCATTGAAAGAGGAGACGTCACCTTGGAACGTGTAGACTCTCAAGACCACATTGCAGACACAACTGCAGTTTGAACGTCACTTAGAGAAGATGGGTATGAGATACCATGGCGATTGGCTTTAGCGCAAGTAGGAGATTGAAAGTGATATGCATACAAGTCAATCATGTATGATGATAAAGCATATACTTTGTAAACGATCTTATTTATTTATTAATAAAAGTATTCATTTATTAAAGGCATTTAATTATCTACATGATGCTATTTTTATAATATGTAAATAACCCATAGTTTAAAGCAAAGCTTTTAGAATCATGATGTTGATCATGCTAATGAGATCTAAATTCTTGGAAAGCTTAAAATTAAAATAGTCCCCAATCCTTGGATTACTAAAAAGGGATTAGTGAATTCGGATAGATTGGTACATATGTTGCTTGCTCATTGAATGGGGATGATTGATCTCATGATCATTTGTATGGAGACACTAAAGCAAGTATGTAGGTGCTTATTGGAGAATAAGTACACTGAACGTGACTCGCTAAGGAATACTTAATGGAGTTTTACTCGCCTGTTAATAGAAATTTCTAATGTGATAGTAGTACAAGTGATCCTCAAACTTGAGATCATCATAGTATCTTATGTATAATGATTTATACTTTGACTTATTTCTTAAGACCCTTAGGGTATATCAAAGGGTATGCTTGGGTGTAGTAAGTTACATATAGAGACAATGAATGATTAATAAAGAATCTACTGCTTATAGTAAAAGAATAGATATGTCATATGTGATTCGATAAATGACAACTCATGAATCTTTGGCTAAGGTGGAATGAAATTATAAAGGAGTTTCTAATTTGCATTATTTGGAGTTGTGCATTTTTTGATCGAAATACATATAATTAAATTAAATAAGACTTGATAGTAATTTTATGTCTTATATTTAATTGAGACATTGTTTGGTGAAATGATTGAATTGTATAGTAACTATTAACTCAAAGATTCTTTTATGATTAATGTTAAAATCTATATTATCTGAAAAGTCGTAGATCGCTATGGAGGCTTATCCTTATTGTAGAATAAATATTATTTATTTAAATAGATTGTTAGTTTAATTTATTTATTTAAATAATATTAAAATTGTTCTAATTGATTTATTCACAACCAGTTTAATATGGAGAACCTAAAGGGTCATACCATAAAAGGAAGACTAATTATTTAAGAAGGTAATGGCATAATCGTAATAATATGTTAAGTGTAATTAATTTAATCTATGGTTATAGAATAAATTAACTAACTTAATATTTATTATTTAATATTTTAGAAATATTAAATATAAATTAATAAGAGGATCCTTATTAATATTATTACAATAATTATTATTTTAATTTTTAAAGGAGTTTAAGAATTAATTTAATATTAGTACTCTCATGTATTCCTAATAAGATTAGGAGACAAATTAATTAAAAGAGTTTAATTAATTATTCCCAATGTGTTGGGAGCCTAATTAATTAAAGGAGTTTAATTATTTAAATAAAACCATATTTCTAATTAGATTAGAAGGGTTGACTAATATCTATATAAGAGGAGTCTTATGCTAGATATCAGATTGATATAATTCCAATTATTGGAGAGAGTACTCCTTTTCTATAGAGAATAGAAAAACTAGGGTTTAGCCAACCACCCTCCTTCTTGAACAATTCCTCTTCCTTGGTGGATAACCTCTAGAGGCCAAACACTTGGGTGGCTAACGCTGATCAAAAGAAGGAATCAATCCCGGAGATTTAAGGAGATCGCGAAGAACAAGGAGTTGAACTCGTACATGTGAAAGCTTAGTTCTACGAGGGTATGATTCCATAACTTCTTATTTATTGTTTAAAATTTCTAATGTGTATAAAAGATGATCCGGGTAATTGGTTTGTAGAAAATTTTTAACTCTGATTTTACCATGCTTCTGCTACTTTTTGCAATTTGATTGTGCCATGATTTCTTACAAACCTAACATAATCCGCATACTTTTTTTGTCTGTCTTGAGCGGATAACAATCTGGCTCTTATCACTTTGACGATCTCTGAAGTCTGTTGCACCAATTAAGGTCTGAACAGTTGACGTTCACCGAACTCATCCTAACACAGAGGAGTCCTATACTTTCTTTCATACAACGCTTCATAAGGTGGCATGCCAATACTTGCGTGGTAGCTATTATTATAGGTAAACTCGACTAAAGGTAGATGGTCGTCCCAACTCCCCTTGAAATCCATGACACAAGCTCTTAACATAACTTGTAATGTTTGGATTGTCCTTTCGCTCTATCCATCGATTTGAGGATGGTATGTTGTGCTCATTCTCAACTGCGTTCCCATACGTTCTTGCAAGCTCTTCCAAAAATTAGACGTGAAACGCGGATCTTGGTCTGACACGATCGATACTGGAACACTGTGCCTTAAAACAATCTCCTTGACATATAAATTTGCCAACTGATCTAAATTAAACCTAATTTTGATTGGCAAGAAATGAGCTAATTTTTTCAGTCGGTCGACGATAACCCATATCGTATCATACCCGTTCTGAGTAGTTGGAAGACCTATCACAAAATCCATCGTAATATACTCCCACTTCTATTCTGGTATTTCCAATGTGTGCAACAAACCACTTGGTCATTGATGTTCTGCCTTGACCTTCTGACATGTTAAGCATTTTTCAACACACTCAACAACCTCTCTTTTTATATTTGGCCACCAAAAGTGTTGTCGAAGATCCTGGTACATTTTCGTGCTCCTAGGGTGAATCAAATACCTCAAAGTATGAGCCTCACTCAAAATTTCATCTTTAACTTAAGGTACTAGCGGAACCCAGATTCTTCCTTCAAATCTCAACAACGCTTCGATTTTGATTTTGAATTTCAGTTCCTCCTCTTCAGATACTTTCTTCATTATTTTCTCACACTCCTCATCTTGGAGGTGTGCTTTCTTTACTTTGTCCAATGAGGCTAAACGGGTTTCCATTTGAAATAGTTTTTCATCTGACTCCTTCGGATAGTTTACCTCTAACTCCAACTTGGCCATTTCTGCTATTAGCTCCTTTTGAGCAGTTAACAATAACAACTTCTCTCGACCCTTCCTACTTAAGGCATCGGTAACTACATTCTCCTTCCTTGGATGGCATAGGATTTCACAATCATAGTCCTAGATCAATTTCAACCATCGCCTTTGACGCATATTTAAATCTTTCTGTATGAAAATATATTTCAGACTCTTATGATCCATATATATGTCTCACATTTCTCTCCATAAACATAGTGCCTCCAAGTCTTTAGGGAAAACACTAATGCAACTAACTCTAGATCATGAGTCAGATACCCTTTCTCGTAATCCTTTAACTGTCGTGATGCACACACAATGACCTTGCTATTTTGCATAAGCACACAGACTAGTCCCTTATGCGATGCATCACTATAAACTATAAAATTTCATGTGTCATCTGGCATAGACAATACAGGTGCCATACTTAGCCTTTTCTTCAATTCCTAAAAACTCTCTTCGCATTTTTCTGTCCATACGAACTTCAGTACCTTTTTCATCAAATTAGTCAACGAACTAGCTATCTTGTCAAAATCCTGAATAAAACGGCGATAATAGTTTGCCAATCCTAAGAAACTCCTCATTTCCAATGGTGTCTTAGGCTGATCCCAATTCATCACAACTTCCACTTTTGATGGATCCACTGAAATTATGTCCTTGCCAATTATATGACCAAGAAATTGCACATGCTCCAACAAAAACTCGCATTTTGAAAATTTTTCATACAACTTCTCTCTTCTTAATGCCTCTAACATCACCCTCAAATGTTCTACATATTCTTCTTGGGTTTTGGAATACACCAATATGTCATCGATGAATACCACCATAAACTTGTCCAAAAATGGTTTAAACACCCTATTCATTAAGTCCATAAATGCTATTGGTGCATTAGTTAAACAAAATGATATTACCAAAAACTTGTAATGACCATATCGAGTTCTAAATGCCGTCTTCGAAATATCCTCCTTTCGAACCTTCAACTAATGGTATCTACTTCTCAAATATATTTTTGAGAATTTTTTTACTCCTTTTAATTGATCGAACAAATCGTTAATACTTGGCAACGGATACTTACTCTTAATAGTGACTTTATTTAACTCCCTATAATCAATGCAAAGTCGCATCGATCCATCCTTCTTCTTGACAACCAACACTGGCGCTCCCCATGCCGATACGCTCGGCTGAATATACTTATTATCCAATAATTCTTGCAACGACACCATCAACTCCTTCATTTCCACTAGAGCCATTCGGTACGAAACTTTTGATATCGGGGCAGTCTCTGGTGCTAAATCGATTACGAATTCAATTTTCCTATTTAGAGGAAGTCCTGGAAAATCATCCGAAAACACATCCAAAAAATCTCTAACAACCGGTATTTCCTCTAGCTTTGCTCCTGCCTTTCGAGTATCGACTATGTATGCTAAATATCCTACACACCCTTTCCTTAACAACTTTTTAGCCTGTATCATCGTCAGATAACTCGCTTATCTAACCGATTTGCTGCAATAAAATACTATCTTTGACTTCTTTGGCGTCATAAGGTTTACACACTTTCTTTGGTAATCAATTATTGCACCATGGTTAAACAACCAATCCATTCCTATGATCACATCAAACTCCCCAAGTTGAATTAGAATTAAATCCACCAACATAAAATGACTCTTAATATCTACACACAATTTCTGTGTATAAACTTAACAAGAATTACTTCTCTATTCACAATTTCTATATTTATAGGGTAATCTAACTCTTCTTGATGCAATTCTAACTTCTTAGCAAATTCATCGGATATAAATGAACAAGTAGCACCCGAATCAAATAATACATAAGCATTTAGATCATTGATCTGAATAATACCTGACACCACTTCTTTTGATTGCACAGCGTCCTGCACCGTCATATTAAATATACGAGCTATTGGTCGACTCGGCTGTGCTTCTCCAGCGATGGTCAGCTTGCTACCGCTACTGTGATTTCCTTCTTCTTCCACTCTTCTCTACAGCTGCTTTCTTTGGGCAATCACAAACCATGTGGTCCTTTGATCCACATGTAAAACATTCTCCTTTCGTTGGACTAGTGCAATTTGGTGCAATATGGCCCTCTAAGTGTTGGGTTTGTACGTAACGTAATCATGCAATTAAATCACATAAATAGGGCGGAAGCGTAAAAAACTAGGTTTTCAAAAATTTAGACAAACCCATTACCATGATCATTCTTGTGCATCAATTATCAGTGAATGAAGAAGGAGAAAAATAGAATTATACCTTTGAAGATCCAAGCTTCCTCAGGTACAAGTTCTACTCCTTTGATTCCTTTGATTCCTCTGTAGTGGCTCCTTCCCTTGATCAATGTCAGCCACCCAAATGTTTGGCCTCTAACGGTGATCCACCAAGGAAGATGAAGAACTCAATAAGATGGGTTATTGGCTTAACCCTTGTTTCTATCTCTATAGAATATGTGTACTCCCAACTCTTGAAAAATTAACGTCCCTTATTTCTGATATAAGACTCTCTTATATAGATATTAGGTTAACCCTCCTAATCCAATTAGAATAGGGTTTTATTTAATTAATTAATTAATTACTTTTAATTAATTTATATCCTAATCTTTATTAGGATTGAGAGAGATTACTGATATTATATTAATTCCTAAACTCCTTTAGAATTAAAATAATAATAATAATAATAATATTAATAAGACTCCTCTTATTAATTTATAGTTAATATTTCTAAAATATTAAATAATAAACATTAAGCTACTTAATTTATTATATCATCATAGATTAAATTAATTATACTTAATGCATTATTATTATCATGCCATTTTCTTCTTAAATAATTCTTCTTCCTTTTATGGTGTGACCCTTTAGGTTCTCCATATTAAACCGGTTGTGAATAAATCAATTAGAACAATTCTAATCTTATTTAAATAAATAAATTAAACTAATAATCTATTTAAATAAATAACATTTATTCTACAATAGGGATAAGCCTCCCTAGCGATCAACGACTCTCCAGATAATATAGATTTCAACATTAATCATAAAAGAACCTGTGAGTTAATAGTTACCGTACAATTCAATCCTTCTACCATACAATGTCCCAATTAAATATAAGACATGAATTTACTGTCAAGTCTGAATTTATTTAATCATATGTATTTCGATTAGAAAATGCACAACTCCAAATAATGCAAATTAGAAACCTCTTTCTAATTTCATTCTACCTTGGCCAAGGATTCCTGGGTTGTCATTTAACGAATCACATAGGACATATCTCCTCTTTTACTAGAGGTGGTAGATTCTTTATTGATCATTCATTATCTCCATATGTAACTCATTACACCCAAGCATACCCTATATATGCCTTAAAAGGTCTTAAGGAATTAGTCAAAGTATAATTTGTTACATACAAGATACTATGATGATCTCAAGTCCAAGGATCACATGTACTACTATCACATTAGGAATTCCTATTGACAGGCGAGTAAAACTCCATTAGGTATTCCATAGCGAGTCACGTTCAGTGAACTTATTCTCTAATAAGCACCTACATACTTGCTTTAGTGTCTCCACACAAATGACCATGAGATCAGTCATCCTCATCCAATGAGCAAGCAACATATGTACCAATCTATCCGGATTTACTAATCCCCATTTTAGTAATCCCACAATTGGGAACTATTTTAGTTTTTAAGCTTTCTAAGAATTTAGATCTCATTATCATGATCTCATCATGATTCTAAAAGCATTGCTTAAAACTATGGGTTATTTACATATTATAAAAACAGCACCACGTAGATAATTATATGCCTTAAATGAATATTTTATTAATAAATAAATAAGATTGTTTACAAAGTATGTGCTTTATCATCATACATGATTGGCTTGTATGCACACTACTATCAATCTCCCACTTACACTAAAGCCAATCGCCATGGTATCTCATACCCATCTTCTCTAAGTGACGATCAAACTGTTGTTGTGTTAGAGCTTTATTAAATGGATCTGCAATGTTGCCTTGAGAGTCTACACGCTCCAAGGTGACGTCTCCTCTTTCAATGATCTCCCTGATCAACTGAAATCGCCGCAACACGTGTTTAGATTTCTGATGAGACCTGGGTTCCTTAGCCTGTGCAACCGCTCCGGTGTTGTCACAGTATACGGGAACTGCTTCTCCAATGCTAGGAACCACACCAAGTTCAGTTATTAACTTCTTCATCCAAACAGCTTCCTTTGCAGCTTCACTTGAAGCTATATACTCTGCCTCTGTCACTGAATCAGCAACCGTTTGCTGCTTGGAACTCTTCCAACTCACTGCACCTCCGTTCAAGGTAAACACATACCCTGAAACAGATTTACTGTCATCTTGGTCTGTTTGAAAACTTGAGTCTGTGAATCCCTCGAGTTTTAATTCAGACCCACCGTAGACAAGAAAAATATCTTTAGTCCTTCTCAAGTACTTTAGGATATTTTTCACTGCCTTCCAGTGCTCTTCTCCTGGATTCGACTGGTATCTGCTTGTTACACTAAGTGCGTGAGAAACATCCGGTCTAGTACATATCATACCGTACATGATAGATCCTATTACAGATGCATAAGGGATCTTACTCATACAGTCTCTCTCCTCAGGTGTCTTTGGGGCCTGTTTCTTGGAGAGATTTATTCCATGGCTCATCGGCATGAGACCCCTTTTGGAATCTTCCATGCTAAACCTCTTTAGCATCGTATCAATGTACGTTCCTTGGGATAAGCCGAGCATCCTTTTAGATCTATCTCTATAGATCTTTATCTCCAAAATATAGGATGCTTCACCCAAGTCCTTCATGGAGAAGTTTTTAGATAACCAGATTTTAATGGATTGTAACATAGGAATGTCATTCCCTATCAGTAATATATCATCAACATATAATACTAAGAATGATACTGCGCTCCCACTAACCTTCTTGTATACACATGGTTCATCCTCGTTTTTGATAAAATCAAACTCTTTGATTGTCTCATCAAAACGAATGTTCTATCTACTGAGAAGCTTGCTTCAACCCATAAATGGATCGTTGTAGCTTACAGACTTGATTTGTTCCAACTTTTGAAATAAATCCCTCTGGCTGTGTCATATACACACCCTCCTCAAGTTTCCCATTGAGGAAGGCCGTTTTCACGTCCATCTGCCAGATCTCATAGTCGTTGTAAGCTGCAATCGCAAGCACAATCTGAGTGGACTTGAGCATGGCTACTGGTGAGAAGGTTTCATCATAGTCAACTCCTTGTCTTTGTTTGAAACCTTTTACAACCAGTCGGGCCTTATAGGTCTCTACCTTTACGTCTGCTCCAGTCCTTTTCTTAAAAACCCATTTACACCCAATAGGTTTAATACCTTCAGGTGGTGAAACCAAAGACCATACTTTGTTTTCATACATGGAGTCCATTTCGGATTTCATGGCTTCAAGCCATTTCGCTGAGTCTTTATTACTCATAGCCTGTTCGTAATTCAATGGATCATCATCATTCATGATGTGTACCTCATCGTCATCCTCTATAACGAATCCATACCTCTCAGGTATCTTCGGTACTCTTCCAGATTTACGAACAGGGTGTGGTACAGTAGGTTCTTCTACTTGGTTAGGTACCTGACTTTGGTCCGTGGTAACTTGTGGTTCTTGAACTTCTTTAAGATATATCTTACTCCCACTAACCCCTTCATGGATAAACTCTTTCTCCAAGAAGGTAGCATGTTTCGCAACAAACAC
The DNA here is from genome assembly GCA_020205555.1 of Panax stipuleanatus. Lineage (NCBI taxonomy): Eukaryota > Viridiplantae > Streptophyta > Magnoliopsida > Apiales > Araliaceae > Panax > Panax stipuleanatus. The sequence goes on from CM035124.1 coordinate 57,960,765, forward strand.
CTTTTGATAAGTTGGATGATAGAAATAATACCCTACGGTTTCTTTAGGGTATCCCATAAATCTACACTTATCGGATTTAGTCTGTAGCTTATCATTTTTAAACTTTTTGACTATAAGCTGGACAACCCCAAGTCTTAACATGCTTAAGATTTGGCTTCCTCCCTTTCCACATCTCATATGGAGTCTTTGGGGCGGATTTGGTAGGTACCTTGTTAAGTAGGTATGCAGCCGTTTCTAGGGCATATTCCCAGAAGGAAATTGGAAGGTCGGTAAAACTCATCATGGATCGAACCATGTCCAACAGTGTTCGATTTCTCCTTTCAGATACTCCATTTAACTGTGGTGTACCTGGAGGAGTCCATTGTGAGATTATACCATTTTCTCTGAGACAATTGAGAAACTCATTGCTTATGTATTCTCCACCTCGATCTGATCGAAGTATCTTAATACTCTTGCCCGTTTGTTTCTCTACTTCACTTCTGAACTCTTTGAACTTTTCAAATGATTCTGATTTGTATTTCATTAAATACGCATATCCAAATCTTGAGTGATCATCAGTGAAAGTAATAAAATAAGAATACCCACCCCGTGCACTTGTTGTCATAGGTCCACAAACGTCTGTGTGAATCAATGCCAACAACTCTGTAACTCTCTCTCCTTTTCCACTAAAAGGAGATTTAGTCATTTTACCCATGAGACAAGATTCACAAGTTGGATATGATTCATAATCAGATAGCTCGAGGAGCCCATCTTTATGTAACTCGGATAATCTTGTTTCATTGATATGACCGAGTCTATATTGCCACATATAGGTATAATTAATATCATCTCTTTTCCTTTTCTTAATTTGTTCAATTTGAAATATATTTTCTTGTAAGTCAAGTGTATAAAGTCCATTTCGCAAATTTTCAATACCATATAAAACATCGTCTTTATAAATAAAACAACCATTGTTTTTTATAATAACGTCAAAACCTTCCATATCCAATACAGAAATTGAAATAATGTTTTTAATAATATTCGGAACATAATAACAATTATTAAGATAAATGGATTTGCCCGAAGGCATTGCTAAACAATAAGTTTCTACAGCTAATGCAGCAACCTTTGCTCCATTCCCCACTCGTAGGATCACCTCATCATTGTTCAGCTTTCTACTTCTGACCAGTCCCTTCACATTATTACATATGTGAGAACCACAGCCGGTATCCAATACCCAAGTAGAATTTTGACTTTCTAAAAATTAATTTCAATCATGAACAAACCTTGATTGGAAGTCGAAGCTTCTCCAAGCTTCTTCTCTGCTAGAAACTTCTTACAGTTCCTCTTCCAATGTCCCGGCTCATTGCAATGAAAACACATTCCTTTAGCTGGTTCAGGTTTCTTTTGATCCTTTTCTTTCCCTTTTCCCTTAGCCTTCTTAGATTTCTTCTTTTTAGAAGACACCTTGGGCCTCTTCCTTTTATTGGAAGAATCCACCATCAAGACATGGTTCTTCTTGGATGAGAAGTGACCTTCTGCAGTTTTCAGCATGTTAAGCAGCTCAGGCAAGCTGACATGAGCTTATTCATATGAAAATTAACCACAAACTGCGAGAAGGTCTCAGGGAGTGACTGCAAGACCAAGTCTTGACTCAACTCCCCATCCATGACGAACCCAAGCTGTCCAAGGCGTTCAATCAAATTGATTACCTTCAGAACATGAGTCTCGACGGTAGTGCCCTCGGTCATCCAAGATCGGAAGAGCTCCTTAGATATCTCATATCTAGCAGTCCTACTCTGTTCACCATACAACTCCTTGAGGTGAAGCAGCATAGCAGGAGCATCCATTTTTTTGTACTGACGCTGAAGCTCGTTATTCATGGATGCGAGCATGATGCATTGAGCCACAGATGCATCATCTTGCCACTTATTGAAAGTGGCAATCTCTTCCTCAGAGGCTGTTTCAGAAACAGATTCAGGGATAGTGGAATTTAAGACATAAGAAATCTTTTCAGCAGTGAGAACAATTCTCAGATTTCTTAGCCAGTCCTCATAATTCGGGCCGGTATGCTTATTTGCATCAAGTATGCTTCGTAGTGACATTAGTGATTTTGACATTTTTAAAATTCCGCATGTGAAAAGACAACATTTTAGCAAACATTCATTTTATTAACTTTGCATACCAAAATAAATTTAGGTCTTTATTTTAAATTGGTATCTCCCACTATTTTCATCAAACTATATTACCCTCACTCATATAGTTCGGCAACATCTAATTAAAGATTTGCTAGTGAGATTAAGGATCCCATTTCAAATGTATATAACCTTGTGGATAGCACAACAAACGATATACAAATAAATAGGTAGACAACTCTTGTCAATTACATCACCATGTAACTCCTTTTATTTTGCCTCTTAAATCATAATGGTCATGTGTGTGCACATCCGAACTAAAATGATTTAAGTTAAGTCCAGCCTAGCATTTCCATAAATTCAAAAAAGAAAAATTTTCGTCCTTGTGGATAGCACAACAAGACTAGATCGTTCAATTTTCTTGATAAGTATCAAATGTGATTAATTAACATTTTAAATATTCAATACTCGCCTTGTGGATAGCGCAATAAACTCATATTAAATATTTAATACTCTATTAACTAATCATGCTAGAAGGCGACGTTCGATATTCCAAATGTCATTTGAACGCTTCAGACTTAATAATATTTCTTTGAGGGGTTTGTTATTATTTGTCTCATCTTTTTAAGCGCGCATGCACATATATATATAAAATACGCGTTATTTTATTAAACATGCGAAGCATGTTTGTATAAAATATAATATATATAATATTTAGCATGTAATATAGAATACTATATTCTACCCGGATTGATTATGGACTTTTATTCTAGTTTGGTTCACTAGAGCCACCAAGTGAACCAAAAGGTCAAACCTAGGAGTGTAAAAATTTAAATTTAAACGTAACTGTTACATTTAAACCCGGGCTCCATACAAACGGGTCTTCAAGCGCTCCTTGCTCCTTGGTCTCCAGTTTCTTCAACATAATTCTAACTATCTCTATTACATTAACTATTTAAAATTAAATAGAAACCTTGATCAGCAGTCAAGGGGAAGTACATAGAAAGGAGATAGAATTTACATCGAGAATAAAACTAGAGAAGACGAGATACGCAGACCCCATTTTATAAAACCCATTCATTCAAGCATTCAACCAAAATAAAATCCAATCACATTGGTCATAGTCCATAATCAATCCCTTTTATTACCATACATATCATCATACGTATCAATAAAACTTATTCATCTCATGAAAATAAATTCATTCCATATATGTATTAATTTTAGTTAATGGGCAAAAGTTTGCTAAACTTTGTTTTTGGAAAAATAAACTCCTTTATTTCATTCAAAAACAATTCCAAATTAAACTCTTTAATTTTAGCAATTCTGAAATCTCATTTCATATAAAATAAACATCTTTATTTTAAACCTTTATTAATTAAATAAACCATTCATTTAATTAAATAAAACAAAAAAAAAATTCAGTTCCTGTCCAGTGGCGCAGCTGCGCCAAGAATGTAAAGGGAACCGGCGCAGCTGCGCAGCATGAAAACCAGGAACAGCACCTGGCGCAGCTTGCGTAGCAATATTGCCTTGTACCGACGCAGCTGCGCAGCTTCGCAGAATCTGAAAAATTTTTGTTGCCCAGAACTCGATCCAATCGCATATAATACATGTATGGAATCACATAGACTGATAATTAGCACAAGATTGGCTCTGATACCACTGTTGGGTTTGTACGTAACGCAATCATGCAATCAAATCACATAAATAGGGCGGCAGCGTAAAAAACTAGGTTTTCAAAAATTTATACAAACCCATTACCATGATCATTCTTGTGCATCAATTATCAGTGAATGAAGAAGGTGAAAAATAGAATTATACCTTTGAAGATCCAAGCTTCCTCAGGTACAAGTTCTACTCCTTTGATTCCTCTGTAGTGGCTCCTTCCCTTGATCAATGTCAGCCACCCAAATGTTTGGCCTCTAACGGTGATCCACCAAGGAAGATAAAGAACTCAGTAAGATGGGTTATTAGCTTAACCCTTGTTTCTATCTCTATAGAATATGTGTACTCCCAACTCTTGAAAAATTCACGTCCCTTATTTCTGATATAAGACTCTCTTATATAGATATTAGGTTAACCCTCCTAATCCAATTAGAATAGGGTTTTATTTAATTAATTAATTAATTACTTTTAATTAATTTATATCCTAATCTTTATTAGGATTGAGAGAGAGCACTGATATTATATTAATTCCTAAACTCCTTTAGAATTAAAATAATAATAATAATATTAATAAGACTCCTCTTATTAATTTATATTTAATATTTCTAAAATATTAAATAATAAACATTAAGCTATTTAATTTATTTTATCATCATAGATTTAATTAATTATACTTAATGCATTATTACTATCATGCCATTTTCTTCTTAAATAATTCTTCTTCCTTTTATGGTGTGACCCTATAGGTTCTCCATATTAAACCGGTTGTGAATAAATCAATTAGAACAATTCTAATCTTATTTAAATAAACTAATAATCTATTTAAATAAATAACATTTATTCTACAATAGGGATAAGCCTCCCTAGCGATTAACGACTTTCCAGATAATATAGATTTCAACATTAATCATAAAAGAACCTGTGAGTTAATAGTTACCGTACAATTCAATCCTTCCACCATACAATGTCCCAATTAAATATAAGACATGAATTTGCTGTCAAGTCTTAATTTATTTAATCATATGTATTTCGATTAGAAAATGCACAACTCCAAATAATACAAATTAGAAACCTCTTTCTAATTTCATTCTACCTTGGCCAAGGATTCCTGGGTTGTCATTTAACGAATCACATAGGACATATCTCCTCTTTTACTAGAGGTGGTAGATTCTTTATTGATCATTCATTATCTCCATATGTAACTCATTACACCCAAGCATACCCTATATATGCCTTAAAAGGTCTTAAGGAATTAGTCAAAGTATAATTTGTTACACACAAGATACTATGATGATCTCAAGTCCAAGAATCACATGTACTACTATCACATTAGGAATTCCTATTGACAGGCGAGTAAAACTCCATTAGGTATTCCATAGCGAGTCACGTTCAGTGAACTTATTCTCCAATAAGCACCTACATACTTGTTTTAGTGTCTCCACACAAATGACCATGAGATCAGTCATCCTCATCCAATGAGCAAGAAACATATGTACCAATCTATCCGAATTTACTAATCCCCATTTTAGTAATCCCATAATTGGGAACTATTTTAGTTTTTAAGCTTTCTAAGAATTTAGATCTCATTATCATGATCTCATCATGATTCTAAAAACATTGCTTAAAACTATGGGTTATTTACATATTATAAAAACCGCACCATGTAGATAATTATATGCCTTAAATGAATATTTTATTAATAAATAAATAAGATTGTTTACAAAGTATGTGCTTTATCATCATACATGATTGGCTTGTATGCACACTACTATCACTACGCCACATTTTTCACATACTCTTTTTTGTTTCATATAAACACCTACATGGTTCTTACCGCAGTTGCTACAAGCCTTTACCCTCTTCTTCTGATTTCCTTGCTGATTCCCAGCGGTAATACTATCAATCCATTTCTTTTTCTGAGTACTACCACTATGGCTACCTCTTGCCTTATTTTCACTTTCATTTTTCTTCTTCTTCTGTTCTTGATTATACTTCGTCAGTGCATCACTTCCCCCTTCAGCGATAATCGCCTTTTCCAACACTGCTGCGAATGAATTAAGTTGAAACATAGAGACTCGGCTATACAGTCAGGGCTTTAGTCCCTGCTCGAACCTTCTTGCCTTCCTCTTGTCAGTATTAACTTGATAAGGTGCAAACCTTGCCAACTCATTGAACTTCACATTATACTGTAGCACCTTTATTGTTCCTTGTTTTAATTCTAAGAACTGAACCTCCATCTGGTTCTGCGAACTGGGCATAAAATACATTTTAAAAAACATTTCCTTAAAACTTTCCCATGGAATTACTCCTTAACCACCTCTTCATTTGTCCGCCTGCCACCAATAACTTGCTTCTGCCTTCAATATGAAAGTCGCAAAGGCAATCTTTTGGTCTTCATTAACCTTAGCAACATCAAACACTTTTTTCGTCTCCATTATCCAGGTCTGAGCTTCAACCGGATTATTTGACCCTTGAAATTCCAGAGGTCCTATAGCCTTGAAGTCCTTAAAAGTCGGGACATGAGCTTGAGGTTGATTAGCAAGTGCACCTACTAGAAAATTTACCAACTGTTGCACTTGGTTAACGTTAGCTTCATTATTCTGTGTTGATCCCTCGAGGGTTTGTTGACGTTGTTTTCTCCTTTAGGGTGGCATCTTACTTTTTAAAATTTACGCTATTAGATCATTATTCACTTATTGAAATATTTAAAGATAATCTTAAACATTTTTAGAGAACCCATGACACATCTAATAAACGCTAATATATATATATATATATATATATATATATTCATCTTCTGCTTTTAAAATTTATAACAAAGATAGCATAACTGCTATTTACATCATTTATCCTGAAATAATAAAATTCCAGAATTACATCACCATCTTATTCCATTAATTATCTCAAGAGCTGGATTTACATCTTATTAAATTTCTTTGTTATTTATATATCTTATTATTTCATCTTATTGCGACCTACTAAGACATTCCACGTCACACCACTTTACTACGTTCTTACTCCATGATACGTATCATTGTCCTGCGATCCATCACATACTACAAATAATCCTCAAACTGCACAAGATAGTGGAATACTCGATCTTGAGCTCTATCAATCGATGTGTGAAAAGCGTATTCCATCTCATCCATCTTGGCCTTTTTGATCGAACTTAGCCTTCAACAAGATCTGTGCGTTTAGAAGCCCTCAACAACGCGTTCTTGGCTCTTGCCCGCTTAGCTGACTCATCTCTCAAATCATCCTGCATGTTCTCAATCTCAGCCACTAACTGTCCTCTTTGATATTCGGACTGTGCCAGCTTCTGCTCAAGCTCTGCAGTTCGCGCAATGAGATCTTGAATCGTGGCATCTTTTTGCTCTAATACGGCATGGTTCTCTACAGTTTGCTCTTCTAACTCTTCAACTCTATCTTGTAACTATATTTTACGGTCATACACATCGTCGAACATCTCAGTCCCCAATAGAGTTAAGTGGTATCTCATCAGGATCATCCTCTTCATCCTCTTATACTTCGAACTCCTAAGAATCTCTCTCAGGATCAAATTCAGACTCATACTCAGATCCTACAACTGTAATCAATGGGGATGGCTCCCTCGGTACTAGTTGCTCCCAGACTGTGTGAATGTCTCGGGGCTTCTCCTCCCTAGCCTGGCTGGGTCCTCCTAAATCAATCATCTTGACACCAACAATTTTAAGTTTTAATTACTACTCAATACTACTCGCGAGCACATAAGTTTTTTTAACAAGCACATAAATCATTTTATTATTTATCTTAAATGAATTTCCTTAATTCATTCCTTAGAACTCGGTAAAAGTTTTCTCGACCTCTACATTTTCGATCTCCTATAAGGTTATAGCCTGAGGTTTCCCCACCTAAGGTTCATCACCAAAAGCTTTGATACCAACTTCTGGCACCCCCAAATCCGGGTACCTCAATTTCACATATTTGGTGCTCACGATCCATCACAAAAATTATCTAACTACCCATAACATAAGATAACAAACTTCATAAATAATAATCCCGTTTAAGGGTTACATAATCCAAAGTAAAATCTCAAGTTAGCTAACCTTAACTATTACATCATCAGCGAAAATAATAAAACATAAATATAATCAAGTCTTATTACATAATCTTTTCAAAGAAATATAATTTAATCTCAAAGAAATATAATTTAATCTCCACTTGTTTAACTTCATATATTTATGCATCTTGCCTTTGCCCTTGCTCGTGGACACTATGTGACGAACGAGAATTTTATAATTTAATTTAAATATTTATTAAATTAAATAAATATTTCTGATGATTTATTTATTGAGTTATCGATATTTTAATTATTGAGTTAAATAATTAATTAATGAATATGTGGTAGATTAATTTAATTATATGTGTTACATTGATTAAATTAATGTAGAGAATTTTATTATTTAAAGTATGAATTTAATTGAGCTTATTTGCTTAAATGAATTATTTAATAAGCATAATGTTATTCTAATTAACTTAATAATTAATTAGAGATTTAATGATTTGACATAATTAATAAATGAGAATTTTAATTATGTGACTATGTGATTTAATGTTGAATTATTCTATTTTATTTAATTGATTTAAATAAGATATTTGATTAATAAAGGTGTGACATTATTAAACTATATGATAAGAAGATAATTAAAATAAGAGTAAAGGAAGAATATAAGGGGCAAACAAACAAGGCCTTAGTGGGGGTTGGGGCCAGTTAACCTATTATGGGATTAACTGACGACCCATGAATCTACGATTAATTATATACATATAAGATATTAGCCTATATCTATATCAGTTCATATATTACATATGAACTTCAGATAGAAGAGAGAAATTGAGAGAGAATTGAAAGATTAAGAGAGAAAAGTTAAAGAAGTTAAGTTTATCATCATCAAACAGAGTTAGCAAGGGTATGATTCTTCATCCCAAGTTTTTAAATACGTTAGTTTATTTTTGCAACAAACCCAATTTCAAACTCTCTATGAATGATTTTGGTGATGAATACCTGAGTTATGATCATATATGTATCAATTGATGTTCATAACATGTTTTCTATAACTTATGTATGTTTTAAAACAATTAAATCCATGTAATTATGTTTTATTTGGAATTGGAAAGTTACAGAGTATGAAAGTTGTATATATGGCCCTTACGTACAAATTAAATGCTTTAAATCGATGATTGTTGATCATATGGCTTTATATGTGTTAATATATGTCCATAATATATTTTATACCATGTATGTAAGAATTAAAGTAGTTAATTTCATGTAATTATACGTTAATTGGAGTTTCATGAATTATAGAGTATGAAAGTTATATATATGTCCCTACGTACAAATTAAGTGCTTTAAATCATTTGTTTAACTTTAAATTGATGATTGAATATGATTATGCATGTTTAAACGAACAAAACGAAATTCAAATGAACAGATTCGGAGTTATAACGAATTTGTAACGTTGAATTTCATGTTTTTCTTCAAAACATTACAAATTATGGAAAATAGTGAAATTAAATGCTTTAATTTGTGTAATTATGTGATCTAAAGTGTTAGAATCATGTTAGGAAAATTGTATGATATTTCTGTGAAGTTTATTCTTCATGGGTAACAGTAATAATCATCGTGTTAGTGTAAATTGGAATTAATTGGGCCTTACTGCGTGTTCTTCGCGAACTGCAGTAACTAAGTCTACGTCGCAGCACGGCCGCACCACTTCAAGGCACACTTGGAGCGCGTTCGTACCGTGCAGTGCGGTCGCGCCTCTCCAATGTTTAAATGGAGCGCGGCCACGCCTGACCTCCAGATTTCCAAAATTTTTCTAAGTGTTCCAAAGTTCAGAAAGGTGTTTTAAAACTTAATGTAAAGAACATGAAGACATATGAAGTTTATAATGAGATGTTAAAACAATTAAATAACTTACATTATGTGAATAATTAGTAAGTTAATTTCATAACTTAAACCGTTATTTGTAAAGTCTAATAATGTGTTCAAAGGCCAATATTGTGATTCGATGAGTATATCGAACTTATGATTAATGGGTATTATGAATGTATTGATATGTGGAATTAATTAAGGGATGTGAAATAATTATAGCTTGCGCAAGAGGCAAGTTTCCTTATCTTAACTCGATTACGATTAAAAAAGTTTTCTAACTTTACTTTTATTGAGCAAGTTCCTTAAATCCTAAATTATTCGTTGAGCAAGTCTTAGACTTATATTTTTATCAAGCAAAATATTGTTCTTAATTATTCAAGTTCAAGATTTCATATTAGATGTTAAAAGTCCTTTAAAGCAAGATTTCAGTTATATACAATACTTATTCGATTGTTTATCTCTTGAGATTTATTATTCAATTTGATTATTAGTTCATTGTTGAACCTTGTAAGACTAGAGAACCCTTATTGATTCGACTAGTCCATAGTTGATGACCGTTCTAAAATCCAGAACTATTATTGAGTTTATCCAAACTAAACTTCATTTGTTGCGGACTCTGATGTCAAACTGAGATGAACAACCGTGTTATAGGGGATTATTTACGCTTTAGCTTTGAGATATTGTGCACATTATGGTACTGAGGGCTGATGCCTCTAAGTACGAGAAGTAGAGTCCATATATTCTTATGACTATTAAAGGTTTAAAGTATAAATATTTAACAACCTGGGACAAAGTTCAAGGTCTTATGACCTTCAGATGTTCTTTTGATTCTTGCTATTCATTCTTGTTCAAAAGCTGAGTTTTCTTTATACATAAGTCTTTATTTCACTCGCATGTTATTATATTGTTATATTGTTATACTTGTGAGAAATCGTGCTCACTCTTGCATAATAACATTGCGGTTATGAACGAAAGAGCTGACGAGCCTTCCACTAGCAAAGGCAAGGGAAAGATTAACAAGTGTTGAAAACCTGTTATTTAGTTAAAAATGTTTATTTGTTTAAAACTGATGTTGAAGTTGTTTAAGACTTATTTAATTGTTTATGTTTTTGCACAGACGTTTAAGGTTAGATCAACCTGGGATTTAATTATGTAATTTTATTCAGATGTTGTAATCCTATAAGGGGAGATGATGGAGATATTTTATCTATTTCATAGTTTGCATTTATTATGGGTAGATAGTTATATGATATTTGTACAGTGAACACCAAATCTCGTGAAATTGAAGTACCGAGATTTGGGGGTGTCACAAGTTGGTATCAAAGCCGTAGGTTATGAACCTTAGGTGGGGGAAAACCTTAGGGTAGTAGCTTTCGAGAACATAGTAAGGATAACTCTTATCGAGTTCGAAGAAAGATAATAAATTACCTTATATGCTATGTGTTTATATTTATATTGAGTAGCGAGTATCAATTAGCATCACGTACTAACTAAGACTTAAAATTTGATTTGTTAGGATGTCGGATGTTGGAGGATCCAGTCAGCCTAGGGAGGTTGTACCCCGAGTGGCTATTGAGGAGGTGTCCCGAGACAATCACACAGTTTGGGAGCAGTTAGTTCGACGAGAGCCATCTCATTTGATCACAATCGTTGGTCAGGAGCATGAGCCGGTATTTGACTCAGAGGAGGACTCTGAGGAGGTTGGGATTCAGGCTGAGGCAGCTGAGGAGGAGGATGAAGTCCCTGAAGAGTTTCCACCGAACTTTATCAGTGCTGAGATGTACGATGAGCTGTATGACAGTAATATTGAGTTACAGGATACTGTTTGGGAGCTGAAGGAGCAAACAGTTACTCAACAGTATACCATAGAGTAGAAGAATGGTGAGGTTGAGGCTCTTTACACATGTCTTGGAGACGTAGAGTGGGAGTTAGTCCATGAGAAGGGCCAAGTTCAGCAGAAGTCAGAGGAGATAGAGCAGAAGTCAGAGGGGATTCACGACGTGCAGATCTTACAGAAGATAACTTTCGGGCAAAGAAGGTCAATATTGATAAGGCCCAGGATCGGTTTATGAGCTATCCAGTTCAGTTCGAAGGTCTGCCTTTGTATATGCTAGATCGCAGGACGATGTTCTGCATTATGGAGGAAGAACATAGTAAAGCTGTTCGACGCCTAAGTAGGCAGTGATAGGAACAATTTGATTATGTAAATACTTCTTTGACTAGTTAATAATGTAAATTTCGATGTGATTATAAACAAAAGAATATTTCGATGATTTAAATCGTGAAGATTCTTTATCTCGGGATAGTTGATGTAAATAGCAGTGATGCTATCTTCTTATGTTTAAAAGTTTTGATTAAATAAAATATCAGAGTTTATTTGATGATATGTGTTAAGTGATTATAGTAAAATATTTAAGTTAAGTTTTAAGTATTGAAGAGATTGAATAAATATCTAATAAGCATATATCTTAAACAGAAATATAACGCCGAGAAGAAGACCAAACCTTTGACCAACCCAAGAAGGGTCAACAAATAATAACGACGCTAATGACAACGTGAACCCCGTTCAGCAGTTGGTGAATCTTCTGACGGAAGAAATGAACAATCAGCCACAAGCTCCACCGAACACCTCGTTCAAGGACTTCAAGGCTATGGGACCGCTAGAGTTTAAAGGCTCCATGAACCCGATAGAAGCGTAGACTTGGGTTATGGAGATGGAGAAAGTTTTTGACGTCGCCAGAGTCAGTGAGGACCAGAAGACTGCCTACGCAACATTTATGTTAAAGTCCGAAGCCAGTTACTGGTGGCAAGCAAATAAAGTTCGTGGAGGAGAGGGTGTGATCACCTGAGAAAGATTCAAGGAGATGATTTTTGAGATGTACTTTCCGACCAGCTCACATAATCAGATGGAGGTATAATTTCTGGAATTGAAGCAAGGCAACATGCCGGTACCAGATTACACGTCAAAATTCAATGAGTTAGCTAGGTTTGCCACATACCAAGTGCACACTAACGAGAGGAAGGCAAGGAGGTTTGAACAGGGCCTGAAACCCTGGTTGTATAGCAAAGTGTCAATGTTTCAATTGAACACTTTTGCTGGGGTACTGGAAAAGGCCATCCTCGCTGAAGGTGGAAGAGATGCGGTGACCAAGTACGACCACGATCAAAAGAAAAAGAAGAATGAAAGTGAAGGAAATAACAAGGCTAGTGGCAGCAACACGGGAGGAAGTAATAGTCAAAAGAGAAGGTGGAATGACAACCCGTCAACTGAAAATCATAAAAAACATCAGAAGAAGAGAATTGAAGCATGTCTGACCTGCGAGAAAGCTCACCTGGGGGTCTGTATGAAAAGGAAAAGAGTTTGCTATAATTGTGGTTAGGAAGGCCACATAGCACTGAACTGCCCTAACCCTAAGAAGGGCGCCTGCTTCACATGTGGGTCAAAGGACCACTTGGCTAGGAATTGCCCCAAGAAGGTTTCTGGAGGGGCAGGATCAGGAGAGAACAGAGGAGGCAGCGGTGAAAATGCTCTGACGATCACGGGACCAACCGCAACTAACCGACCAACTGCCAGGACATTCAACATAATAGTGCAGGATGTTGTGCAGTCTCGCGATGTGGTGTCAGGTATCATTTCAATCAATAAAGTTAATGCTTATGTATTATTTGATTTAGGTGCTACTTGCTCATTCATATCCGATGATTTTGCTAAGAACTTAGGATTGCCTAAAGACGAGTTAGAATACCCTATGAACATAGAACTTGTGAATAGAGAAGTGATCCTATTAAGTACGTGCACAAGAACTGTAGGGTAGATATTAAGGGTAACGTTATGAACGTAGATCTTATTTCGATTAGGCTTGGGGAATCCAATATTATTCTGGGAATGGATTGGTTATTCAATTATGGGGCTGTAATTGATTGCCAAAAGAAATGTATTAACCTTATGACTCTGTCAAAGGTTGTGTTTTATTGCAGAATATCACCTAGACAAGTGAGTTGTCTGATGATGATGCAGGCCAGGAAGATGTTGAGACAATGTTGTATAGGATATTTAGCTTACATAGTCGATAATCGCAAAGAGAGCCCACAGCTAGAGGAGATACCAGTCGTGAGGCACTTCGTAGACGTATTTTCGGATGATCTTCCAGGACTTTCGCAAGATAGGAAAGTAAAGTTCGTGATCGATTTGGCAACGGCTCCAATTTTGAAGGCACTGTACCGGATGGCTATGGTAGAAATGAAAGAATTGATGGTTCAGCTGCAAGAGCTTTTAGACAAGAAGTACATTCAACCGAGCATATCACCATGTGGAGCGCCGATGTTATTTGTGAAGAAGAAAGACTGTGAAGTACCCAAATTCAGACCGCCACTTGGTCACTCGAATTCGGTTTGTCATGTTCTAATATGTAACACCACAATAAATATTACGACTAAATGTCGCATCGCACAGCGGAATAATACACAACTATTACTGAATAGATTACATTTAATTAATATAAGTTATTCATGTCCCAAGGTCTCAAAACATAAACAACGATTACATAGCTTAAACATTCCTTAAGCATATATAAACCTAACTAATATATAATAGCATAAGTTCTTATTACAAATCATAAGGTTCTACATAAATAAAGCTACTCAATAGCTTTTCCCTTGCCCTTGTCTGTGCCCGAGGGTCCGCACTGCTATGCCTTAACTGAAAATATTTTTAGGGAAAGCAAGAACGAGCAACAAATTTGCTCAGCAAGTATTATAACAACAAGGGTGTGTAATATAGTTCTCGAATCTCAAAAAGGGTATAGCAAGGTATGATATTTCAAGGATAGCCAGAATATCAACAGTTACCAATAACAGTCGCTAAGGACAGAATAATATCAATATGATTCAATCAATTTAAGATTTCAAGTTAACTGAATAATGAGCAGTCACTAAGGACTATGAACTCGTACTAGAATTAACAGTAATATACTGATAATCCAACAAAACAAGTACAACAGGTGATTAACCTAAAGTACCATACTGTATGCATATCGTTCAATCGTACTAAAGTGCGCACGTCGGTCTCCTGACAATTATAATTTCCCTTCAAAGAAGGTTGCTCATCTCAGTCAAATACAAGATCCCGCACCGATCAATTGGTTTGGGTTGCCTTTTAACAATATATGTCTAGCCGAATCAAATGGCATAGATCGCAACAAATTTTAAGTTCAAATCTCAAGATTTAATGTTCGAAGAATATAAATTGACTTTTATCTTATCCATGAATTATATAATTATATTAAGTGAATTGCAATCTCAAAAGTTTACTTGTACGTCAATAATAGCACAAGCTTAATGAACGCTCAATAAAGAGTAGGGTTAGGAACTTGCTTAGAATGTTCCTTGAATAAAGTAAACACAAGGAAAGGATACTTGCAATTAATAATACAAGAACGGGTTTAAGGAAACTTGCCTTATGCGTAGTCTATCCACGTAAAGCTAATCAACACTTTTTGAATTCCTATCGTAATATAGTTATGCGTATAGGATATTCATTAGTCATACAGTTTCACATTATACTTTATCTTATTCATACAACTAACATATAAGTTCAGTCTTCAATCTTACTATACCGTCATATATCACGCATAGTACTATATCACTTCAAGACTCTAGATTGACAGAACTTACATTATCTTTTATCCTTAAAGTTCCTCTTTTCGGGTTAATCAAGTTTACATATCGTCATTATCACATAATGTCACAACGAATAGCAAACATACTCTTTTTAGCAAGTTATAGCATTGTTGTAAGTTAACCGTCAAAGTCGGGTTCAAGTATCAACATATGATATCACATAACATATATACATGTTAAAGGGTCTTTCCATGTTAGTTCAACTTTTCCAAGTTCAATCATACATGATATAGGTTCTAAATCATGATTTCTAATGACTTAGGGTCATGCACCACCATGAATTCACGTAAGTTATCATGCTTTGTCATGTAAACATGTGAAATAGTAATATAATCTATTAATAAGCATGCTCACATGATTTACACCTCAAATGCGAAACTAATGTCGTCGTTTGTTTTGAAAATGTGCTTTATTTATGCTTAACTTGATTCCACAATATCTAACATGGTAGGCATACATGTGTGATACATTATTGAGTCTAAGAGTACTATCAAACATGTCCATAAATATCAGAATTCAAATCTCAATGTAACATGTCAACGCTCACGTGCAAAGCTTGTATTTGGATTAGTAATGTTCACTAATTAGTCCAACATGTGCATGTTATATCATAAAATATGTATATACATGGTATCACGTTCTTCATGCACTTCTAGGTCATATTAACATGCTCAAAGTCAGAAATATAGTCGTGGTTCTCATATGTTAAAGTTCGATTATGAAATCTGAAGTTTATTTCAAAACTATATGGTGTTTCATAAATCTTGTATGCAAACATAACCACAAATGTGCATGTCATGTTAGTGTACCCATATAGGTATGTTACTCATGCTAGCATGCTGATTCAAGTAGTAATCTAATTATCTAGCACTCACAGCCTAAAAAAAATCATAATCTGGTGCAGGGTGCCGGCGCAGCGCCGGTGTTCTACCTGCGCAGCTGCACCACTACTGGTTCGCACCAGACAGCAGTCTGCTATGGCAAAAAACTAGGCCAATTTCCAAACTTCACAACAATTTCGTTTCTACACAACTACATTTCAGTTTAAACATGCTTATAAGTCCATATAACACTTAAACAAGCATTCTATATCCCAATTACACTATAATTCCACATGATCAAGAATATAAGAATTCTAAGAAATTGCAGAAACAGAAAATGAAGAACAAGAAATGTAGTATACCTTCGTAAATAATTTAGCTTGTTGTTAAAACACTGAAATCTCTCACTCAATTCTAGAATGCTTAACACTAATATATATATATATATATATATATATATATATATATATATATGTTCTCTAGTCTCATTTAGCTAAAATTCTCAGCAAATGAATTAGGAAGAGTATGGGTTATATTTATAGAGAAAATGATATCCAGACATTGTTTTCTTCCATTGAATCAAACCCATGGATTGAAGAATTGCATGAAGGTTATGGGAGAGTAGGTAATTGGTTGGTAAATCTCATCATCAAAACCACTCCCCATTGATCATGAGCCATCTAGATTGCTGAGTTTAAGGAGTAGAGAGTAGGCTAGCTTGGAGTTTTCACGTGTGAGGAAATGTGACTATCAATATGGGTCAAGGCAAAGTAATCTCAGCATTTTGCAAATCCCACATACTAAGGTTACATATATAAGTCTACTTAGGTTACATAATGTATACCTAGGTTATAATGTAATGTCACAATGTATTTCCATGAATAAGTAACATTTCAATGTAATAAATGTAATTTGTACATATATAATCCATGTACATTTTATCTTACCAATATAGTTTAATCGGATATTAACACATTACACTGTATACTTTATTAAATTCTACTAATCAACAATTGTTTATCATATATTCATGATGTACTATTTTAATGTAAACTCACATACAATTGTCACATAAGCATCATAATTTATTAATTAGTCATAATATATAGTTTCAATATGTATAGTCACATTGTATTAATCATGTAGCGTTCACAATTCAACAATTTTACTATATAGTTTATGTATAATTGTATAGTCACATTGCCCCACACTTCATATAACATATAGGTAGCTACTATACATTATACATTTAATTCGCATGCTTGCACATAGAAATTAATTTGTTTTATCATTCATAACGGCGATTAATCAATTAATAAAATACTAATTAATCAATCTCTCATATATCAATGTAATCATTAATAACACTTAATTAATATTCATAGGATTAATTATCACATTATTAAATATAATTCTTATTATATTTATAAACAAGTTGCTTATTATTATTCTATTATTTGTAATAATAATAATCAACATATTATTAATCACCATTAACATTCCATCTTTCATAATAACAATTAACATAGATTAATTGTTCGTTTAATAATTCCTTCGTTGATTAATCTAATTATTATTTCTCATCACTGTGCCACACAAGGCATTCAACGAGTTTATCGCAAACTCCATATTTTCTCAATTATTATAATTATTCAATTTAATATAATTGAGTTATCTGATCTCATAACGCAAAATCATTTATATTCAAATAAATATTCATTTTCATTAATATATTCATTTAATAATATATGAAAATTCTCGGGTATTACAAAGACGGGACGATGCGGCTTTGCATCGACTACAGAGAGTTGAATAAGGTCATGATTAAGAATAAGCACCCATTGCCGAGGATTGACGATCTGTTTGATCAGTTGAAGGGAGCGAGGTATTTCTCGAAGATAGACCTGAGAAGTGGTTATCATCAGTTAAAGGTGAGGCCAGAGGATATTCCGAAGACAGCGTTTAGGACTCGATATGGTCACTATGATTTTTTGGTGATGTCATTCTGTCTAACAAATGCTTCTGCAACATTTATAGGCCTAATGAATGGAGTGTTCAAGCCATTTTTGGACAAATTCGTAGTGGTGTTTATCGACGACATTTTGGTGTATTCAAACACCAAGGAGGAACACGTTGAACACTTGAAGGTGACATTGGAGGCGTTGAGAAGAGAGAAGTTATACGCCATATTCTCGAAATATGTGTTTTGGATTGAAAGGGTGCATTTTCTTGGACATGTGATTGATAAAGACGGAATTTCGGTAGATCCCTCCAAAGTCGAAGCTGTGATGAACTGAGATCAGTCGAAGACGCCGTTGGAAGTGAGAAGTTTTCTTGGATTAGCAGGTTATTACAGAAGATTCATTCAGGATTTTTCCAATATCGCAACTCCTCTGACGAATTTGACTAGAAAATCAGTGAAATTCGTTTGGACGGGGAAGTGTGAGGAAAGCTTACAAGAGCTTAAGCAGAGGTTGAGTTCGGCACCTGTGTTATCTCTCCCGGATGGCACAGGAAATTTTATGGTTTATAGTGATGCGTCACATAAAGGACTAGGCTGTGTGCTTATGCAAAACGGCAGAGTCATTGCGTATGCGTCACGACAGTTGAAGGATTACAAGAAGGGGTATCCGACCCATGACTTGGAGTTGGCTGCAGTGGTATTTTCTTTAAAGATCTGGACACACTATCTCTATGGGGAGAAGTGTGAAATATATACAGACCACAAGAGTTTGAAATATATTTTTACATAGAAGGAGATGGTTGGAGTTAATTAAAGACTATGACTGCGAGATTTTATACCATCCGGGTAAAGCAAATGCAGTTGTCGACGCCTTAAGCAGAAAGGGTCGGGAGAAATTGATGACGTTGACTGCTCAGGGGGAGCTAATTTCAGCAATGGAGAAGCTAGAATTAGAACTGAGATATCCGATGGACACTGACGAAAAGCTGTTCCAACTGCAAGCTGGTACATCTTTGTTGGTTAAAGTTAAATAAGCTCAACTTCAGGACGAAGAATGTGAGAAGATAAGGAAGAAGAAATCTGAAGGAACCGAACCGAGATTCAAGATCGACAGTGAGGGACTGTTAAAATTCAAGAGCAGAGTTTGGGTATCGCCATTGCCAGAGATTAAAGAGGAAATTTTGAGTGAGGCTCATAGCTCACGATATTCGATTCACCTCGGTAGTACCAAGATGTACCAGGATCTCAGACAATATTTCTGGTGGCCAAATTTGAAACGAGATGTTTCTGATTGTGTTGCCAAGTGTTTGACATGTCAGAAAGTGAAAGCAGAACAATAGAGGTCGAGTGGGTTGCTACAACCATTAGAGATCCCAGCTGGATTTCGTGGTTGACATTCTGACAACTCAGAAAGGCTACGACGCAGTATGGGTTATCGTAGACCAATTGATGAAATCCGAACACTTCCTTCCGATCAAGATCAGATTTAACTTAGACCAGTTGGCAAACTTGTATGTGAAAGAGATTGTTTCAAGACACAGAGTACCAGTGTCGATTATTTCTGATCGAGATCCGCGCTTCACGTCGAACTTCAAGAAGCGACTACAGGAATGCATGGGAACACAGTTGAGAATGAGTACGGTATATCACCCTCAGACCGACGAACAAAGAGAAAGAACGATACAGACATTGGAGGATATGTTGAGAGCGTGCATCATGGATTTCAAAGGAAATTGGGATGATCACCTACCGCTCGTTGAATTCGGCTACAACAGCAGCTACCACGCTAGTATTGGCATGCCGCTTTACGAATCGTTGTACGACAGAATATGCAAAACTCCACTATATTGGGATGAAGTTGGCGAAAGGCAATTGCTAGGTCCAGAACTGGTACAACAGATAGTAGAGATAGTCAAAGTGATCCGGACACGATTGATAGCGACTCAGGATAGGCAGAAGAGACACGCCGATCCACACCGCAATAATGTTGAACTTGAATCGGGTAGCTTTTTTTTCATAAAAGTCTCTCCCTGGAAAGGGAAGATCAGATTCGGTAAGAAGAGAAAATTGAGTCCAAGGTTCATTGGACCCTTTGAGGTGCTGCGAAGGATTGGACAAGCCGCATATGAGGTAGCCTTACCTCTGGCGCTAGAGCATGTCCACAACGTCTTTCATGTTTCATTTTTACGACCGTATAAACCCGATTACAAACATGTGATTGAATATGAACCCCTGTAATTTGAGAAAGACTTATCTTACGAAGAAGTTCCTGTTCAGATTGTTGACAGGAAATAACAAGTTCTCAGAAATAAAGTAATACATTCTATTAATGTAATCTGGAGGAACCACAACACTAAAGAAGCTACGTGGGAACTCGAAGGACATATGATGAAGACTTAACCACATTTATTTGCTTAATTTATGTGTAAACGATTCTGGGGACAGAATTTTTGTAAGGGGGAGAATGTAACGGGACAAATTTAATTGAACCGTGATTCTAGGGAACAGAATCTTTTTAAGGGGGGAAAGATGTGACGAACGAGAATTTTGTAATTTATTTAAATATTTATTGAATTAAATAAATATTTCTAATGATTTATTTATTGAGTTATCGATGTTTTAATTATTGAGTTAAATAATTAATTAATGAATTTGTGGTAGATTAATTTAATTATATGTGTTACAATGATTAAATTAATGTAGAGAATTTTATTATTAAAAGTATGAATTTAATTGAGCTTATTTGATTAAATAAATTATTTAATAAGCATAATATTATTCTAATTAATTTAACAATTAATTAGAGATTGAATGATTTGACATAATTAATAAATGAGAATTTTAATTATGTGACTATGTGATTCAATGTAGAATTATTCTATTTTATTTAATTGATTTAAATAAGATATGTGATTAATAAAGATGTGACATTATTAAACTATATGATAAGAAGTTGATTAAAATAAGAGGAAAGGATATTGTTGTTATATTGTTATATTTGTGGGCAATCGTGGTTACTCTTGCGTAATAATAACATTGCAGTTAAGAACGAAAGATCTGATGAGCCTTCCACTAGCAAAAACAAGGCAAAGTCAACAAGTGTTGAAAACTTGTTATTTTATTGATAATGTTTATTAAGACTTATATTACTGTTATGTAAGACTCATTTATTTGTTTATGTTTTCGCACAGACGTTTAAGGTTAGTTTGACTTGGGATTGATGTATTTATATTCAGATATGGTAACCCCATAAGGGGAGGATTTATTTCTATCTATTTATTGGTTTTCATTTTTATGGGTAGATAGATATACAATATTTGTATAGTGACCACCAAATCCAGTGAAAATTGAAGTACCCAGATTTAGGGGGTATCACAATAATATGCTAGTGAATCAAAGACTTCTGAATAAGAAAACTTGACTTTTGAATCAAAAATTAATAACAAGAATCAAAAAAACTTCTGAGGGTCATAAAACCTCGAACTATGTCCTAGGTTGTGAAGTGTTTATACTTGAAACCTTTAATATAGTCATAAGACTATGGACTCTACTTCTCGTTCTTAGGGGTATCAGCCCTTAGTACCATACTGTGCACAATATCTCAACGCTAAAGCATAAATAATCCCTATACAAGGTTGTTCATCTCAGTTTGACATCAGAGTCCGCACCAAAGAAAGTTTGGTTTGGATAAGCTCAAAAATAGTTCTAGAATTTAGAACGCTCATCAACTATGGACTAGTCGAATCAATAAGGGTTCGCTAGTCTTACAAGATTTAACAATAAACTGATAATCAATTCGAATAATAATTCCCAAGAGGTATACAATCGAATAAGTATTGTATAACTAGAACCATGCTTTAAAAGAATTATAATATCTAATATGAAATCTTGAACTTGAACAATTAAGAATAAGAACTTGTTCCATATAGAATACAAGTCTAAGACTTAATCAATGAATAATTTAGAATTTAAGGAACTTGCTCAATAAAGTAAAGTTTAGAAACTTACTCAATTTAAAGGTTTGAATTTAGGAAACTTGCCTCTTGCACAAGCTACAACTAATTCGCGTTCCTTATTAAATCCTAAATATCAATACATTCATAATACCCATTAATCATAAGTTTGATATACTCATCGATTCATAACATTGGTCTTTGAACACGTTATTAGACTTTACAAATAACGATTTAAGTTATGAAATTAACTTACTGATTATCCACATAACGTAAGTTGTTACCATCTTATTATATGCTTAACATGTCTTCATGTTCATTGCATTAGATTTTTAAACACATCTTTGAAAACTTGAACACTTAGAAAAATTCTGAAATTCTGCAGGTAGGGCGCGACCGCGCTCCATTTGTTCTTTGGAGCGGCGCAGGCGCACTCTATTTGTTCCTTGTAGCTGCACGGCTGCGATACGATGCAGACCCTGATTCTGCAGTTAGCAAAGAACACACAGAACAGCCCAATTAACTCCAATTTATACAAATATAACGATATGTAATGTTACCCATGAAGTATAAACTTCATAGGAACATCATAAATCGATTCTAGCATGATTCTAACACTTTAAATCACATAATTACACAAATCAAAATATTTAATTTCGCTGTTTTCAATATTTTGTAAAACTTTGAGGAAAAGCATGAATTTCGACGTTACAGATTTGATAATATACCGAATCTGTCAGTTTAAATTTTGTTTTGTTCGTTTAAACATGTATAATTATCTTCAATCGTCAATTTAAAGTTAAACAAACGATTCAAGCATTTAATTTGTACGTAAGGGCCATATGGGTCATATATACAACTTTTATACTCTGTAACTTTTGAAAAATCCAATTAAAACTTGATTACATGAAATTAATCACTGTGATTCATGTATACATGATATATAACATGTTATTAACATATACTAACACATATAAGATCACATCTTAAGTTAATTATCAAAAATAGTTCTGAACAGAGGATTTTAAAAACACGTAAATGAAAACTTTGTAACTTTTCAAAACTCTATTTTAAACATGCTTTCATGGATTAATTACTCTAAACCAGATATAAATCACATACAATTGAGTTATGTATGCTCATAAACATCTAACATCAAGTAATAAACAATAAACTCATGAAATTCCATTTTAAGAGAATATTTTAAAATACGTAAATGGAAATATAAGAACATAAATTTAAATTCAAAGATGAAGGAATTACTCTTGCTAGTTTGTGAAAATGTATACTTTAATTCTTCAATCTCTTCTTCACTCAATTCTCCTTCTCAATTTCTCTTTTTTTTTCTCTTTGTGTTTTCTCTCTATTTTTCTTAACTGATGAATAAAGAAGACTGATATATGATATATGATATATAATACATATATGTATACAAGCATAATGGGTAAGTGCTCGTCAGTTAATCCCATAGTGGGTTAACTAACCAACTCCCCTTAAGGCCTTATTTTCTTGCCCCTTAAATTCTTCATTTCCTCTTATTTTAATAAAACTCTTATTATATAGTTAATCGTCACACTTCTAATTAATCACTTAATTTTATTTAAATAAAATAAAATAGTTTCATATTAAATCACATGGTCACATAATTAAAATTTACATTTATTAATTATGCCAACCCATTAAATCTCTAATTAGTTATTAAATTAATTAGATTAACATTATGCTTATTTAAATAATTCATTTAATCAAATAAGCTCAATTAAATATATACTTTGAACATAAAAATTCTCCACATTAATTTAACTAATGTAACATATATAATTAAATTAATCTACTACAATTCTATTAATAAATTATTCAACTCAATAATTAAATCATCAAAAAACATTTATTTATTTTAATAAATATTTAAATTAAATTACAAAAATCTTATTTTTCACATCTTTCCCACTTAAAAGGATTCTATCCCCAGAATCACGGTTCAATTAAAATTTTGTCACGTTACATTCTCTCCCCTTACAAAGATTATGTCCCTAGAATCGTTTACACATAAATTAAGCCAATAAATATGAGTAATTCTTCATCATATGCTCTTCGAGTTCCCACGTAGCTTCTTCAGCGTTGTGGTTCCTCCAAATTACCTTAATAGAAGGTATAACTTTATTTCTGAGAACTTGCTCTTTCCTGTCAACAATCTGAACAGGAATTTCTTCATAGGATAAATCTTTCTCAAATTGTAGGGGATCATACTCAATCACATATTTATAATCGAGTTTGTAGGGTCGTAAAACGAAAACATGGAATACGTTGTGGACATTCTCTAGTGTCGGAGGTAAGGCAACCTTATATGCGACTTCTACAATCCTTCGCAGCACCTCAAAGGGTCCAATGAACCTCGGGCTTAATTTCCCCTTCATACCGAATCTGATCTTCCCTTTCCAGGGAGAGACTTTTAAAAACACAAAGCTTCCCGATTCAAATTCTATGTTCTTACGGAGTGGATCGACATATTTCTTCTGCCTATCCTAAGCTGCTACCATTCTTGTCCGGACCACTTTGACTATCTCTGCTGTCCTGCTGTACCAGTTTTGGACCTAGCAATTGTCTCTCGCAACCTTCATCCCAGTATAGTGGAGTTCTACACTTTCTACAGTACAAAGCTTCGTAAGGCGGCATGCCAATACTAGCGTGGTAACTATTGTTATAACCGAATTCAACGAGCAGTAGGTGATCATCCCAATTTTCTTTAAAATTTATGATGCACGCTCTCAACATATCCTCCAATGTCTGGATCGTTCTTTCACTCTGCCCGTCTATATGAGGGTGATAGGTCGTACTCATTTTTAACTGTGTTCCCATGCATTCCTGTAGTCGCTTCCAAGAGTTTGATGTAAAGCGCGGATCCCTATCGGAAATAATTGACACTGGAACTCCATGCCTCAAAACAATCTCTTTCACATATAACCTTGCCAACTGGTATAAGTTGAATCTAACTCTGATCTAAAGGAAATGTGCGAATTTCCTCAATCGGTCAACGATAACCCATACTGCGTCATAGCCTTTCTGAGTTGTTGGAAGGCCAACCACAAAATCCATCGTAACATGTTCCTATTTTAATTCTGGGATCTCTAAAGGATGTAGCAAACCACTCGATCTCTGATGTTCTGCTTTCACTTTCTGATATATCAGACACTTGGCAACACACTCTGCAACATCTCGTTTCAAATTCGGCCACCAAAAATGCTAGTCGAAGATCTTGGTACTACCAGCGTGAATTGAATACCGTGAGCTATGAGCCTCGCTCAAAATGTCTTCCTTAATCTCTAGCGCTGGCGGTACCTAAACTCTGCTCTCAAATCTTAGTAGTCCCTCACTATTTATCTTGAATCTCGGTTCAGTTCCTTCAGATATCTTCTTCCTTACCTTCTCACATTCTTCGTCCTGAAGTTGAGCTTCCTTAACTTTATCCAATAAAGTTGTACCAGCTTGCATCTGGAATAGCTTTTCGTCAATCTCCATCGGATACTTCACTTCCAACTCCAGCTTCTCCATCGCTGAAGTTAGCTCCTCCTGAGCGGTCAACATCATCAATTTCTCCCTACCCTTTCTGCTTAAGGCGTCGGCAGCCACATTTACTTTACCCGGATGGTATAAAATCTCGCAGTCATAGTCCTTTATTAACTCCAACCACCTTCTCTGGCGCATATTCAAGTCCTTCTGTGTAAAAATATATTTCAGACTCTTGTGGTCTGTATATATATCACACTTCTCCCCATAGAGATAGTGTCTCCAGATCTTCAAAGAAAATACCACTGCAGCTAACTCCAAGTCATGGGTCGGATACCCTTTCTCATAGTCCTTCAATTGTCGTGACGCATACGCAATGACTCTGCCGTTTTGCATAAGCACACAGCCATGTCCTTTATGAGACGCATCACTATAAATAACAAAATTTTCATGTGTCATCCGAAAGAGATAACACATGTGTTGTACTTAACCTCTTCTTAAGTTCTTGGAAGCTTTCCTCACACTTCTCTGTCCAAACGAATTTTATCAGTTTTCCTATTCAAACTTGTCAGCGGAGTTGCGATCTTGGAAAAGTCCTGAATGAATCTTCTGTAATAGCCTGCCAATCCAAGAAAACTTCTCACTTCTGATAGTGTTTTCGGATGATCCCGGATCAATACATCTTCGACTTTGGAGGGATCTACCGAAATTCCGTCCTTATCAATCTCATGTCCAAGAAATTCCACCCTTTTCAAATCCAAAATTCACATTTCAAAAATTTGGCGTACAACTTCTCTCTTCTCAACGCCTCTAATGTTACTTTCAAATGCTCTACATGTTCCTCCTTGGTCTTCGAATATACCAAAATGTCATCGATAAAGACCACCATGAACTTGTCCAAAAATGGCTTGAACACTCCGTTCATTAGGCCCATAAATGATGCAGGAGCATTCGTTAGACCAAATGACATCACCAGAAATTCGTAGTGACCATATCGGAGTCCTAAATGCTGTCTTTGGAACATCTTATGGCCTCACCTTCAGTTGATGATAACCACTCCTCAAGTTTATTATTGAAAAGTATCTCGCTCCCTTCAATTGATCAAACAGATAGTCGATCCTCGGTAATGAATATCTATTCTTAATGGTGACCTTATTCAGTTCTCTGTAGTCGATGCAGAGCCGCATCGTCAAGTCCTTTTTCTTCACAAATAACAACGGCGCTCCCCACGACGATACGCTAGGTTGTATGTACTTCTTGTCCAGCAGCTTTTGCAGCTGTACCATCAATTCTTTCATCTCTACCGGAGCCATCCGGTATGGTGCCTTCGATATTGGACCCGTTCCTGGTGCCAAATCGATCACAAACTTAACCTCTCTGTCTGGCGGAAGTCCTGGAAGATCATCTAAAAATACGTCTATGAAGTCCCTCATGACTGGTATATCTTCCAATTTTGGGTTCTCTTTACGACTGTATACTATGTAGGCTAAATATCCTACACAACCTTGTCTTAACAACTTTCTGGCCTGCATCATCTTCAGACAACTCGCTTGTCTCGGCGACTTGCTACTATGAAACACAACCTTTGACGGAGTCATAAGGTTAATACATTTCTTCTGGCAATTAATTATATGTTGGGTTTGTGCGTAACGCAATCATGCAATCAAATCACATAAATAGGGCGGAAGCGCGAAACATAGGTTTTCAAAAATTTATACAAACCCATAACCATGATCATGCTTTGTGTTAGTTATCAATAACAGGAAAGAGAGAACATGGAATTATAAATTTTAAGATCCAAGCTTCTTCAGGTACGAGTTCTACTCCTTTGATTCCTTTGATTCCTCTGTAGTGGCTCCTTCCCTTGATCAATGTCAGGCACCCAAATGTTTGGCCTCTAACGGTGATCCACCAAGGAAGATGAAGAACTCAGGAAGATGAGTTATTGGCATAACCCTTGTTTCTATCTCTGTAGAATATGTGTACTCCCAACCTTTGGAAAAATTCACGTACCTTATTTCTGATATAAAACTCTCTTATACTAGAGGTGGTAGATTCTTTATTGATCATACATTATCTCCATATACAACTCATTATACCAAAGCATACCCTATCTATGCCTTAAAAGGCCTTAAGGAATAAGTCAAAGTATAATTTGTTACATACAAGATACTATGATGATCTCAAGTCCAAGGATCACTTGTACTACTATCACATTAGGAATTCCTATTGACAGGCGAATAAAACTCCATTAGGTATTCCATAGCGAGTCAAGTTCAGTGAACTTATTCTCCAATAAGCACCTACATACTTGATTTAGTGTCTCCACACAAATGACCATGAGATCAGTCATCCTCATCCAATGAGCAAGCAACATATGTACGAATCTATCCGAATTTACTAATCCCCATTTTAGTAATCCCACAATTGGGAACTATTTTAGTTTTTATGCTTTCTAAAAATTTAGATCTCATTAGCATGATCTCATCGTGATTCTAAAAGCATTGCTTAAAACTATGGGTTATTTACATATTATAAAAACAGCACCATATAGATAATTAAATGCCTTAAATGAATATTTTATTAATAAATAAATAAGATTATTTACAAAGTATGTGCTTTATCATCATATATGATTGGCTTGTATGCACACTACTATCAATCTCCCACTTGCACTAAAGCCAATCGCCATGGTATCTCATACCCATCTTCTCGAAGAGACGATCAAACTGCTGTTGTGTTAGAGCTTTAGTAAATGGATCTGCAATGTTGTCTTGGGAGTCTATATGCTCTTATTTCAATGATTTCTTTAATCAAAGTGACACAACACATGTTTAGATTCAAGATGAGACTTAGGAACTATTCCTAGTTCTGTAATGAACTTTTCATCCGAAACATCAACTTGCAGCTTCACTTACAGTTATATACTTTGTCTTTGTCACTAAATCAGCAGCCTTTTGCTGTTTGGAACCTTTCTAATTCACTGCACCACCTTTCAAGGTAACGACTTACCCTATAGTGGATTTACTGTCGTCTTGGTTAGTCTAAAAATTTGAGTCTGTTTAGCACTCTAGATTCATTCAGACCCATCATGTGTCATGTGACATCCTTAGTGTCAGTTAAGTACTTTGGGATGTTTATCACCGTCTCACAGTGATCTTCTCCAGAATCTGACTGATCAACATCAAGTCTCGTATATTTCATTGCATACATAATAGTAACTCATGCAATCTCTCGTTTACTGAGGATAATATTAGAGAGATACACTCCATGGCTCATCATCATGAGGCACTCTTTTGGAGTTTGCCATGTTAAACGCCTTTAACATCTAATGAATATACGTTTTCTTAGGTTAAGCCGAACATCCTTTTAAATCTATTAATACAGATTTATATCCCCAATACGGGATGTTCTACCTAAATCATTCATGGAGGAATGTTTAGACAACTTTATTTTGATTGATTTTAGCATAGGAATTTCATTCCCTATCAATAATATATCATCAACATATAATACATGGAATGAAACAGCGCTCCCACTAACCTTCTTGTACACACATGGGTCATCCTCGTTTTTGATAAAATCAAACTCTTTGATTGTCTCATTAAAACGAAAGTTCCATCTACGAGAATCTTGCTTCAATCCACGAATGGATTGTTGTAGCTCATATACATGATTTGCTTTAACCATTGAAACAAAAACCATCTGGCTATATCATACATGCATTCTCCTCTAATAATGTATATTTGAGGAAGGGCGTCTCCACGTCCATTTCGCCAGATTAAGTAAAAATAAGCTGTAATCACAAGAAAAATCCAAATGGGCTTGAGCATAGTTCTAAATTTATTTTAGATTTTATGGTCATCTACCATTTCTCTGAGTCATTATTACTCATAGCCTGTTCATAATTCAATGGATCATCATCATTTATGATGTGTACCTCATTGTCATGCTCTATAACGAATCCATACCTCTCAGGTATCTTTGGTACTCTTCCAGATTTACGAACAGGGTGTGGTACAGTGGGTTCTTCTACTTGGTTAGGTACCTGACTTTGATCCGTGGTAATTTGTGGTTCTTGAACTTCTTCAAGATGTATCTTACTTCCACTGACCTCTTCATGGATAAACTCTTTCCCCAAGAAGGCAGCATGTTTCGCAACAAACACCTTTTGATCAGTTGGATGATAGAAATAATACCCTACGGTTTCTTTAGGGTATCCCACAAATCTACACTTATCGAATTTAGTTTGTAGCTTATCATTTTCAAATTTTTGACATAAGCTGGACAAACCCAAGTCTTAACATGCTTAAGATTTGGTTTCCTCCCCTTCCACATCTCGTATGGAGTCTTTGGGGCAGATTTGGTAGGTACCTTGTTAAGTAGGTATGCAGCCGTTTCTAGGGCATATCCCCTAGAAGGAAATTGGAAGGTTGGTAAAACTCATCATAGATCGAAACATGTCCAACAGTGTTTGATTTCTCCTTTCAGATACTCCATTTAACTGTGGTGTACCTGGAGGAGTCCATTGTGAGATTATACCATTTTTTTTGAGACAATTGAGAAACTCACCACTTAAGTATTCTCCACCTCGATCTGATCGAAGTATCTTAATACTCTTGCCCGTTTGTTTCTCTACTTCACTTCTGAACTCTTTGAACTTTTAAAATGGTTCTGATTTGTATTTCATTAAATACACATATCCAAATCTTGAGTGATCATCAGTGAAAGTAATAAAGGAAGAATACCCACCTCGTGCACTTGTTATCATACGTCCACAAACTTCTGTGTGAATCAATGCCAACAACTCTGTAACTCTTTCTCCTTTTTCACTAAAAGGAGACTTAGTCATTTTATCCATGAGACAAGATTCACAAGTTGGATATGATTCATAATCGGATAGCTCTAGGAGCCCATCTTTATGCAACTTGGATAATCTTGTTTCATTGATATGACCGAGTCTACAGTGCCACATGTAGGTATAATTAATATCATCTCTTTTCTTTTTCTTAGTTTGTTCAATTTGAAATATATTTTCTTGCAAGTCAAGTATATAAAGCCCATTTCGCAAATTTCCAATACCATATAAAACATCGTCTTTATAAATGGAACAACCATTGTTCTTTATAATAACGTCAAAACCTTCCATATCCAATATAGAAATTGAAATAATGTTTTTAATAATATTCGGAACATAATAACAGTTATTGAGATAAATGGACTTGCCCGAAGGCATTGCTAAACAATAAGTTCCTACAGCTAATGCAGCAACCTTTGCTGCATTCCCCACTCGTAGGATCACCTCTTCATTGTTCAGCTTTCTACTTCTGACTAGTCCCTGCACAGTGTTACATATGTGAGACCCACAGCCGGTATCCAATACCCAAGTAGAATTATGACTTTCAGAAAAATTAATTTCAATCATAAACAAGCCTTGATTGGAAGTCGAAGCTTCTCCAAGCTTCTTCTCTGCTAGAAA
This sequence comes from Panax stipuleanatus, assembly GCA_020205555.1. NCBI lineage: Eukaryota > Viridiplantae > Streptophyta > Magnoliopsida > Apiales > Araliaceae > Panax > Panax stipuleanatus. Next base: position 57,991,863 of record CM035124.1, read on the forward strand.
CTTCTTGCAGTTCCTCTTCCAATGTCCTGGCTCGTTGCAATGAAAGCACATTCATTTAGCTGGTTCAGGTTTCTTTTGTTCCTTTTCTTTCCCCTTTCCCTTAGCCTTCTTGGATTTCTTCTTTTCAGAAGACACCTTTGGCCTCTTCCTATTATTGGAAGAATCCGCCATCAAGACATAGTTCTTCTTGGATGAGAAGTGACCTTCTGTAGTTTTTAGCATGTTAAGCAGCTTAGGCAAGCTGACATCTAGCTTATTCATGTGAAAATTAACCACAAACTACGAGAAGGTCTCAAGGAGTGACTCAATTCCCCATCCATGACGAACCCAAGCTGTCCAAGGCGTTCAATCAAATTGATTACCTTCAGAATATGAGTCTCGACGGTAGTGCCCTCGGTCATCCGAGATCGAAAGAGCTCCTTAGATATCTCATATCTAGCAGTCCTACTCTGTTCACCATACAACTCCTTGAGGTGAAGCAGCATAGCAGGAGCATCAATATTTACGTGCTGACGCTGAAGCTCGTTATTCATGGATGAAAGCATGATGCATTGAGCCACAGATGCATCATCTTGCCACTTATTAAAAGTGGCAATCTCTTCCTCAGAGGCTGTTTCCGAAACAGATTCAGGGATAGTTGAATTTAGGATATAAGAAATCTTTTCAGCAGTGAGAACAATTCTCAGATTTCTTAGCCAGTCCTCATAATTCGACCCGGTAAGCTTATTTGCATCAAGTATGCTTCATAGTGAGATTAGTGATTTTGACATTTTTAAAATTCTGCATATGAAAAGACAACATTTTTAGCAAACATTTATTTTATTAACTTTGCATACCAAAATAAATTTAGGTCTTTATTTTAAATTAGTATCTCCCACTATTTTCATCAAACTATATTACCCTCACTTATATAGTTCGGCAACATCTAATTGAAGATTTGCTAGTGAGATTAAGGATCCCATTTCAAATGTATATAACCTTGTGGATAGCACAACAAGCGATATACAAATAAATAGGTAGACAACTCTTGTCAATTACATCACCATGTAACTCCTTTTATTTTGCCTCTCAAATCATAATGGTCATGTGTGTGCACATCCGAACTAAAATGATTTAAGTTAAGTCCAGCCTAGCACTTCCATAAATTCAAAAAAGAAAAATGTTCGTCCTTGTGGATAGCACAACAAGACTAGATTGTTCAATTTTCTTGATAAGCATCAAATGTGATTAATTAACATTTTAAATACTCAATACTCGCTTTGTGGATAGCACAACATACTCATATTAAATATTTAATACTCTATTAATTAATCATGCTAGAAGGTGACGTTCGATATTCTAAATATCATTTGAATGCTTCAGACTTAATATTATTTCTTTGAGGTGTTTGTTATTATTTGTCTCATCTTGTTTAGCGCGCATGCACATATATATATAAAATACTTGTTATTTTATTAAACATGCAAAGCATGTTTGCATAAAATATAATATATATATATTTAGCATGCAATATAGAATACTATATTCTACCCGGATTGATTATGGACTTTTATTCTAGTTTGGTTTCACTAGAGCCACCAAGTGAACCAAAAGGTCAAACCTAGGAGTGAAAGAATTTAAATTTTAAATGTAACTATTACATTTAAACCCTGGCTCCATACAAACGGGTTTTCACGCGCTCCTTGCTCCTTGGTCTCCAGTTTCTTCAAGTTAATTCTAACTATCTCTATTACATAAACTATTTATAATTAAATAGAAACCTTGATCAGCAGTCAAGGCACATAGGAGGGAGATAGAATTTTACACCGAGAATAAAATCATAGAAGACGAGGTACGCAGACCCCACTTTATAAAACCCATTCATTCAAGCATTCATCCAAAATACAATCTAATCACATTAGTCATAGTCCATAATCCCATTTATTATCATACACATCAACATATGCATCAATAAATATCCATTCATCTCATGAATAATAAAGCTATTCCATATATGGATCGATGTCATTTAATTGACAAAAGTTTTGCTAATTTTTTTTTTTGAAACAAAATACACTCTTTTATTTTAATCAAAATAAATTCAAATTAAACTCCTTTAATTTTAGCAATCTGAAATCATATTTCAGATAAAATAAATATCTTTATTTTAAAACTTTATTAATTAAATAAACAGTTTACTTAATTAATGAAAATCAAATTTCAAGGCTTGTTTAGGAATCGGCGCAGCTGCGCCCAGAATGAACTGGGATGCTGCACAGCTACGCAGGTATCCTAAAACGCTAGGTTTTGCAGACCGGCGCAGCTGCGCCAGTAATGAACTGGGCATGCTGCGCAACTGCGCCGTTCTTCGCAGAAACTTGCAGAAAACGATTTTGTCTAAAAAATTTGATCCAATTCTCACATCATTTCATACATGGAATCATAAAATTGATAATTAGCACAAAGTTAGGCTCTGATACCACTGTTGGGTTTGTACATAACGTAATCATGCAATCAAATCACATAAATATGGCGGAAGCGCGAAACATAGGTTTTCAAAAATTTATACAAACCCATAACCATGATCATGCTTTGTGTTAGTTATCAATAACAGAAAAGAGAGAACATCGAATTATACCTTTGAAGATCCAAGCTTCCTCAGGTACGAGTTCTACTCCTTTGATTCCTTTGATTTCTTTGTAGTGGCTCCTTCCCTTGATCAATGTCAGTCACCCAAATGTTTGGCCTCTAACGGTGATCCACCATGGAAGATGAAGAACTCAGGAAGATGGGTTATTGGCTTAACCCTTGTTTCTATCTCTATAGAATATGTGTACTCCCAACCTTTGGAAAAATTCACGTACCTTATTTTTGATATAAGACTCTCTTATATAGATATTAGGTTAACCCTCCTAATCTAATTAGAATAGGAATTTTATTTAATTAATTAATTAAACACTTTTAATTAATTTATATCCTAATCTTATTAGGATTGAGAGAGAGTACTGATATTATATTAATTCCTAAACTCCTTTGGAATTAAAATAAAAATAATATTAATAAAACTCCTCTTATTAATTTATATTTAATATTTCTAAAATATTAAATAATAAACATTAAGCTATTTAATTTATTCTATCACCATAGATTAAATTAATTATACTTAATGCATTATTACTATCATGCCATTTTCTTCTTAAATAATTCATCTTCCTTTTATGGTGTGACCCTTTAGGTTCTCCATATTAAACTGGTTGTGAATAAATCAATTAGAACAATTATAATCTTATTTAAATAAAAAATTAAACTAATAATCTATTTAAATAAATAACATTTATTCTACAATAGGGATAAGCCTCCCTAGCGATCAACGACTTTCAAGATAATATAGATTTCAACATTAATCATAAAAGAACCTGTGAGTTAATAGTTACCGTACAATTCAATCCTTCCACCATACAATGTCCCAATTAAATATAAGACATTGATTTATTGTCAAGTCTTAATTTATTTAATCATATGTATTTTGATTATTAAATGCACAACTCCAAATAATGCAAATTAGAAACCTCTTTCTAATTTCATTCCACCTTGACCAAGGATTCCTGGGTTGTCATTTAACGAATCATATAGGACATATCTCCTCTTTTACTAGAGGTGGTAGATTCTTTATTGATCATACATTATCTCCATATGTAACTCATTATACCCAAGCATACCCTATATATGCCTTAAAAGGCCTTAAGGAATATGTCAAAGTATAATTTGTTACATACAAGATACTATGATGATCTCAAGTCCAAGGATCACATGTACTACTATCACATTAGGAATTCCTATTGACAGGCGAGTAAAACTCTATTAGGTATTCCATAGCGAGTCACGTTCAGTGAACTTATTCTCCAATAAGCACCTACATACTTGCTTTAGTGTCTCCACACAAATGACCATGAGATCAGTCATCCTCATCCAATGAGCAAGCAACATATGTACCAATCTATCTGATTTACTAATCTTCATTTTAGTAATCCCACAATTGGGAACTATTTTAGTTTTTAAGCTTTCTAAGAATTTAGATCTCATTAGCATGATCTCATCATGATTCTAAAAGCATTGCTTAAAACTATGGGTTATTTACATATTATAAAAACAGCACCATGTAGATAATTAAATGCCTTAAATGAATATTTTATTAATAAATTAATAAAATTATTTATAAAGTATGTGTTTTATCATTATACATGATTGGCTTGTATGCACACTACTATCATTATAGGCCCATAATTGAATAGCCAATCCATTCCCAGAATAACATCGAATTCCCCAAGTCTAATAGGGATAAGATATACAGTCATAACGTTACCCTTAATATCCACTCTACATTTCTTGTATACGTACTTAACTGGGATCACTTCTCTATTCGCAATTTCTATGTTTATAGGGTATTCTAACTCATCCATAGGCAATTCTAAGTTCTTAGCAAAGTCATCGGATATAAATGAACAAGTAGCACCCGAATCAAATAATACATAAGCATTAACTTTATTGATCGGAATGATACTTAACACCACATCGTGAGACTGCAAAGCATCCTGCACTGTCATGCTGAATGTCCTGGCAGTCGGTCGGTTGGTTGAAGCTGGTCCCGTGATAGTTAGAGCGTTGCCACCACTGTTTCCCTTGTTCCCTCCTGATCCTGCCCCTCTAGAAGCCTTTTTAGGACAGTCCCTTGCCAAGTGGTCCTTCGACCCACATGTGAAGCAGGTGTCCTTCTTTGGGGTAGGACAGTTAGGTACTATGTGGCCTTCCTGACCACAATTATAGCATACCCATTTTCCTTTCATAAAAACGCCCAGGTGAGCTTAACCTCAGGTCGGACATGCTTCGATTCTCTTCTTCTGACCTCCTTGTTGATTTTTAGTTGACGAGTTGTCAGTCCACCTCCTCTTCTGATTGTTACTTCCTCCCGCTTTACTGCCACTAGCTTTGTTATTTCCTTCGCTTTCATTCTTCTTCTTCTTCTGATCCTGATTATACTTAGTCACCGCATCACTTCCACCTTCAGCTAGTATGGCCTTCTCCAGTACCCCATCGAAAGTGTTCAATGGGAACATTGATACTTTGCTATACAACCAGGATTTTAGTCCCTCCTCAAATCGCCTAGCCTTCCTTTTGTCAGTGTGCACTTGATACGTGGCAAACCTAGCCAATTCATTGAACTTTGCACCGTAATCTGGTACGGATAGGTTACCTTGCTTGAGCTCCAGAAATTGAACTTCCATCTGATTCTGCGAGCTGGTCAGAAAGTACATCTCGAAAAATGTCTCCTTAAACCTCTCCTAGGTGATCACACCTTCTCCTCTGTGACGCCCCCAAATCCACGTTCCTTCTAAACCTCGGATTCGGTGCAGTCACGATACTATTATCGCCAAATTATTATATCTTTTATTTATTACTAAAAGAATACAACTTGCTTTATTACAATTTAGAATATAAATTCTATTCATATCCAAGATCTCGTCTTTACATCATATTCGATGTTACTAAAATGCGGAATAATTTAAACTTTTCAATATCCTTTGAATAAAAATCTTTTTATTGATTCCATAACTTTGATACCGATTACAAATCTTGAATCAACTATATAATATGATTCCTTCTTATCTGAGTTATCGTATAAACATTTACAACTCAACTCGATATCCTCTATGTATTAATTAATACATTCTTACAATACAACAAGTATTAAACAATGTAAGCAACTATCGAGTACATCATCTAGAATCTAAACATGGTCCAGACAATAATCTAAGTAATATTCTTCAATGCGATACTATCTATCTTTATCAATCAAGAAGCACGAAATCTTTATCGTGAATCCTTAACCTGCAAAAGTGGTTATTTGCAAGAGTGAGCTCGACAGCTCAGCAATTCTAACAGTCCTCATGCATCACATAGCATATAACATCATATTCAGTTCATGCATTTATAAACAGTTTATATTTACTACGCATGTTACTTTTCACATAACAAGTATATCATCAAAGATCAACTTTCAATCTCATTTATATCTCATATACAGTTCATATATAAGTTCACATTATCACAGCATAATATAATTCAACTAACAATTATTGAATTCATATATCAAATAGGAACTGAAAGACTTGCCTGATTCGTAGTTTAACAACTACGACTTAACTGCTTAAGAATCTCTGCACTTTGTGTAATCCTACACAGTTATATTAACCATAGAGATCACACTCATCAGTTATATGCATCCACACATTCTCAATGTAATAACAAAGGTTACATTGTTGTCTAACTTGTTTCTTAGAACCTTGTTTCACTTTCTTATCATACGTTTAGTATAGCTAGGTACGCATAGGTATACCTTAACTATACTCAATTAATATCATCTTTCATATACACATGTCCGCCTACAACTAATCTATTTACCTATAGTTAGTGTAGTACATCTTCAAAACATGCTCGCACAGTGCATATCACGGTTAACTAGCGGGGTGCACATACCAATCACGACTAGAGGCATATAAGTCCTATCATGCATGTTCATAAAGTTAGAATGCCAGTAACTCTATGTTCAACCATTCTACTTTCAAAACTTCATAAGTTTTATTCTCCAAAAATAAATGTCATGCTTAACTAATCATGCAAGGCTACTTTGAATCATTTTATATCTACTTATGCCATGTACGTATGTTATCATATTTAGAACTTTAAGTACACAAGTTCCTTTAAGTTTAATTTCAAGGCTTCAAGTTTTCTCTAGAACCGCACACTAAAGTGACCAAGAGGTTCATGGTATTCAAAGGGGTTTGAAACCACATGAAATACCTATTTCCATGCATAACTAGGTCATACAATCATCCTTAAAAATCAGAACATACACATCATATGTATATGTCAAGGTTCGTTTATAAAACTTTAAGTCTATTTTCAAACTACAAGTCTTTTCTATCAATAATGTATGGTAGTGTGATTAACACCTTAAACATGTATTTCATGTCAATATAAACCATACTATCGGGTTCACAAAATCAGAATATAAACATGACTTATATACGCCAAAATTCGTTTATAAAACCTTAAGTTTATTTTCAAAACTATAACTTCATCGTTCACGTAAGCGATCCAAATATAATATGCACATACTAGTTTAACAATTCCATATATATGTATTAATCATACCAGCATGCTTGTCCTAATTTCTTTCAATATCTATCACTTAGCAGACATCAAGCAGGAACAAAATCTACAGAAACTTGGATCAGGAACCGGCGCAGCTGCGCAGGGCCTTGCCCAACCCAAGTCTGATACCGGCGCAGCTGCGCCGCTGGCCAGTATAAAACTGGCGCAGCTGCGCCACTGGCCGGCCAGAGATAGAGCAGCTTCTGCTTCGGCAGTACCTCAAGCCAAACTCTGAATTTCGCAACGATTATCATTTTAAGCTACTACATTACAGTTCTCTCATGATTATAAGCTAGCATAGCAACTAAGGAGCAATTAACAAACATTGCTTGATCACATAATCATGAATTTCTACAAAATTCAAGAATTAGAAATTCTCAGAAAACAAAGATGAAGAACAAGAAATTAAGTGTTATACCTCAGTAAATCTTGAAATGAGTTTACTGCTATATCAAACTTCCTCTATTCACAGACTCCTTGCTAATATAATGCATTACCTCTATATTTTATACTTATTAGAATTTCTCAGCAAATGAAATGAAGGAGGAGGAAGCCTTATTTATAGAGTCTTGAATACACAGACAATGTTACTGCCTCCCAAATCAAACAAATGGAATAAAGGATTACATGATGGTTCATGGATAGTGGTTGAGAGTGGGTGAAATCCATCATGAACTCCTCACCCCTTGCAATCATTAGCTAGTTTTGTTGCTGAGTTTGAGAGAAATAGGCATAGCTCCTAGCCATTCACGTGAAGGAGAAGTTGGGCACTAAAATTATGGGACAAGAAATTTATAACTCAGTATTACCAACATATAAATACCTAATATTAATACTTAGGCTATATATATTTATTCCATATATAACTCATAACTTATATTAACTAATATTTATTCTTATTAGTTAATTCCTTAACTAACTCATGCTTCACTATCCAAACCTATTCACGGATAGCTTAAGTGCTATTAATAACCTATATTATAAACATACTAGTTATTAATACACATACTCAAGAATATGGTGATTATACATTAAGGATATTTAATGTCACCAACTTGCTATGATAAAATAATTCTATAAATTATTTAATATCGATAGGAATTTATCCAACTCCTTTATCTCAACTGGATCGTCTCTACGATAAGTAACAAATATATATTAATAATATATTTATAAATCACAAAAACACATTTTACATAGTCCATATTATCCTATGTAATATAATACCACATACCTCATATCACATATATATATTATTATTCGAACCCATCTCACAGTTTAAGAATTTTATTTATTAAATCCTTATTTAATAATATCTGAAAATTCGGGTTCTTACATCCTCTCCCCCTTATAAGGATTCCGTCCTCGGAATCACCGAAACTTCCTCTACTCGGTGATATTCCGAATATTACATATTCTCTTGAATAATTTTATCCATTCTTTTTTCAGAAGTTTTATTACTATAACTTTCTCAATTGCATTCTATCACTTTCTCCTTTCTAAGGAACATTCTACTTACTACATTCATCCTTTAGAAGAATAAGAATCTTCCACGATTTTTCAATAATCGGGAAGTAGTATGAATAACTTAGATTCCAATTTATGCTGAGGGGTCACAAGACCGTGAACTTTTCTCCAGGTTTACTAATGTTTCAACACAATTCTTCACACCGCAAACCAGAGTGTTTATCAATCACAAAGACTGAAAACACTCTCCACGCGTACTCTAGGTGGCCAACCTATTGTACCACTATGTTGGGCCGCAACGTAGTGTTTTGTAACGACTATATGCGTTACGCTAGGAACCATTGTCCCCGAAAACATATCCCCTTTATAGGGTTGTTCACCTCAGCTTTTCAACGTCAAAATCCGCACCAGAGCAATCTGGTTTGGCATACATACACAAGAATACTTGAATTCTATAATCCCATTCCAACAGTCGCCTAGCCGAATCAAATAGCTTAGACTCTTATCAACAATCCGAACATCAATCAAAATAATTTAGTCAACTTAATTGACCTTCTTTATAATTTACAAGAAAACCAAAAATTCTTTTATGACGTCATGATACCATACTAGATTAGTAGTACGTTGAGGATTCTGCCATTTTATGACTTTGTCATATTACAACATACCATAGTGGGCTGACGATCTTTCGATCAAAACCTACACTAGGTTCGATTGCATTGATGACTCCATCGTTTACCATTCTACATCATATCAAATGATGCATATGGTCAAAATACATTTTGAAAGATTTTCAAATTATTTTTGTCTTAGCCGAAACAAATAGCTTAGACATATGAATAACGGTGTTATTTTTAAAACTCATTGGTTCAGTCACCCAACTCAATGTTTTTCTCAAGAAAACCGAAGTGCAAACACTAGCACGAAGTCAATAAATTTTGAAAATCTAGCGTAGCTAGAGGATTTAGGAAAATCCAATTTCTCCATCGCTTCAATCTCTTACCACCATCAATGCTTACTATTCCAAAACTCTTATATAATATATCTATTCTCAGTACAGTTCACCAACTTACCACACCATGGAAGTTCAGGAACTTACCACAATCATATGGGTGTAGGAACTTATCCTAGTCAGACCAAAATCGTCCATTCGCTGAGGGGTCCCACCATACGATTATGAGTCACGAACTTGTCATAGGCATGAGTTTTAAGAACTCGCACCTAATCTTAATATTATCTAATTATATCTTAGAAATCCCTATCTATCAAAATAAATATGAGAAAAGAATCACCTTTCCGCCATATGTATAATGATACCGCGACACTAACATTCCAACGATTATCAATGTGACACACTCAGTGCAAGCACAAAACTTCTGCCCATACAAAAGTTTGTACAACTAAGCCGTCACATGAGTCCTCAATGGAATTCCAACACTTAACTATATCTTACTCTATCACTTGCTCATTACGAGCTTTCTACGTTTCACCACATACAACTCCTCATGAGTTCATCTCGTACTTTTTATAGTACATTCTCTTATAGCATCAAGCTATACATACTTAGTCATTACAGACTATCTATCATTTCACAGTTCAATCTGATCACGTCGTGATCATCACTATACCTCAGGGTTCTTTCCCTATTATCAACCAAACTCCATCTGAGTTCATTCTCATTATCTTTGTCATATACATCTTATAGACATCATCTTAGCATTTTTATTACCGGAGTTAGGAAACTCTTGATTCTCATTCTCTAGATATTTCAAGATTCTTCTTTGAATCTTCATTTAGATATATTTTAATCTTTATCTTTTCCTTTCTCAGGTTATAGCCTAAGGTACTCTTACCTAAGTTTATAACCTACAGCTCTGATACCAACCTGTGACGCCCCCAAATCCACGTTTCTTCGAAACCTCGGATTCGGTGCAGTCACGATACTATTATCGCCAAATTATTATATCTTTTATTTATTACTAAAAGAATACAACTTGCTTTATTACAATTTAGAATATAAATTCTATTCATATCCAAGATCTCGTCTTTACATCATATTCGATGTCACTAAAATGCGGAATAATTTAAACTTTTCAATATCCTTTGAATAAAAATCTTTTTATTGATTCCATAACTTTGATACCGATTACAAATCTTGAATCAACTATATAATATGATTCCTTCTTATCTGAGTTATCGTATAAACATTTACAACTCAACTCGATATCCTCTATGTATTAATTAATACATTCTTACAATACAACAAGTATTAAACAATGTAAGCAACTATCGAGTACATCATCTAGAATCTAAACATGGTCCAAACAATAATCTAAGTAATATTCTTCAATGCGATACTATCTATCTTTATCAATCAAGAAGCACGAAATCTTTATCGTGAATCCTTAACCTGCAAAAGTGGTTATTTGCAAGAGTGAGCTCGACAGCTCAGCAATTCTAACAGTCCTCATGCATCACATAGCATATAACATCATATTCAGTTCATGCATTTATAAACAGTTTATATTTACTACGCATGTTACTTTTCACATAACAAGTATATAATCAAAGATCAACTTTCAATCTCATTTATATCTCATATACAGTTCATATATAAGTTCACATTATCACAGCATAATATAATTCAACTAACAGTTATTGAATTCATATATCAAATAGGAACTGAAAGACTTGCCTGATTCGTAGTTTAACAACTACGACTTAACTGCTTAAGAATCTCTGCACTTTGTGTAATCCTACACAGTTATATTAACCATAGAGATCACACTCATCAGTTATATGCATCCACACATTCTCAATGTAATAACAAAGGTTACATTGTTGTCTAACTTGTTTCTTAGAACCTTGTTTCACTTTTTTATCATACGTTTAGTATAGCTAGGTACGCATAGGTATACCTTAACTATACTCAATTAATATCATCTTTCATATACACATGTCCGCCTACAACTAAGCTATTTACCTATAGTTAGTGTAGTACATCTTCAAAACATGCTCGCACAGTGCATATCACGGTTAACTAGCGGGGTGCACATACCAATCACGACTAGAGGCATATAAGTCCTATCATGCATGTTCATAAAGTTAGAATGCCAGTAACTCTATGTTCAACCATTCTACTTTCAAAACTGCATAAGTTTTATTCTCCAAAAATCAATGCCATGCTTAACTAATCATGCAAGGCTACTTTGAATCATTTTATATCTACTTATGCCATGTACGTATGTTATCATATTTAGAACTTTAAGTACACAAGTTCCTTTAAGTTTAATTTCAAGGCTTCAAGTTTTCTCTAGAACCGCACACTAAAGTGACCAAGAGGTTCATGGTATTCAAAGTGGTTTGAAACCACATGACATACCTATTTTCATGCATAACTAGGTCATACAATCATCCTTAAAAATCAGAACATACACATCATATGTATATGTCAAGGTTCGTTTATAAAACTTTAAGTCTATTTTCAAACTACAAGTCTTTTCTATCAATAATGTATGGTAGTGTGATTAACACCTTAAACATGTATTTCATGTCAATATAAACCATACTATCGGGTTCACAAAATCAGAATATAAACATGACTTATATACGCCAAAATTCGTTTATAAAACCTTAAGTTTATTTTCAAAACTATAACTTCATCGTTCACGTAAGCGATCCGAATATAATATGCACATACTAGTTTAACAAGTCCATATATATGTATTAATCATACCAGCATGCTAGTGCTAATTTCTTTCAATATCTATCACTTAGCAGACATCAAGCAGGAACAAAATCTGCAGAAACTGGGATTAGGAACCGGCACAGCTGCGCAGCTCCCCAGTTCAAAACTGGCGCTGCTGCGCAGGGCCTTGCCCAACCCAAGTCTGGTACCGGCGCAGCTGCGCCGGTTCCTAATCTAACTGGCGCAGCTGCGCCACTGGCCGGCCATAGACAGAGCAGCTTCTGCTTCGGCAGTACCTCAAGCCAAACTCTGAATTTCGCAACGATTATCATTCTAAGCTACTACATTACAGTTCTATCATGATTATAAGCTAGCATAGAAACTAAGGAGCAATTAACAAACATTGCTTGATCACATAATCATGAATTTCTACAAAATTCAAGAATTAGAAATTCTCAGAAAACAAAGATGAAGAACAAGAAATTAAGTGTTATACCTCAGTAAATCTTAAAATGAGTTTACTGCTATATCAAACTTCCTCTATTCACAGACTCCTTGCTAATATAATGCATTACCTCTATATTTTATACTTATTAGAATTTCTCAGCAAATGAAATGAAGGAGGAGGAAGCCTTATTTATAGAGTCTTGAATACACAGACAATGTTACTGCCTCCCAAATCAAACAAATGGAATAAAGGATTACATGATGGTTCATGGATAGTGGTTGAGAGTGGGTGAAATCCATCATGAACTCCTCACCCCTTGCAATCATTAGCTAGTTTTGTTGCTGAGTTTGAGAGAAATAGGCATAGCTCCTAGCCATTCACGTGAAGGAGAAGTTGGGCACTAAAATTATGGGACAAGAAATTTATAACTCAGTATTACCAACATATAAATACCTAATATTAATACTTAGGCTATATATATTTATTCCATATATAACTCATAACTTATATTAACTAATATTTATTCTTATTAGTTAATTCCTTAACTAACTCATGCTTCACTATCCAAACCTATTCACGGATAGCTTAAGTGCTATTAATAACCTATATTATAAACATACTAGTTATTAATACACATACTCAAGAATATGGTGATTATACATTAAGGATATTTAATGTCACCAACTTGCTATGATAAAATAATTCTATAAATTATTTAATATCGATAGGAATTTATCCAACTCCTTTATCTCAACTGGATCGTCTCTACGATAAGTAACAAATATATATTAATAATATATTTATAAATCACAAAAACACATTTTACATAGTCCATATTATCCTATGTAATATAATACCACATACCTCATATCACATATATATATTCTTATTCGAACCCATCTCACAGTTTAAGAATTTTATTTATTAAATCCTTATTTAATAATATCTGAAAATTCGGGTTCTTACATCCTCCACGGACCTTGTTTGCCTACCACCAATAGCTGGCCTCTATTTCAACATGAACGTAGCGTAAGCTGTTTTCTGGTCCTCAGTAACTTTGGCGATGTTAAAAACCTTTTCCATCTTCATAACCTAAGTTTGAGCTTCTATCTAGTTCAGGATCCTTTAAACTTTGGCGGTCCTATCGCCTTGAAGTCCTTAAATGAGGTATTTGGTGGAGCTTGAGGCTGATTGTTCATCACTCCCGTTAGAAGATTTACCAACTGTTGAACAGGGTTCGCATTGGCATTAGCGTCATTATTGTTTGTTGACCCTTCTTAGGCTGGTCGACGGTTTGGTCTTCTTCTCGGCGACATATTTCTGTTAAGATATACGCTTATTAGATCTTATTTAATCCATTAAATACTTATGTCTTAACTTAAACATTTTAACATAATCACTTAACACATAATCATCTCAAATAACTCTGATATTTTATTTAGTCAAAAGTTTTAACATAATACGATAGCATCACTGCTATTTACATTAACTATCCCAAGATAAAGAATCTACATGATTTAAATCATCAAGATATTCCTCTATTTATAAGCACATCGGAAGTTACATTATTAACTACCAAATAGGTTTGCACATAATCAAACTGTTCCTATCACTGCTTACCAAGGCGTCGAACAGCTTTGTGACGCTCTTCATCCATAATACGGGACATCGTCCAGCGATCTAGCATGTACCATGGTAGACCTTCGAACTAAACTGTAAATCTCACAACCCGATCTTAGGCCTCATCAATAGCATTATGAAGCGTATAGTGCGTTTCCTCAAGCTTGGCCTTCTTCACCCGACAGTTAACTTCGGTAAGATTTGCACGTCGTGAATCCCTCACCCAGGCCTCTTCCGCTATCGCAAGCCTTGTCGATTTCTCTTTCAATTCTTTCTTCAATTTCTCTATCTCCTCTGGCTTATGCTCAACTTGGCCCTTCTCCTGAACTAACTCCCACTCTACGTTTCCAAGACTTGTGTGAAGAGTCTCAACTTCAACATCCTTCTGCTTAGTGGTAGACTGTTAAGTAACCGTCTGCTCCCTCAGCTCCTGAACAGTATCTCGTAATTCTATGTTACGGTCATATAGCTCGTCGTACATCTCAGAATTGATAGAGTTCGGTGGGAACTTTTCGGGGTCTTCATGATCCTCGTCAGCTGCATCAGCCTAAATTTCTATCTCCTCAGAGTCCTCCTCTGAATCGAACACCGGCTCATGCTCCCGACCAACGACTGTAATCAAAGGAGATGGCTCTTGTCGAACTAACTGCTCCCAGACTGTGTGGATGTCTCGGGGCTCCTCTTCTCTAGCATCTCGGGGTACAACGTCCCTAGGCTGACTAGGTTCCCCAGCATCCGTCATCCTAACAAATCAAATTTTAAGTCTTAGTTATTATGTGATGCTAATCGATACTTGTTGTCCCCGATTGCGTATGACAATTACGTGCAAGTATACGTGGTCAACAAGTAATAAAGAGTAAGTACAGATATCGTTCCCAAGGAGAATTAAGTGATAAAAGACACCAAACCACTAGCACATAATCATTTCAGTGTTATTTAAACGAGCAGTAAAGAGTTTAATTATTAAACTAGACAAATAATTAAACTTAAACTAATTAACCCTAGAGTAAAATCAGATAATGAAGATATGAGATCACAATTTTCCTTAATGATTCATTTAAGTCAACATACTTCCAGGTAGGCCAAATTAATCGTCACAGTTTGTTAGCCGAGAACATGAAAGTGAGATAATGCCATTTTTAAGAGCACCTAATCTATATCACATGCAATCCACAGATGATAGAACGCACGTGAACACCCACATTATCTAAACCCCTATATGTCTATGTGATTTACAAATAATTAGGGCTTAAGTCCAAGTTCTCAATTGACTACGAGCGGTGCTTCGGTATATGTCTATCCTAAGCACAAATCATACATTCAACGCTATGTAAACATACAATCGCCCGCCACTCTGATTAGTTCTAAACCCACATTTCGTCTTTCAAGTCCATATTGGTTATCACAGTAATTGGTCGCAAATCAATTAAGCAATGAAAGCACGAATCGTAATAGACAATCGCATAACAATCAATAATAACAACATGGAAGCATATCAATATAAACTACTCAAAAGGTCCCATTGAAACCTCAAAATAAGTTTAAGTCATGAATGACTCAAATATATCATCCACAAAATGAATAAACATCATCCAAATATACAAAGAGATAGCAAGGAGAAAATATAGATAGAGAATGTAAATCTGAGTTCTTGCTCCAAATTTAGATCTTTGATGATATTCAAATGCTTCAATCTTCAAGTCTAACCAAACCCTAGAAACAACTAACTAAACCTTAGAAACAACTAACTAAACCTAACCTTAATCTACTCCTAATCTAGACAAAGAAAGTAAAGAGAAGAAGAAGAACAAAGCTATCTAGGGCTAGAGCTCCCCAAATGGAGTATATACCTCTTTTATGCCAAAAACGAGCCCCATTAAAGCATCTAAGCCAAGCCCCGTTCTGTTAAATCAAAAGTCAACATTTTAGTCAGCTAGGGATAGGCGCGGCGCGGCTCTAAAATCTTGAATTTTGTTGCTGCTTACTTATGCTGTTGCTGCACTTGGCTGCTATCTTCTAAATGCCAATCATCGTATTCGTTATTTGTTGCATCTAGCATCATGCCCTCATTCCATAGCTTAGCTTCTTGCCCCCTTTTCGCATTTTTGTATCCTTTGTAGCCGCTTATGCACCTGGAGAGTTCCAATACGAGAAAACTACAAAACAAAACCAAAACACATGAAAAGCACAATATTGCTCAAGTTTAAACAACAAAGCAAGTTAGAAAAGATCTTACTAAGTGGTCATAAAAACCACTTATCAAATACCCCCAAACTTAAACGTTGCTTGCCCTCAAGTAACACAAATAAAACAAAAAACAGATGCAATGTAAGTAATTATAATGAATGCAACTTACACTATCATGAATGTGAATCCAAGAATCAGTTAGAAATGATAGTCAGATGAAATGCCACAGAAAAATCACAAGATAATCAAACAAAATAGCTACTAAAAACAAGATCATAAGGCATATCCATGCAAATCCAAACCTGTCAGCACTGATGTAGTGTGTGTGTGCCTAGCAACCATTAAACATGCTTTCGAACAAAAATATCACATACTATGCTTCTTAGGGGAAAAATAAGTTTTAACTCAAGAAAAGAAATAAATCAGATAGGTTCTAACCAAGACCATGCATTACTTAAGCTAAGGGTTCACAGGGGATTTATTATGCCTTTTATTAACTCACGGGGGCATTATCGCTCTTTTCCCATGTACACACTCAACTGTGCAATGCCTAGTCCACTTAGGCTTTTCAATGATATCCGTGTAGCGAGCTTTTGACCAACGACTCCCAGATCGCGAGGCCTTAGGGCGCTGGATGTAGAGACACCCCTAGGGCTTACTTGCTCGAATATCAAAGGCCACAGAACTCGACGTAGTCGAAGTATTTATTCTATTTTTTTCTTTTTCTTTTATTGCATTTTTCTATTTTTCTATTCTTTTTCTTTACTATTCATAGGAGAGTGCGTCTTACGCTCCATCTCTCCAATTAGCATTCATACCCCCTGTTTCCCCCAAACTTAAGCTTTTAACAGTTTTAGTTATTATTATTTGATTACTGAAACTCTTTCATTAAAACGCATATTTCCCACCAGAAGACAAGTATGTGAAAATTTAAACTAAGCATGTCATAATGGTCACTCTAATGTGCTAACCGGTTACACAGTATCTGACAGACAAGGATTTATATATATGACATCATAACCAAGCTTAAGTCTCAAATCAGTTCAAAAATCAAGTAATTCTAGTTTCCTCATAGGCCAACTAAATAACAAACCAACTTCAGACTGGATTCATGCAATATGCTCTAACACACATAACTAAAACAAAACAACTTTTTTAAAAAAAAAATTGACAAATTTTAACAAATTACAACCTATATGCACTATATGAACTAAACACAATATGCAAAATAAAATCAACTACACTATATGCAAAATAAACCTACATGCAAAATAAACCTAATCCCCCAAAATTAAAGTATTTAATGTCCTCATTGAAGGTAAAGGTACAAAAGGAACTCCCCTAGTCAGCTCGTCGCCGCCTTCATCCTCGTCGTCCTCCTCATCAGCTTGTTCTAGAGGTGTGTCTGGAGGAGGGTAAACAGCTACGGATCCATATGTAGGCAATTGCACCTGCACTCCCATCTGGCCGAAAGCTTGGGACAATGTCCCACAGAAATCTGTCGTGAAGGCCTGGAAGTTTGTGCTCATGGCATCCATCCTATGCTGCAATTGCATCTCCATCCTATCGATATGCTCATGCACCGTGTGGGAGGACTCAGACTGCGCTGGTGGCACCCTCTCAGAAGTCTCCCCTGTCTCTCTCTGGTCTGGAAATATAAACCCCGCTCCCTGAGGATGAGACTTGCCTCCTTTCCATATCTTGAATGATTCAATAGTAAGGGTGGTCAATGATGCTCATGGGCATCTGCATCGGCTCTGCATTGGTCCACATAACTCCATTCATAATATAGAGCCTGGTGATCACTGATGCATATGGGCTACTAGCTGAATTACCACCTCTTAGAAATCTGCAGATTGAACTGTTGATCACATATCCCAAGTCAATTTTCTTGCCCTTGATGATCCCATATAGCAAAATAGCCCTGTCCTTCGTGACTTCATTTTGATGCTGTGTTGGCATCAGATACGCGCAAATAAAGTTGTACCACGCCTTTCCATATCTGCTCAAGGCGGCTTGGGGGAAATGCATCTTCTGATCAGTGCCTTGCTTTAGTTTCCATGACGTGTCTGGCATGCACATATAATCACAAATAGCATCCAGCTCTGATCCCCACTCCGTAGCATAAAGGGACTCGGGATGATCCAGTGCAATGTTCAGTAAATCGAATAGCTCATTGATGCACTCCTTGGCAAAGGATACTTCACATCCCCGCATGAATATCTTGTTGGACTTTGTGACTTTAGCATTGGCATATAATTCTTGAACCACATATATGGGGGCTGCCATAGGATCCTCACAAAAAAGATTCCAGCCCCTCCCTCTGATCATAGCTACCATATGCCCGTCCAATTTCCTGTCAGGTGATAATCCTCGCTCCAATACAAATGTTCTGCCTACCAAAGCATTATGTAAGAATTTTTGAGCCTTCAGACTAATGAACTTGTGATCATCGTAATCGATGCCATCTCCCTCTTGCTCAGAATCGCTGCCCATTGATGAGGACTCCCTCCTGCTCCGCTTGGATGCCATTTGAACTGAGAATAGAAGATGTAATTCTACACTGCACTCAAAGAACCAACCCAATTCAATATTAATCTTGCTATGCCCTTGAACCCACACTCACTGTCTCAATTCGCTGCCGTAATCTGCCCTAATCCGTTGATGTGACTAGAAGGATTTTAGGGCTTGTGAGGAGATTGCTTTAGAAGTTCAGTTTGAGAGGACGAGTGTGATGGGTGCATTGGTGCTTTCGATTGAGGAGATAGGAGGTTTGATTCTTACTTAGAACTAGGGCTTGGGGGTGGAAAGAGGAGTCTGGTAGATAGGAATTGAAATGGAAATGGGGGGGTTTAATGGGTGAAAGTTTGTAGTAGAGAGAATGCTTGATGGTAGGAATGAAGAAACTTGAAGGTTGGAATTGGAGAAACTGAGGCTGAGTTTGTCTAATAAATGAAATAAAGAAGTGTGCCCAAATTCTGCCAAAATTTGCTTAAGTCTAAACCCGTCTGCCCGACACGCGGTCGCGCGCCAACTTAAGCTTATCCAGGTGCGGCCGGGCCCTATGCCATAATCCTGTTTCTACAGCTTTTGGCATGCATTGAGGCTAGCCTTTAAACTTTTCTTCATCTCAAGTAGCTTTATCCTGAAACATACATACAAGACGTATCAAGCCCTCTTTAAACTACTAAAATGAAATATTTACTATTTACAACTAAGAGAATCAAACAAAGGGAGATATATGCATGTGAATGTGAATTCCCAAAAACTCCTATATGTGCGTATATGCAACATGCTCATGCATCAAAATATGTCCAATACTTAATAGTCCCAAAAATATACGCATCAATGCCTAAGTTCAAAAATGTAGGCAATGAACTCCTAATTCAAACAAAAATATTTTTAACTAAATTAAACTACTAAAAATTAAACAGGGTGGAGGGAAATGGAGATAAACAAGTAGAATTAAACAAGAGGGAGAAAAGAGAAATGATGGGGTGCCTCCCATCAGGCGCTCAGTTTATAATCCGTTAGCTGGGCTTTGTCTTGCCACCGCTATCTGATTCCCCAACGATATTGGAGAAACCGTCCATCCATTAAAATTGTCGTGTGAGTTTGGAGGTTCCCCATCATGAGGGGCTTCAGATTTAAGTCACCTAGCATATGATGTGTATAAGAATTCCCCATTTTGAAGGTTAGGGAGCTAGGCACTTCATCTGTTGTGTTCGTGAAGCTATTGGGGCATGGAGTCGCAAATAACACAACGGGCTCTTCTTCAATTCTCTCTTTCTCGAACCACCATGGTTTTAAGGATGAGTCACTATCATAAAGATAATTTCTTGCAACGTGACAACCAAGGGGACACGGGTGTGCAAACTTCACTTAATTTTCCAACTTTGGCGGAGAAGGCACTTGGGGTGTTGTCACGGTTGGCTCACATTCATAACTTTTCACATCCCCAATTGTCTCCTTGATGTCGCCTTCTTTCAGTTCATCCGGCTGCATGTGTACTTCGGGCTCTCTATCATTTTCATCATCCAATTTATAGCACCAAGTATTCTGAGGGCCTTTGCTCACGGCGTCCACTAATTGAGATAATTGATTTTGAAGATTCTGAGTCTTTATCCCTTGCTTAATCAATTCCTCTTTCATCAAGGCCATGCTAATTTGATTCGCCCATTTCTGAAGATTCTCAATTGACTGTGCTTGCTCAATCAAGGTCTCCTTCACTGATGATATGCCACCTCCTTCCTCCAAGCTTGCCTTTTCTGTGTCAACCTCAAAATCCATGAATTAAGGCTCATGCGTTGGAGTCTGGAATGTGCATTCTGGAGCGTATGCTGGATTTGGATCCCAGTATTGGTCTTGATAATAGCTCCCTGAGGCTTCTTGGGTGATAGCCCACATCTTGATGATAATCGGGATCCTCATTGTGGTTGAAGTAGTCACCCCCAAACTGGTCTTGTCAAAAACTGATGGGGTCCTGATGGCTCATATAGCTTCCAGCACCATAGTTATAAGTAACTGTCGTCTCTCGACTCTGTTGGGCTGTAATAGAGTCCAACTTCCTCGAGAGAACCTCTAGCCGTGCTGATAACGTGGAAATTGGGTCGAGGCCTTCATTCCTTATTTCTCTTGGTTGCTTTTGCCTTGTGTAAAACCATAGATAAGCTTTGAGATCCATTGTACCTGAAAAGAGAATATAGGAAGAGAGTTAAAAAAATAAAAATAAAAATATTTAAATTAAGACTAATTTGATTGAAACTAATGTTGGCAAACAGTTATCAAATTAATTCCCCGGCAACGGTGCCAAAAACTTGTTGTCCCCAACTGGGTTTGACAATTAGGCGCAAGTATATGCGGTCAACAAGTAATAAAGAGTAAGTACAAATATCATTCCCACAGAGAATTAAGTGATAAAAGACACCAAACCACTAGCACATAATCATTTCAGTCTTATTTAAACGAGCGGTAAAGAGTTTAATTATTAAACTAGACAAGTAATTAAACTTAAACTAATTAACCCTAGAGTAAAATCAGATAATGAAGATATGAGATCTCAATTTCCCCTAATGATTCATTTAAGTCAATATACTTCCAGTTAGGTCAAATTAATCGTCACAGTTTGTTAGCCGAGAACACGAAAGTGAGATAAGGCCATTTTTCAGTGCACCTAATCCATATCACATGTAATCCACATATGATAGAACGCACGTGAACACCCACATTATCTAAACCCCTATATGTCCATATGATTTACAAATAATTAGGGTTTAAGTCCAAGTTCTCAATTGACTATGAGCGGCGCTTCGGTATATGTCTATCCTAAGTAAAATCATACATTCAACGCCATGTAAACATACAATCGCCCTCCACTACGATTAGATCTAAACCCACATTTCATCTTTCAAGTCCATATAGGTTATCACAGTAATGGGTCGCAAATCAATTAAGCAATGAAAGCACGAATCGTAATAGACAATCGCATAACAATCAATAATAATAGCATGGAAGCATATCAACATAAACTACTCAAAAGGTTCCATTGAAACCTCAAAATAAGTTTAAGTCATGAATGACTCAAATATATCATCCACAAAATGAATAAACATCATCCAAATATACAAAGAGATAGCAAGGAGACAATATAGATAGAGAATACAAATCTGAGTTCTTGCTCCAAACTTGGATCTTTGATGAGCGTGCATGGCATTTCCATGTACTTAGAATTGAAAGCATCTCCTGACATGATCGTCATAGTCAGTTTTGAGAGAAATCCAATAATGTTTTATTCTTAATATCTTCTTGGCCAGCAGGTGACCGCTCATGTGTGGACCACATACTCCACCGTGGATGTCATCCATTAATCTCTGGGCTTACTTCTTTACCAAGGCATCTTAAGAGCCCTATTTTAGCATCTCTTTTGTATAGTGCATCTCCGCTCAGATAGAACTTTATAGCCATTTTGTGAATCTGTTTTCGCTCGGATTGGTTTGCCGCAGCGGGCGTAGATCCATCTCGAAGATAGTCCTTGATGTCTTGATACCAAGGCTGCTTGATAGGAGGTATTTCATCTGATATGTCTCCAATGTAATTCTCGTATGTCGGGGCCTTCTGACTTGTTAATTTGATGCAGGGAATCCCACTCCTATTGGATATATAGATCAAGGAAGCTAACGTCGCCAATGCATCAGCGAAGTCATTCCTACCCGAGGTAGATGGATGAAGGTTATGTCTTAAAAATCTAGAGCTATAGTAATGACCTGCCGATGATAGGGCAGCGAATGCTGTTCTTTGGTGTGATTTGCCCCAGTAGTTTGTCTGATAACCAATTCAGAGTCTCCAAAGACCAGTAAATGTTTGATACCCATGGATTGGGATAACTTCAACCCCATTATGCAGCCTTCATACTCGACTATGTTGTTGGTGTTGCCAAATTACAGTTTGGTAGCCACAGGATATTGTTCTCTTGTACCAGAGATAAGGACTGCCCCAACTCTGGCACCTTCCATGTTTAACGCTCCATTAAAATACATTTTCCATGGCTGGACTGTATTCTCTAGTTGGAGTTGTTGAATTGTCATGATCCCATCATTAGATAAATAAGTCTCCAGGAGCTCGAACCCTCCTGATGGTGCTTTGGCTAGTTGATCTGCAATGCCTTGACCTTTGATGGACTTTTGAGTCACGTAGACAATATCATACTGTTGTAGGATCAACTGTCATTTGGAAAGTCAATAATTCAACATTGGCTTGTTGAATACGTATTTCAGTGGATCCATGCGGGATATGAGGTAGGTCGTGTGCCCATGGAGGTAATGTTGTAATCTCATGGCGGCCCATGCTAACGTACAACATGTTTTCTTGATCAGGGTGTACTTTTGTTCACCACTACTGAACCTTTTGCTGATGTTATAGATGGCTCTCTCCTTTCCGCTATCATCTTTCTGTCCCAGCATACAGCCCATTGCATTGGCATTGACAGACAAGTACATAAATAAGGGAACTCCATCCCTTGGGGGTACCAATACTGGTGCTTCGATTAGTTGCTTCTTGATAGCAAGGAAGGCTTTCTGACAATCCTTATCCCATTTGGTAGAGGAATTCTTCCTTAGTAGCTTGAAGATGGGTTCACAAGTTGCTGTGAGCTGGGAAATGAATCGGCTTATGAAATTGATCCTTCCTAGGAACCCACGTATCTCATTCTCTATTCGAGGTACTGGCATCTCAGTGATGTCTTTGATATTGGCAGGCTCTTGCTCGATGCCTCGATTACTCACCAGGAATCCCAACAACTTGCTTAATTTAACGCCAAAAGCACACTTGGCGGGATTTAGCTTGAGGTTGTACTTACGCAACCTATTAAACAGCTTCCTTAGATGGTCAAGGTGATCATCCTCCCTCCGGGATTTGATGATGATGTCATCCACATAAACTTTTATTTCCTTGTGCATCATATCATGAAACAGGGCCATCATAGCTCGCTGATACGTAGCACTGGCATTGATGAGGCCAAAGGATAGTCGTCTATAGCCGAAGGTTCCCCAGGGAGTGATGAAAACTATTTTTTCCCTGTCCTCTTAGCAACCATGATATGGTGGTAACCAGCAAAGCAGTCCACAAAAGAATACATGCCGTATTGCGCCGTGTTGTCTATCAGGATGTGGATAAAAGGTACTGGGAAATTGTCCTTGAGGCAGGCTTTGTTCAAATCCCGGTAATCCAGACATACTTGTACCTTCCCTCTGGGTTTATGTACGGGAACTATGTTTGACAGCCATTCCGGGTATGTTGATACCATGATGATACTGGCTTTAAATTATTTAACGACCTCTTCTTTGACTTTTAGACTCCATTCAAGTTTTAATCGCCTGAGCTTTTTCTTGACTGGCTTGAATCCATTTTTGATGGGCATTCGATGGATGACAATATCAGTAGATAAGCCAATTATGTCTTTATATGACCATGCAAACACATCCTGGAATTGTGTTAGGAGTTCAATCAGATCGGCTTTTTGGTCTGGTGTGAGGTCTATGCTTATCTGGATTACTTTGAGGTTTTCTGAGGTTCCGATATTGACAGTGGTGGTTAGGTCGAGGTTTGGTTTGGATTTGTCTTCGACCCATTCTTTGATCTCCTCGGGCACCACATAGTCATCTTCCTCCTCTTGATCAATATCCATAAAGTCGAAGTTCAGTTCTATATTAAAGTTGTAGTCACTGTGGCAGGTTGGCAACTCCTCAGCAGTGACAAACAAATATAATTCTGGAGTCCTAAAAATAAATATGCTTTCACTTTAATATATGCAACTGCTTAAATATACAAAGCATTTGGAAAAGCATGACAAAAGTTACTTCTATAGCTGTGCAATCAAAAGTAAGAAATAAATGAAAGCATGTTACAGGGATAACCGACTCTCTGCCCCTTTACCCTTGTTGACTGAGACAAGGCATGCTACTCCAGTTATCCAGGGTTAGATCCTCGTGAACAGGGATGACCAAGTAATTGTGCTCGTCTGCCTCGTCTCGAATAATGACTGAGACATCCTTTATAATAAGGCCGGGACTTTTCTTTGAACTACCCCTTTTCCTTTCTTGATGCGAGGAATTTGAATCTGATCCTCTTTTTCACTGTCTAGGATCTCATCATTCTTACCCTCGTAGTTTATGATAACCCGCATGTTAGTAAATGGGTCTCGTCCTTCGTACAGAATCTTTTCTTTTCCCTTTTTGCTATCACCTTCAGGCTTTGGGGATTTCCTTTCCCCGACCGGTATGATTGGAGGAAACAACATGGCTAATATCACAGCGGGGATCTTCCTCATTGGCTTTATGAAACAAGCATAAGTAAGATTCGGCAGTAGTATGGTGGAAGCATGAGCCTTAGGGTGCTTATGTAGATTCCAGCGGCTTGACCCGGATGAATAACCCAATCCGGCTTTCCTTAACTGGCTCGGGACTTGGACTGAACTTGCAATACCTTGTTGGCTCTTTCTTAATCCTTTCCCAAGTTGGAAACCTAAAGATACCATTTCCTGGCCCACTGTCATCGCTTCAGGGGAGACTTTAGGCTTCAAAGCTGGTGCCCCAACTGGTAGATATTGAGTATCACTCACCTCCAAGGCTTGAAAATTACCAGGTTCAATCCCTGCATCCAGACTGATCACCGATATGTCTCGCTGTATGTAGAAATGGTATTTCGGTTCGGTATTCACTGTGATTAGGTTGCCATTGATATTGTATTTGAGTTGTTGATGGAGGGTTATGGCACTGTCCCTGCCATATGGATCCATGGCCTGCCCAGTAACAAGTTGTATCCAGTGGCGATATTGAGCACCTGAAAGGACACATAGAAAGTATACGGACCAATCTCCAGAGGATGCTCTATTTCTCCCATAGCTTGTCGGCGAGATCCATTGAAAGCCCGGATGACCACATGACTAGTTTTGATCCGGTTCGGATTGATCTTCATTCTCTCCAAGGTGTCGTAGGGATAGATGTTTAGGGATGACCCCTCCATCTATGAGCACACCTCCGATCACATACCCGGAAGACATCACTGCTATATGTAATAACTTGCGATAACCCATCCCCTTTGCGAGTATATCATCGTCAGTGAAAGTATCACATTGCTGTTGAAAATGTGTTCTACCACGTGCCGGAATTTCTCGGCATCCACGATATATGGCAGATGAGCTTCTTCCAATACTTTCCCTAGAATGTTGCGATGATCCACCGATAATAAGACCAAGTCTAGGATAGACATTTGCTTAGGTGCGTCCTTTAAACTTTGTACTACCTTGATTTCATTGTGTCCCATTTTGTTGAGGAACTCTTTGATTCCCTCTTTAGCCACCTTTTCTTTGGCTTTGATGACTGGTTTGATCACCCGCTGAGGTAGGTACAATGGATTATCCTTTGGTACAATGGAAATGTTGTTTGAGGTGGAACCTTCGTCATTCTCGTAGTTCCATGGGACCCTCTTCAGACTGATAACTGGATACTTGGGTCTGAAGGGCAAGATTAAAGGCTCGGGTGTGGCCACCTTCACAGGATTTTGTGTTTCTTGGACCCCTTTTCCTGGCGATACTAAGGGTGTGATAGATGACTCCTTATCATAGGAAATAACAGCCACGATATCCTGATTCGACGCAGTGGGAATAAAGAGAGTTTTTTCATCTGGGAGGCCATAATCCCGATTCCCTCTTATCAATTCACCGCTTTCAATCATATTCTAAATCAGGTTACGAAGTGCCCAGCAATCCTCAGTATCATGGCCAGGTACATTGGAGTGGTACTGACAAGTTTGGTTAGGCTTGAATTTCCTGGATCACGGGTTTAATGGAGGTAATAAATCTGCAACCATTCCCTCGTTGATTAACATCTAGAGGATTTCCTCCATCGACTGGTTTAAGTTAGTGAAATTCCTTTGAAAGGCGAATTTCCTACCCGCTTGGAAATTCTCTTCTTTGGCCATCTTGTCGGCCCAGGGTTCAGGCTCGTGAGGCCGGTAGTGATCCCTCGTAGGAATGGGACTGATCTCCAGTGTGGGAGGATTTACGCCAGACTGGTTACTCTAGTTTATCATCTGTCTAGTCATCTGATGTCGGTGTATGACCAATTCTGCTAACTTTTCAATTTGTTCCTTGATAGACCTAATCTCATGCTCGATCAGGAATTGCCTTTTCGAGACTTCCCAACTGTCTGGGCTGTTGTTGCTGGATGGAGTTGATTCCTCTATATAACGGAGGTATTTGGATCCTTCTCCATTTCCTGTGTTGATCATGTTGACATTTTCCTTTATGTGCTGAAGAAGGGGATTATCCTACACGTGCAGTTGCTCGGGCTTTGTCACCACAATCTCTGCATTGTCAATCAAGTCTTGAATGTTGTGCTTGAGAGACCAACAGTCTTGTGGGTCGTGGCCCGGAGATGCAGAATGGTAGGCACACTTTTTACTTGGATCGAAATTCCGTCCACCAGTGTTGGTTGGTGGAAGGAGTTGCACAATCTTTTTCTGTGCAGTTAACAATTTCAGGACATTCTCGAGTGAATCCCTTAATGGGGTAAATGTTCTCCAACGTCTGACCTCTATAGTCTTCTAAAATAGAGGGTTTGAAGGCTGTACAAGAGCTTGAAAAGGGGTATAATTCCTCCTTTGAATGGGCATATTATTTTACTCGCCCCTTGGATTCTGTCCTTGCAATACTAAGGACACTTCTTCATCTTTCTTCTTATGCGTTCTCCTGGGATTACTCCCATAATTTTCGGACTGGATATGTTCGGCAATGGCTTCCAAGGCAGTCAGGTCCTTTATCTTCCCAGAATTTAGCCCCATTTCGGCCATCTCTCTGTGCTTGATCATCTCATAGAATGGTTTTCCTATGCCTGCTAGGACCCTCTCGTAATATGGATCACCTTGAATATTGATGAAGGTCATGACTATCTCAGACTTATTCATAGCTGGGGTGACTTATGCTGCAATCCTTTTCCATCGTTGAGCATATTCTTTGAATGACTCAGCACTTTGTTTCTTGATTTTGGTTATCTAGTATCTGTCTGGAGCCAGCTGAGACTGGAAATTGTATTGATTGAGGAAAGCATGGGCCAACTTTTCCCAACTGTGAATTTTGGAGTTGTCTAAACGGGCGTACCAGGCTCTAGCCTCTCCGGTCAGACTTTTCTTGAATAACTGCATTCGGAGTTTCTCATCCTTTGCATAGGATCCGAGTTCTTCAATGAACACCTTCAAGTTAGTGTAGGGGTTTCCCAATCCATCGTATTTCTCAAAATCATGAGTTCTAAATTTTTTGGGATAACGAGCCCCAAGGAAGATACAGAGGTCAGAATAATTGACATTGCCAAATGCCCAGTCCCTTTGATAGACCAGATGGTTTCTTCCACCTACTATACTTTCTTCAGAATGTCACCAGCTTCATGTTCTTTGTTAAGGATGGTGTTTTCAGAGGTTTAATTGGTTATGTCCTGGTTTTGTGGTCCAGGAATCTGAGTATATGTCTTTTTGGTCTCTTGACTGCCACCATTACCATAAGGTGTTTCTAGTTCTGTGTGAGCTTGGGTTTGCTTCCCTTTAGGAGCCTTACTTTGTTCTCTCAAGAAATTGGCCAATTCGGCTATTTGATTCTTCAGTCCTTCAAACGCTTCCCTAGAGACATGGGTGAATTCTGGCTGAGCACTCGAAGTCATATCCGTGGATGGACTTAGTGCTTTCTTAGATTTAGATCTAGTAACAGGACCAATTTTTCACCTACAACAAAACGTAGGCGTGTCAATTTCCTGAAGTACATAGGGATAGGATGCATGCCATGATGTGTTTTTGTGGTTTTTTAATCTTATCCTACAAAACAGAGGTCAGTTGTTTTGATGACAGGATGACATGACCAGATGTATATAACAGGGAATGTAAAATTTTATTATGATATTTATATTGTGATCCTTTACATTGGAATTGAAAACTTGACATTGAATTGAAAGAGGCAGGCATGAAAGGTTACTCTCGCTGATTTTTTGGTATAAGGTCCCCAGATCATCGCAATCTACTAGAGGGGAAATTAATCCGATCTTTCAACTGGAGCGAATCTGGGTGGTGCATTTTCATGAGCCCCTAAGACTTATTCGCCCTCGAAGACATTATTTATCACCGAATAGTTTGCCTTCTGGTGGAGGAATAACAACATACATTCCCATACATCGCGTCTCACCATTATGCATATGATGACAAAGGTGCGAAGCACTAATATGGGTGTGAAGCACTTAAAAAGCAGAAAAGCATTCATTCACATTCATTCAATGTAAATACGCAGCATTCACGCATTCATTCAATGTAAAGACGCAACATTCACACATACGCAGATTTGAAAGGGAATTTTTGAAAAGATTTGAACGCGACCTAAGCCCTCTACTGTCTCTAGCAGAGTCGCCACCTGTCGACGTCGGGAAAAAATCCGCGAGTCGGGTCACAACCCGAATCTTTCTCTCTTCCTAAGTTATCTCTACCCTTACTCGTTTTATTGTGAAAAAGGTTTTGAAGGGTTTTTTAGGAAAAGGCCAACACGTATCATGTCGACGATTTGAACTTTTACAAAGTCGCCAGTTAATAGATTTGAAATGGTTGTACCAACTCAACCGAGTTTTATTTTGAAAAGAGGCCCAATTGTTGGACACTGTCGAAACTTGATCTTTGAAAATAAATTTTTGAGTTCTGGGGCCTGGTTAAGTGTGGGGAAGGAGTTAGGCACCCCACTACTCCCGTGTAAACACGGTACCATATCTTTTCAATATTTCCCTTTTAAATCTGCAATGTGTATGTGAATGCTAGAAGAAATTGGGCCTATGCTTTGATTAGAAGTATGTTCACGCAACGTTGAACCTATACACGAAGGGTTTGATTTGATTTGCAAAAGCTTTTCTTTTCGATAAGATTATTGAAATGATGTTTTTGAAAGCCTATTTTCAAACCCTGACGCTAACATAGGAATTGAAGCATATTGATACTTCGGTTTTATCTTTTCATCCTTAAGGCTCAATTTGAATGGTGATTGTTGGGCTGCGAAGCATCCTCAACCACAAAATATATACAAGTGTCGGTCTTCTCATGGGCATGACAGCGATCGGAGTGACTCTGACACGACAAACCATATTTTCACTATGTTGAGACCTTAAATCCGGAAAACCGTTTTAAGGTCTTTTGTATGTACATTTTTTACAGAAAAACTGGCAGGGTACATTTGTAAAGAGGAGTTTGTCCATCGTGGGAATCAAATTCTGATCAATTGGATCATTAATTCCACGATTCCTAGGCTCACAAAAGGGAAGCCAATAAACCTGCACAGCACAAATTTGTACAGAAATATATATATATATATATATATATATATATATATATATCCAAATATCGCCAGAAGCAAGGATTCATTCAGTAAATTCTGGTTCGCACATGGATGAAGCGTCTCGTTCCCATTAGATATCGATCTAAGGGCAGCGAGGTTGCTTTCATAACTGAAACTAGAAAAATACTAGATTTAAAAAAATCTCAGCCATTCTAGCTTCCCAGATCTGTCTGAACATATTTTGAACTGTTTGAAAGCTAGAGTTTGCGAGATTTAAAGAAATCTAGTTCGCCCGCAGAAATGTCAGTGCCGATTCATATCAAATGAATATTTAAAACAACAACTTAATAAAAATGAGTAAAGCAAGATATATATAATTATATATATAAGAAAGCTGTAAAGGGCGATGGGTTTTCACTCGCAAGCCCGTACTGGAATTGAAATATATATATATATATATATATATATATATATATATATATATATATAAAAGCTGTAAATAGCCACGGAATGATCCAGGCTTTGACAGAATTGAAATATATATATATATGAAAGCAAAAAAGGGCGATGGGTTTTCAAGCATGTGCCCGGACTCGAAAGTAAATAAATACATATTTATAAAAAAATTGTAAAAGCCATGAAATGATCCAGGCTGGACATAATTGAAATATATATAGAAAAACAGTAAAAGGCGGTGGATTTTCACTCTGATGCCCGAACTGGAATGAAAAAATATATATATTTATAAAAGTTATATAAAAAGGCCACAGAATAATCCAGGCCAAACTGGAATATAAATATAAATATATATATATATATAGTTAAATGTAGACAAAAAAATAGTCAAACCAGGACTGGGAAGATAACCCAGTATGGTGAATGGTGCAAATATAGTAAAAAGGCCACAGAATGATCCAGGCCAAACTAGAATGTAAATATATATATATATATATATATATATATAGTAAAGTATAGACAAAAAATAGTCAAACCGAGACTGGGAAGATAACCCAGTTCGGTGAAAAATGCATATATATGTATATATATATATAAAAGCAGTAAACTACCGCGGATTTGACATCCGGGCTTGACAGAATTGAAAAGTTAGTATATATACAGTTAAATATATACTAAAAAAAAATTCCAAACCTAGACTGGTTTTCCAGCGAAGTTGCTAATAACGAAGATGTAAGTATATAAAAGTTGTTAGAAGCGACGGATCGTCAATCCGAGTTGTAGAAATGCCAGAAAATTATTTTACGTACTAAAATGTAGTAAAAGTTAACAGAAACGTCCACGGAACAGAGTTCCAGTCATATTTAGAAAATGAAACTTGATATGCAAGTGTATAATAGCGTAATGAAGTAATATAAACTTGTTGATCGTAAAAGTACTCATAATGGACTGCTACATAGGCTTTTTGCCAAATCGTAGGCTTTAAACGTCCAAATCTACCAGTTAATTTTTGATATGTGATAGTATGTGGGTATATCTACGTGTTAGAGTGAAAAAATTTAGGTTTGGAAGACAAGAAAATAGCTGAAAAAACCAAACGGGCAGGGGTTCAGAGCGTTTTTGAATTCTTAAAATGAGTTGGGGGTGAGCTCATATATATAGACCAAGGAGAAGCAGCTCTACCTGCTACTACCATAGGTATAGGTGCGGCTCCATGTTGTAGGGCCCGCATGGCGGGTCCCGTTGCATCGAAGTGTGTGCACTCTGAGCAATGCGATGTCAGGTTCGAAACATTCTAACTTTTGATCGGAGCGTCCGTTTGAGGCATGCTGTACCTTTTCGAAAAGCCCTCGTCGAGAGTGTCACAATGACATGGGATAAAATAATTTTCGGGTCCAAGAAGATGGGATCATAACCAGGTCTTTGATTTCCCGTAGTTTTTCCGTTGAGCTGCCTTGCGCTATTTGCACTCGGGATCATTATTATGGTTCGTTCTAACCTTGGTGGCTTTCATTCGGCTTGAGTTTGACCGAATCGACTTAGAGTTGATAAAATGACCGTTTTACCCCTTCCGGGGGTGCCTTCAGTGTTGGCATGGCCTTCGGCTGACTTCCTAGGGTTGTTTCCAAGGTTTGGATCCCATTCAAGTTTGTTTGTCCTCAGTGTTGTCTCCGAGTCTGACTTGGTCCTTCCAGGTTTTCCTCTAGGGATATTGTGATGCTTTAGGATTGTATTTGAAGTTAACCTGACCTCCCAGGTTGAGATCGGGGCTGACCTGTACTTTTCGGGTTGAGATCGGGGCTGACCTATACCTCCTAGGTTGAGACCGGGGCTGATCTGATCTTCCCAGATTGAGACCAGGGCTGACCTGTACTTCTTGGGTTAAGACCGGAGCTGACCTGTACCTCCTAGATTGAGATCGGGGCTGACCTGTACCTCCCGGGTTGAGACAAGGGCTGAGCGGTACCTCCCGGGTTAAGAGTTAGTATTAGGTAATTGTAGAGACTCGAAATTTTCTTTCCCTGTTACTAACAATGTAGGAGGGCAAGACTGTCAATCAAATCAACCTCAACCTCAATATCGGGCTGTCAAATCAACTCCAATCTCAAATCGGGCCATCAAACCAACCCCAATCTCAATATCGGGCCGTCAGATTAACCCCGATCTCAATATCGGGCCGTCAAATCAACCCCGATCTCAAATCGAGCCGCCAGATCAACCCCGATCTCAATATCGGGCCGTCGAATAAACCCCGATCTCAATAACAGGCAATCAAATCAACCCCGATCTCAAATAGAGCTGTCAGATCAACCCCGATCTCAAATCGGGTCGTTAAATCAACCCCGATGTTAATATCGGGCCGTCATATCAACCCCGATCTCAAATCGGGCTGTCAGATCATCCCCAATCTCAATATTGGGTCGTTAGATCAACCCCGATATTAAATTGGGCCATCAGATCAACCTCGATCTCAAATTGGGCCGTCAGATCAACCCCGGTCTCAATACCGGGTAATCATGTCAACCCTGGTCTCAACCCAGGAGGTACAGGTCAGCCCCGATCTCAACCCAAAAGGTACAGGTCAGCCCCCGTCTCAACCCGGGAAGTATAGGTCAGCCCTGGTCTTAACTCAGGAGGCATAGGTTAGCCCTAGTCTCAACCCGGAAAGTACATATCAGCCCCGATCCCAATCTGTGAGGTACAGATCAGCTCCGGTATCTATCTAGGAGGTACAGGTAAGCCCCGGTCTCAACCTGGGAGGTATAGGTCAGCCCCGATCTCAACCCGGGAGGTATAGGTCAGCCCCGGTCTTAACCCGAGAGATACAGATCAGCCCCGGTCTCAACTCGAGAGGTACAGATCAACCCTGATCTCAACCCGAGTGGGGGAGTACAGGTTAGCCCAGGTCTCAACCCAGGAAGTCAGGTCAACTTCGAGAACAATCCTGAGCCATCACAATATCTCTAGGGAAAAACCTGGAAGGACCAAGTCAGCCTCATAGACAACACTGAGGACAAACAGACTCGAATGGGATCCAAATCTTGGAAACAACCCCAGGAAGTCAACCGAAGGCCATGCCGACACTAAGGGCAACCCCGGGAGGGGCAAAATGGTCATTTTACTAACTCTAAGCTGATTCAGTCAAATTCAAGCTTAATTGTTGACACCAAGGTCAGAACAAACTATAACAATGATCCCGAGTGCAAACAGCGCAAGACAGCTCAACAAATAAACTACGGGGAATCGAAGACCTGATTATGAACCCGTCTTCTTGAACCCAAAAAATGTTTTATCCCATGTCGCTGTGACACTAGCGGCGAGGGCTTTTTAGAAAGGTACAGCACGAATCAAACGGACGCTCCGATCAAAAGTTCGAAAGTTTCGACTTCGACCTCGTGTTGCTCAGAGTGCACATACTTTGAGATGACTGAACTGAACATGTGGGCCCCACCAGGGGAGCCGCACCTCTACCTGCGGCAAAAATAGGTAGGGTGGAGGCTTCCTAGCCTATATATATGAGGGCACCCCCCCTTATTTTAAAAAAAATTTGCTTCGAACCTCTGCCTGTTTGGTTTTCTGTCCAATTTCTTGTCTTCCAAACCCAAATATTTTAACACTAACACGTAGATATACCTACATACTACTACATATCAAAAAATAACCGGTAGATTCGGACGTTAAAGGCCTATGATTTGGCAAAAAGCTCGTGTAGTAGTCCATTGTGAGTATTTTTACGATCAGCAAGTCAATACTACTACTTCACACTTTTATACACTTGTACGTTAAGTTTTGTTTTCTAAATATGCCTAGAACTCAGTTCCGTGGCCATTTTGTCTACTTTTGGTACATTGTTGTACATAAACGCATTTTTTGGCATTTCTACAAATCGGATTGACGATCCGTCGCTTCCAGCAGCTTTTACATACTTGCATCTTCGTATTGAGCAACTTCGCCAGACTGGGTTATCTTTTTGGTCCAAGTTTGGCTTTTTTTTGTATATATTTAACTGTATATATACTAACTTTTCAATTCTGCCAAGCCCGAATGTCAAATCCGCGGTAGTTTACTGCTTTTATATATATTTATGCATATATAAGCAACTTTCACCACCACTAGGTTATCTTCCCAGTTTTGGTTGACTACTTTTCCGTACATTTATATTCCAGTTTGTCCTGGATTATTCTGTGGCCTTTTTACTGCTTTTATATATATTTCTGCATATATAAGCAGCCTTCACCACATTGGGTTATCTTCCAAGTCTTGGTTGACTACGTTTCTGTACATTTCAATTTCAGTCCGGGCACAGACGTGAAAACCCATCGCCCTTTCCTATTATTTTTCTATATATATATTTTAATTTTGTCCAGCCTGAATCATTCCGTGGCTTTTATATCGCTTTTATAAATATATATATATATATTTCAATTCCAGTCCGGGCATCGGTGTGAAAACCCACCGCCCTTTACAGCTTTTGTATATATATAATTGTATATATATTGCTTTACTCACTTGCATTAAATTGTTTGTTTAAATATTCATTTTATATGAATCGACACTGACATATCTGCTGGCGAACTAGATTTATTTAAATCTCTCCAATTCTAGCTTTCAAATGGTTCAAAATAGGTACAGATGGAACCGAAAAGCCCGAATGGCTGAGATTTATTTAAATCTAGCAATTTTACTAGTTTCAGTTATAAAAGCAACCTCGCGCCCATTAGATCGCTATCTAGTGGGAACGAGATGCTTCGGCCAGGTGCGAACCAGGATTTACTGAATGAATCCTTGGTTTTGGCGACATTTGGGATATATTTCTGTTTCTGTACAAATTTGAGATGTGCAGGTTTATTGGCTGCTCATATGTGAGCCTAGGAATCGTGGGATTCATGATCAAGCTGATCAGAATCTGATTCCCACGATGGACAAACTCCACTTTACAGATGTAACCTGCCAGTTTTTCTGTAAAAAATGTATATACAAAAGACCTTAAAATAGTTATCCGAATTTAAGGTCTCAACATAGTGAAAAATATGGCTTGTCGTGTTAGAGTGCCTCCGATGGCTATCCTGCCCATAAGGAGACTGACACTTATATATATACTTTGTGGTCGAGGATGCTTCGCAGCCTGACAATCACCATTTAAATTGAGCCTTATGGCTGAAAGGGTAAAATTAAAGTATCAATATGCTTCAATTCCTATGTTAGCGCAAGGGTTTGAAAACCAGCTTTTAAAACATCATTTTAAATCTTTTCAAAAAGAAAAGCTTTTGCAAATTAAATCAAACACTTTTGCAAATCAAATTAAAGACTTTTTGCAAATAAAATCAAACACTTCGTATATAGGTTCAACGATGTATAGACATGCTTTCCAATCAAACATAGGCCCAATTTTCAAACATTATTCACACACACATTTCAGTTTTTAAGAGAAATATTGAAAAGATGCGGTACCGTGTTTACACGGGAGTTGTGGGGATGCCTAACACCTTCCCCACACTTAACCAAAACCCCGAGCTCAAAACTTCGGTTTTAAAGATCAAGTTTCGATAGTTTCAAGTAATTGGGCCTCTTTCAAACAAAACTCGGTTGAGTAGGTACAACTATTTTAAATCTACCAACTGGCGACTCTGTAAAACGTTCAAATCGTCGACATGATACATGTTGGCCTTTTCCTAAAAAACCCTTCAAAACCTTTTTCACAAATAAAAAGAGTTAAGGTGGAGATAACTTAGGAAGAGAGAAAGATCCGGGTTGTGACCTGACCCGCGGATTTTTTTCCCGACGTCGACAGGTGGCAACTCTGCTGGGGACAGTAGAGGGCTTAGGCCGCTTTCAAATCTTTTCAAACATTTCCCTTTCAAAAACTACGTAGGTGTGAATACTGTGTCCTTCCATTGAATGAATGCATGAATGATGCGTATTTACATTGAATGAATGTGAATGAATGCTTTCCTGTTTTTTGTAATGCTTCACACCCATATTAGTGCTTCTCACCCATGTCATCCTACGCATAATGGTGATGCATGATGTATGTGAATGTATGTTGTGTGATTCCTCTCTCAAGGAGGCAAAACCCGTCGGTGATAAGTAATGTCTCTGGGATGGCTTAGTCTCTGGGGCTCATGAAAATGCACTACCCAGATTCGCTCCAGTTGAAAGATCGGATTAATTTCCCCTCTAGTAGATTGCAATGATCTGGGGACCTTCATGCCAAAAAGCCGCAAGAGTAGCCTAAGATAGGTCAACCTCTGATTAACCAACTATGAAGGGAAGCTTCTTCATGCCTTCCTCTTTCAATTCAATGTCAAGTTTTCAATTCAAAATGTAAAGGAACACAATGTAAATAATAAAAGATTTATATTTACTATCATATATATCTTGTCATCCTGTCATCAAAACAACTGACCTTTGTTTTGCAGGATAAGATTTAAAAAACACATCATGGCATGCATCCTATCCCTACCTACATCAGGAAATTGACACGTCTACATTTTGTTGTAGGTGAAAAATTAGTCCTGATCTAAGTCTATGAAGGCACTACGTCCATCCACGGACATAACTTCCAATGCTTAACCAGAATCCACCCCTGTATCTAGGGAAGAGTTCAAAGGACTGAAGAATCAGATAGCCGAATTGGCCAATTTTTTGATAGAACAAAACAAGGCCCTTAAAGGGAAATAAGCCCAACCTCACACAAAATCGAGAATACCTTGTGGTAGTGGTGGCAGTCAAGATACTGAAAAAGTTGACACTCAGATTCCCTGAAATCACCCCCTCAACAAAGAGCAGGAAGCGGGTGACATTGTGAAGAAAATACAGCAAATGGAAGAAACTCTACGGTCTATCAAAGGGACTGGTGCCTTCGGTAGTGTCAATTATTCTAACATCGGTATTTTCCCCGGGACTCGTTATCCCGAAAAATTTAGAACTCTCAATTTTTAGAAATATGATGGATTGGGAGTCCCCTATACCCACCAGAAAGTATTCATTGGAGAGCTCGGATCCTATATAGAGGACGAGAAACTCTGAATGCATTTATTTCAGAATAGTCTGACCGGAGAGACCAAAGCCTGGTACGCCCGTCTAGACTACTCCAAAATTCACAGTTGAGAAGAGTTGGCCCATGCTTTCCTCAATCAATACATTTTCCAGTCTCAGCTAGATCCAGACAGATACTAGATAACCAAAATTAAGAAACAAAGTTCTGAGTCATTTAGAGAATATGCTCAACGATGGAGAAGGGTTGCAGCACAAGTCACCCCAGCCATGACTGAGTCTGAGATAGTCATGACCTTCATCGATATCCAAGAAGCTCCATATTATGAGAGGGTCCTAGCAGGCATAGGAAAACCATTCTCTGAAATGATCAAACACGGTGAAATGGTCAAAATGGGGCTGAAGTCTTGGAAGATAAAGGATCTGACTGCCCTCGAAGTTGTCGCTAAGCATATCCAGTCCAAAAATTAAGGGAGTAATCCCTGAAGAGTACACAAAAAGAAAGATGAAGAAGTGTCCTTAGTATTGCAAGGACAAAATCAAATAGGCGAGTCAAACAGTATGCCTATTCAAAGAATGAACTATACCCCTTTCCAAACTCCAGCACAACCTTCAAATCCCCCATTTTAGAAGAATATGGAGGTCAGGTGTCGAAGAACTTTCACCCCGCTAGGGGATTCACTCGAGAATGTGTTAAAGCTTTTAACGACACAGAAGAAGATTGTTCAACTCCTTCCACCAACCAACACTTGTGGACGGAATTTCGACCCAAGCAAGAAGTGAGCTTACCATTCCGGATCTCCGGGCCATGACACTCAAGACTGTTGGTCTCTCAAGCATAAAATCCAAGACTTGATTGACAATGGAAATATTGTGGTAACCAAACCAGAACAACCACACGTCCAAGACAATCCTCTCCCTCAGCACAAAGAGGAGAATGTTAATATGATCAGCACCACAAGTGGAGAAGGATCCAAGTACCTCCGTTATATGGGAGAGTCAACTCCATCTAGCAACAACATTCCAGACAGTTGGGAAATCTCAGAAAATCGGTTCCTAATAGAGCAAGAGATAAAGTCTATCAAGGAACAAATCAAATAACTGGCAGAACTGGTCATCTAGCAGCATCAGAACACCAGGCAAATGATAAAACAGGCCAATCAATCTGACGTCGATCGTCCTCCTACACCGGAGATCAATCCCAGGAGGGATCATAACTAGTCTCATGAGCATGAACCTTGGACTGACAAAGTGACCGAAGAGGAAAATGTCCAAACTGGTAGAAAATTCTTATTTCAAAGGAACTTCACCAACCTGAACCAGTCAATGGAGGAAATCTTCCAGATGTTAATCAATGAGGGAATGATTGCAAACTCATTACCACAATTGAACCGAAGATCCAGAAAATTCAAACCTGACCAAATTTGTCAATACCACTCCAATTCACCCGGCCATGACACTGAAGATTACTGGGCACTTCGTAACCTGATTCAGAACATGATTGAAAGCGGTGAATTGATAAGGGGAAATCAAGTTCTCGACCTCTCAGATGAAGATACTCTCTGGATCCCCACTGCATGGAACCAGGACACAGTGGCTGTTGTATCTTGTAATAAGGAGCTATCCTTCACACCCTTAGTACTGTCAGTGAAAGGGGTTAAAGAAAAATCAAATCCTGTGAAGGTGGCTGCACCCGAGCCTTTAATCTTGCCCTTCAGACCTAAATATCCAATTATTAGTTTGAAGAAGGTCTCATGGAACTATGGGAATGACGAAGGTTCCACTTCAAACAACATTACCATCGTACCAACGGATAATCCATTGTACCTACCTCAGAGGGTGATCAACCCAGCGATCAAAGACAAAGAAAAGGTGGCTGATGAGAAAATCGAAGAATTCCTCAACAAAATGGGACACCATGAAATCAAAGTGGTGCAAAGCATGAAAGACGCACCCAAGCAAATATCCATCCTAGACTTGGTCTTGTCCTCGGGGGATCATCGTAACATTCTAGTGAAAGTACTGGAAGAAGCTCATCTATCACATATCGTGGATGCCAAAAAATTCCGTCATGTGGTGGAACACATTTTCAACAGCAATGTAATTTTTTTCACTGACGATGATATCCCTGCAAAAGGAAAGATAAGTCACTGCACATAGCTATAATGTCTTCTGGATATGTGATCAGAGGTGTGCTCATAGATGGAGGATCATCCCTCAACATCTGTCCCTATGACACCTTGGAGAGAATGAATATAAACCCAAATCGGATCAAAACCAGTCATGTAGTAATTTGGGCTTTCGATGGATCTCGCCGACAAGCTATGGGAGAGATAGAGTTTCCATTAGAGATTGCTCCACACACTTTCTATGTATCCTATCAGGTGCTCAACATCGCCACTAGATACAACTTGTTGCTGGGCAGCCCATGGATCCATATGGCAGGGCAGTGCCATCCACCCTCCATCAACAGCTCAAATATATTATCATTGACAACCTCATCACGGTCAACGCCGAACCATAATACCCTATCTGTATACAAGGAGACATGCCAGTGATTAACCTGGATGCAAGGATTAAACCTGCAAGTTTTCAAGCTCTGGAGGTGAGTGATACTCAGTATCTACCTATCAGAGCAGCAGTATTAAAGCCTAAAGTCTCCCCTGAAGTAATGACAGTGGGCCAAGAGATGATATCTTTGGGTTTCCAACCTAAAAAATGGTTAGGAAAGAATCAACAAGGTATTAAGAGTTCAGTACAAATCCCAAGCCAGATTAGGAGAGCCGGATTGGGATATTAATCTGGATCAAGCCGCAGGAACCCACACAAGCATCTTAAGGCTCATGCTTCCATAATTTTGCTGCAAAACCTTACTAATATCGGATGGGTGAAACCCATAAGGAAAATCCCAGCTGTGGTATCAACCATGTTATTTCCTCCCATTATACCAGCAAAAGAGAGAACAACTCCTAAATCCGAGATGGATAGCAAAAAGGGAAAAGAAAAGATCATGTACGAAGGACGAGACCCATTTGCTAACATGTGGGTTATCATAAACTATGAGGGTATGAATGACGAGATCCCAGACAGCGACAACGAGGATCAGATTCAAATCCCTTGCCTCAATAAGGAAAAAGGGGGCAGTTTAAAGAAAAAGTCTGGTCCTATTTTGAAGGATATCTTAGTCATCATTCGAGACGAGGCCGATGATTACCAATCTTTGATTCTCCCTGTTCACAAGGTGCTAACCTTGGATAACTGAAGCAGTGTCCCTTGCCTCAGTCAAAAAGGGTAAAGGGGCAGATAGTCTGTCTGCCCTTTAAACATGCGTTCATTTACTGCTTACTTTTGATTGCACAGCTATAGTAGTAACTTTTGTCATGCTTTGCCAAATGCTTTGTATATTTAAGCAGTTGTATATATTATTATGATTTCTTGTACCTTTTTGATTTCTGCATTTATATTTTTCAGTATGGGTTACTGAGCACTTTTGATATTTACATGGCCAGTTCTGGGCATTTGACAGGCTTCCTTTCCTACGGCCCACCACTGCTTTAGGTCTGGAGACCTATCCTCAAGGATGGCGTTGGCATCACTCCACTCTGACGGAGGTCCCTATTTCTGAGGGATTTACCCATGCTCACCTACAGTTGGAGCTTTTGACGACTGGATCGATCTCCTGGATGTCGTATAACTCCGAGTTTTTGACGATCAGATTTGAGGGAGGCCTTCCACTGGTCGAGAGTTTGCATTGTCGACCCGCAAACTCCAGATTTTGATAGAGGGA
Organism: Panax stipuleanatus; assembly: GCA_020205555.1. NCBI lineage: Eukaryota > Viridiplantae > Streptophyta > Magnoliopsida > Apiales > Araliaceae > Panax > Panax stipuleanatus. The sequence goes on from CM035124.1 coordinate 58,033,552, forward strand.
GGCTGGGATCTCTATTTGAGAGAGCGTGCTATCAGGAGCATTATGGGGTAGATCTGCATTCCCATTGTTCCTCCTGCTTGCCATCATTGGCCATTACTCTTACCACTAACAGATATCCCTATGGAGGGCATAGATGGCTTTACCCTATCAGAGGGCCCTTATAGCCAGGATGCATTTAGCAGCTGGTGGAGTCCTCGCACTACTGGAGCTCAGACTCGTGCTACCCAGTTCATAGCAGACATGGTGCCAGGGTCTGTGATGATGATTGACTGGATAGCTTGCCTCAGGGAGCCCACTCATTCAGATCAGATAGCAAAGCTGACCCGGGAGTTGGAGAGAGCTCATTTTTTTATCAGGAATCTTGGCCGAGATCCGTCAGAGGCATCTTCTTTTGACCCATCTAGCTCAGGAGCGAGCCCCTCTTCAGGTCCATTTTCCAGCAGATTTGTAGGGGTAGATCCTCCCTTATACCGCCTAGATATGCCTGATGACATCGGTTTTGTGTCCACGGAGGACATGGAGCAGGTTAACCACCTGAGCGTAGATATCTTGGTTCTTTTTGGATAGCCATTGTAGCTATATCTTTTGGTCGGCCACTGTTTTAGCTTTTGGGTGCCTGTGCCCCATTTTGATATACCACTGTTAATAGTTGGGTGGTGGTGCCCCATTCCCCTGTACTTTTTATTTTGCTTTTTATTATCGGACAGGGATGATGCTTGTAGTAGATAGTTTATTGTAGATATACATGATATTTCCTATCTATCGCATCATGTTTATATTTGTCATTATTGCATATATATGTCAGGTGTATGCATTTAGACAAATGAGTTCAGATTTGACCCCTGGATGGTCTTGTAATTCGGTGATACAGATGACATCTTCGAACATTAGTCAGATTGAGCATTTGCCACCGTCTGAGGTGGCCACGTCATTGAGGTCGTGGTATAGCAGTTTGTCTTTCTTAGCTAGAGGGACAGTTGATCAGATGTTGGGGCATTCATTGAGCCTTATAGATTTTCGAGTTTCGTACGGGTTCGTGGATGGTCTTTTACCCTTCTGGATACCCGAGAGACAGGTCTTCTATTTTGGACAGCATGAGCTGACACCAAATCTTGAGGAGTATCAGCGGTTTATAGGTTTATCATTAGAGTTGCCCCGCGCTCGGATAGCTATCAGCGATATGAGGAGACTGTTCACACGGATGTCAGGTCTTCGCCAGAGCGTGGTGAGAGATGAGATCATATCTAGACGAGTGATATCTATTGACTTCTTGATTGCGCACTTCGGTGAGCTCGACAGCTATGATCGACATGCTGTGGATTTTATTGTTTCAGCAGAGGCATGTAATTTGGCCAGGGTAGACATGTTGATGTTGTGCATCGTGTCCTATATTTACATGCCGCTCTTCTTGGATCATTTGGATGTGGGCTTGATAGTCGTGGTTAGGGCCCTTAGACAGGGTAGCACTATCATACCGATGATATTAGCTGAGACATTACGGTCAACCACTCACTGTACTATCCACCCGTAGGGGTTCTTCAAAGGCAGTTCGGTATTGTTGTGTGTATGGCTTATGTCCCATATCTGACCGATTGGATTTTTTAGACCTCATGGGTATTGCTTCACCTGTGAGGTAGCCATATCTTACTCCTTTCAGCCTGCAGAGTGTACTAATGCAAAGACATGGTTGACATTTTTGTCGGATATTGAGCATCAGTTCTCGATTTTGCCATGCTCAGGTCAAGCCTCCCCTCATAGCTTCATCACCCATGCATCTGGAATGGACTATTTTACCCTAGCGGGATTGAGGGGGCTATTGATCAGAGGATGTCGGCTTCATCTATGTCATCTGCCAACTTGATTCGAGTGTATGAGTGTTGGACTCATAGGGAGAGGGCTTTTTTCTCCAGTAGCCATCCAGACCATTCTCCAAAGTAGAGACAGATATCGCATCAGCTGCATTCATCCAGTCAGCTCCTATTGTAGCTTCAGACGAGGAGGAGCCTATAGAGGATCCTAAGTCTCCTACCGAGGATGAGTTGTTCATGGGTTTGAAAGCAGCACTAGTTAGTGATCCACCGATCATTCCTGCAGGGACAGATCCTGCTTTGGCGGATGCACTGGCTAGGATGACCATTGAGAGGGATCGGGCTAGAGCGCTAATGTTGACCGCCTTGTCTGGCAGAGATATAACTTTGGCTGGGAGAGATATAGCTCTAGCTTCTCATGATGCATGATTGATTGAGCTAGAGGAGATCCGATTTGCCAGAGACGTAGCTTTTTTTGAGATCGAGGAGACTTTGATTGTTAGGAATGCAACTTTTGTGGAGAGGGATGAGGCTATAGCTTCCCAGGATTTTAACATTGCTGACAGTACCGCTCTTCGGTCTTATACTCATGGTCTGGTTACTGAGATGAGTGCATATATTGATGACCATAGTGTCACACTGTAGATGACTGTGGATATTTTGAGTCGTATGGAGGCTGAGGGTATTGCACTTGTAGCTGCTCCTCCATCTTCAGAAAGAGATGCCATGGTGGCATTGTTGGCCCGCTTATCTTTGGGTCCATAGACTAGCTTTATTTTTCCTGCACATACTAGATCAGCCACTTTTGTCTTGTACATGGCACTATGTATATATCAAACAGTGTTATATATTAGAGAAATATATTTTGATTCACTTCCCTGTTTGGATATATATTGTCATTGCTGAGTGATTACCACTTCTTTCATGACTCGCTGTTGTTGATGTATCTTGAGCTTCTTCTTGATAGATTGACAGTTGAGATGTCAGGGAGTATCTTATATGGGCCTGTTGATCAGGGTAGCTTAATAGGATTTTGCTTTTATATGGTTTTGGTGTCTTGGGACTGGTTTTTATTGGTTTTTATTTTTTCTTGAAGGTCAAACCGCACCGTAAATGGCTGCCTACGTACTCCCGGATGAGGGAGATCAGGTTATTCGTAGTTCATTTTTTTTGGGTGAGAGAGGTTTGAAAAGTATTTATCATGGGTTTTGAGTTTGGTTTGATGAGTGTTTGAATTTTTTGTTTGGTTCGACCGCACCAGAAATGGCTACTTACGTACTCCCGGGTGAAAAACTGAACCTTATTTGATTTATAGGACCTGGATGCGGGTGTGCATATGTTTCAGACATAGTACCTTTTCACAGTGTCTGAATTAATGAGTTGAGGAAATTCACTCCTGTCCATATCTTGTAATCTAATAGCTCCTCCTGTCAATACCTCCTTAACAATGAAAGAGCCTTCCCAATTTGGGGCAAACTTTACTTTGGCTTCATTCTGATTGACCAGGACCTTTTTCAGCACCAAGTTATTTTCTCTGAATTGCCATATTCGGACTTTCTTGTTGTAGGATCGAGCCTTCCTTTGCTGATATAACTGCCCGTGGAAAATGGCTGTATCCCTCTTTTCATCTATCAGGGACAATTGGTGGTATCGGTCTTGCAACCACTGATCTTTGTCCATTTGAGCATCGATTAACACTCACAAGGACTCCATCTCTACTTCTATGGGGAGGACTACTTCGATGCTATAGACTAATGAATAGGGGGTAGCCTCAGTAGAGGTGCGCATTGACGTCCTGTATGCTAGCAGGGTTAGAGGCAGCAGGTTAGGCCATTCTTTGTGATTGGCAGACATTTTTTACATGATCTTTTTGATGTTCTTGTTGGCCGCTTCAACAGCACCATTCATCTTGGGCCGATAGATGACGGAGTAAAGATGCTTGATGTGGAACTTACTACATAGTTCTCTCATCATTTGATTGTTCAGGTTCCTGGCGTTGTCTAATACGATCACCATTGGTTGTCCATATCAACATACGACATTGTTTCTGATGAAACCAATGATGACCTCTTTGGTAACTTTGGGAAAAGAGGCTACTTCAACCCACTTGGTGAAATAATCAATCATGGTGAAGATGAATCGATGACTATTACTGGCTATTGGTTCCATTGGACCGATCACATCCATTCCCCACATAGAGAAATGCCATGGTGAACTCATGTTGTGTAGCTCATGTGGAGGAGCATGTATGGCATTTTCATGTACTTGACATTGAAAGCATCTCTTGACGTGATCATCACAGTCACCTATGAGCAAGATCCAGTAATATCCTGTTCTTAGTATCTTCTTGGCAAGCAGATAACCTCTCATGTGTGGACCACAGACTCCACCGTAGATTTCATCCATCAGTCTCTGGGCTTGCTCTTTATCAAGGCATCTTAACAGGCCTATTCTAGCATCTCTTTTATAGAGTGCATCTCTGCTCAGGTAGAACTTTATGGCCATCTTGTGAATCCGCTTTCTCTCAAATTGGCTTGCTCCAGCGGGTGTGGATCCATCTCGTGAAAATTCATTGATGTCTTGATCCTAAGGATGATTGTCAGGAGGTATTTCGTCTGATACTTCCCCAATGTAATTCCCGTATGTCAGGGCTTTCTGAATTGTGAATTTGATGCAGGGAATCCCACTCCTATCGGATATGCAGATTAAAGAAGCGAACGTTGCCAATGCATTAGCAAAGTCATTTCTACCCCGAGGAATATGGCTAAAGGTTATGTCTTCAAATTCCAATGATATTTTGACGACTTGCCGATGATAGGGCATCAAATGCAGTTCTTTGGTGTGATATGCCCTGGTGATTTGTCTGATGACCAACTTATAGTATCCAAATGACCAGTAGGTGTTTGATACCCATGGATTGGGCTAATTTCAAACCTATTATATAGCCTTCATACTCGGCTGTGTAGTTGTGTTGCCAAATTAAAGTTTGGTAGCCACATGATATTGTTCTCCTGTACCAAAGATAAGGACTGCCCCAGCTCCGGCACCTTCCATGTTCACTGCTCCATCGAAATACATTTTCCATTCTTGGACTGTATTCTCTTATTGGAGTTGTTGAATCATCATGATCCCATCATCCGAGAAATAAGTCTCCAGAGGCTCGAACCCTCCTGAAGGTGCTTCAGCTAATTGATCTGCAATGCCTTGACCCTTGATTGATTTCTGAGTCACGTAGACAATGTCGAACTGTTGTAGGATCAACTGCCATTTGGACAGTCGACAATTCATCATTGGCTTGTTGAATACGTACTTGAGTTGATCCATGCGGGATATGAGGCAGGTCGTATACCCATGCAAATAGTGTTGCAACCTCATGGCGGCCCATGCTAATGCACAACATGTCTTCTCGATCAGAGTTTACTTCTGTTCACCATTGCTGGATCTTTTACTGATGTAGTAGATGACATTTTCCTTGCTATAATCATCCTTCTGTCCTAACATGCAACCCATTGCATTGGTATTGACGGACAGGTACATGAACAAGGGAACTCCATCCCTCGACGGTACCAAAACAGGTGCTTCGACCAGCTGTTTCTTGATGGCAAGGAAGGCTTGTTGACAATCCTCATTCTATTTAGTGGAGGAATTCTTCCTTAATAGCTTGAATATGGGTTCACAGGTTGCTGTGAGCTGGGAAATGAATTGGCTTACGAAGTTGATTCTCCCCAAGAACCCACGTATCTCCTTCTATGCTTGAGGTACTGGCATCTCAGTGATAATTTTGATCTTGGTAGGATCTAGCTCGATGCCTCTATTACTTACCAAAAATCCTAACAATTTGCCTGATTTGATGCCAAAATCACATTTGGCTGGATTTAGCTTGCGGTTGTACTTGCACAACCTGTTGAACAGCTTCCTGAGATGTTTGATGTGATCATCCTCCCTCCTGGATTTGATGATGATGTCAGTCCACATAAACCTCTATCTCTTTATGCATCATGTCGTGAAAGCAGGGCCATCATGGCTCGCTGATACGTAGCTCCAGCATTGATGAGGCCGAAGGATAGTTGCCTATAGAAAAAGGTTCCCTAGGGAGTGATGAAAGCTATTTTCTCCCGGTCCTCTTCAGCAACCATGATTTGATGGTAACCAGCAAAGCAATCTACGAAGGAATACATGCCGCACTGCGCCGTATTGTCTATCAGAATGTGGATAAAAGGTACCAGGAAATTGTCCTTAAGTCAGGCTTTGTTCAAATCCCGGTAATCCACGCAAACTTGTACTTTCCCTCAGGGTTTAGGTACGGAAACTATGTTTGACAGCCACTCTGGGTATGTTGATACCATGATGATTCCTACTTTGAATTCTTTAACGACTTCTTCTTTGACTTTTAGACTCCATTCAGGTTTCAATCGCCTGAGCTTTAGCTTGATTGGCTTAAATCCATCTTTGATGGGCGTTAGATGGAGGACAATGTCAGTGGACAGGCCAATCATGTCTTCATATGACCATGTAAACACATCTTGGAACTGTGTTAGGAGTTCGATCAGGTAGACTTTTTGATCTTGGGTGAGGTCTATTCCTATCTGGATTATTTTAATGTTTTCGGAGGTTCCTATGTTGATAGTGGTGCTTTGGTCGAGGTTTGGTTTGGGTTTGTCTTCAACCCATTCTTTGATCTCCTCGGGCACCTCATAGTCATCTTCCTCCTCTTGATCAATATCCAACAAGTCGAAGTTCAGTTTTACATCAAAGTTGTAGTCATTTTGACAGGTTGGCATCTCATTAGCAGAGACAAACATATCCAGCGCTTGAGTCCTGAAAATAAGCAGAAATGGGTAGAACCCAAACCAAGCCTCCATCAAACCCTCCGAAAGCATGCGCATGCCTCAGAGAAAATAGGCAAAGCTGTAGGATCCCCAATCAAAGTCACTGAGGCACTCTACATGTCAGGTTGCACTGACCAGGGCAAAGGACACTATAGATGAGTTATCCGCCACAAAACAACCCCTGATGATCACCAGGAACAATTGCCTCAAAATGCGATCCCTAACCCTCTGATGATCAGGTAGAGGCTCAAGTAAAGCCCCACTCTGGGCATCTATACTCAAGGGACCTGATCGGATCGTCCGACCCTTGATCGCCGTCGCAGGAGGTCCCAGTAGAGATCAAACGACAGTAGGCATAATGTCAGCCACGACGGGCACTGGCTCACCCTCAAACTCAATGTCGGTGATGAACCTTTAGTCCATAGGGGTCATCATCACCTCACAGTTCAAAAAATAAAGGGACTGAGTCTGGTGGAACCAATGCTCAGACAAAGCCCTCATATACCCCCAGGGGCAACGACGGGGAAGAATAGAAAGAAGGCCTAAAACCCCCAGCCATCAATGATATCCACATACTCCTGGTGCAAAGTATGATACAGGTAATGCACATTGAACTAGTTCCCTCGAGGCTACGTAAAGTCGGGAACCTGCATAAAAAATCAACGCATGTCAGAATCTGTGCCCCGAGAATGGCAAAAAGAAAAAAGAGAATCCAAAAAAAAGAAAACTTCAAGTCACCTCGTTGGCGTGAAGAAATCTCGATGCATGGTGACTCAAGTCGCCCAACAGCTCTTGGGTCGGCACAACAATGCCCAAAAACTTTGCACGTGGAGCCTGAGTAGGGGCAGGAGCAGCAAAATTAGCCTGCTCGTCATGAATATCAATCGGTTGCTCGTCCTGTGACGGACGAATCACCGACTCCGCCAATCTGCGAGGCGGTCGAGCTGGACGTGGCTGAGGAACATCAGAAGCCCTCCTACGTCTAACGCTTGAAACGACTCTGCTGGCACTGCCGGATCGATCTTTATCCATCACCTGGACAAAGTCTCCAAATCACCTCAGAAAGGGTGTGTTAAGCCTAAAACCTATTGCTTATTTATTTAAATCAGTACTCTATGCATCTTTAAGTCTTAAAACATGCATGGGTCAGTCAAAAATACCAAGAAAAATGTCAAAACTGCATGTTTTTCAAAAGAAAAATCTTAAAAACGTGCATGGGTCAGTCAAAAATCCCCAGTAGAGTCAAAATTTCATGTTTATTAAATGCTCAGGGTTTTGAAATTTTTTTTGCCAGAGTCCCCTTTGTAAAATGGACTGTCCGCATGTACACAGGCATGCCTAGGTGGCCATTTAGTAGCACACCTTCCCACAAACAGGAACAATTCATATTTATGAAATAATATCAAAAGTAAACTTCAAATGTTAGCTAAATTACCATGAACATTTTTTATTGAAAATCTAGGCTCACTAGGCCTCAAAAAAGATGAGTAAACTGATCAAAAAGAGCAAAATATGACTTTCTCAGAATCTGAATTTTCTTACATCCAAACGTGCATTACAGTAAGATATGCATACATATATAATCGAAAAAAATTTAGTAGGTCATATAAGCATATATTTTTCATACATTGCGTCTAAAAGCCCCCTACGTGGTTCACATTTTTTTAACGGTCTAAACTTGCGAAAAAAAGGATGTAAAATGTTACCTGCGATGCGTTGAACGCGTATAAACTGACAGAATTAGAAAAAGGCTGCCCGAGCTCCGTAGATCTGAAAAAGAAGATCGGATTCTGTTCGAAACTCGAAATGAAAACTTGAAATTATGAACTCCCCTGCTGCCCAATATAAAACCACAGGTGGAAGCGGGCCCACTGTACGGCAGCCGCACCTCCACCTGTGGCTCCCTAGGGTGGGTCCCACTCCCCCGGGCTCAGTTCGGTTCGAGTTGAAACGAAGTTCATATGAGTTTCTAAGTCAAATCTGAAGAAAAATCGCTACGCGATTGAGCTATTTGTCCTGAAATCGTGCGTTGAGGCATCGTAATTCTGACAGAAAGGGGAACACTCTGAAAACCTTGGTATACATCTTGAAGTCATATTCGGGGATCAATAATGCAAACTGCGAAAATATGCGCAAAACTGTCGAAAGCTGCCACTTTAGAAGCGTCGGGTATAGACCGAGACAGTTCAGCCATTGGCACAACCCCAGCTAAGAGTCGGGCGCAGACTGAGATAGTTCAGCTATTGGCACAACCCCAGCAAAGCGTGGAGTACAGACTAAGATAGTTCAGCTGTTGGCAAAAACCCAATGAAGCGTCGGGTACAGACCGAGACAGATTAGCCGTTGGCACAACCCCAGCGAAGCATCGGGTACAGACCGAGATAGTTTAGCCATTGGCACAACCCCAGCAAAGCGTCGAGTACAGACTGAGATAATTTAATTGTTGGCACAACCCCAGCGAAGCGTCGGGTACAGACCGAGACAGTTCAGCCGTTGGCACAACCCCAGCAAAGCATCGGGTACAGATCGAGACAGTTCAGCCGTTGGCATCACACCAGCGAAGTGTCGGGTACTGACCGATGACAGTTCAGCCATTGGCATCACACCAGCGAAGCATCGGGTACTGACCGATGATAGTTCAGCCATTAGCATAACCCCAACAAAGCGTCGGGTACTGACTGATGACAGTTTAGCTATTGGCACAACCCCAGTGAAGCGTCAGGTACAGAACGAGACTGTTCAGTCATTGGCTCAACCCCAATGAAGCGTCGGGTACAGACCGAGATAGTTCAACCGTTGGCATAGCCTCAGCAAAGTGTCAGGTATAGGCCGTTGACAGTTCAGCCGTTGGCTCAACCCCAGCAACATCTCAGCTATTAGTACAACCCCGCTAAAAGTCGGAAGGGATCCGGTAGCGGAAGCAATATAGTAATCCATCACCAATGATGGAATCTATTATACTACATCCTTAAAAGGGGCACCATGAAGGATTGGTGATTCAATCCCCCTATTGCCAACTACTGGTGTAAATTATCGTCAAGATAGGCATCGGGAGTGCATTCGCCTAACTCGGTGGTAGCAAGGTCATTCCTAGGCTATTATGAATGCTGTCATCCCCAGTAGAAAATGACAAAAAACCATTCGTGATAGCCTATTAACATCACTCCCAGAAAAAACTAAAATAATCATTCAATGATGACCCCATCTCCTCGAAGGTATCTGACCTTCCTATCATACCATATCATGCATTGTATTCCCTTTGCCATTGCATTTCCAGTGTCTACTAATCTTTATCCTGTCTATTTCACTACATTGCATGAACATGATAAAGAGGGGCATCTATAGACACTTGAAATTTTCTTTCCCTGTTACTAACACTGTAGGAGGGCAAGACTATCAATCAAATCAACCCTGATCTCAATATCAGGCCGTCAAATCAACCCCGATCTCAAATCGGGCCATCAAACTAACCTCGATCTCAATATCAGGCTGTCAGATTAACCCCGATCTCAATATTGGGCCGTCAAATCAACCCTAATCTTAAATCGGGCAGCCAGATCAACCCCGATCTAAATATCGGGCCGTCAAATTAACCCCGGTCTCAATATCGGGCAATCAAATCAACCCCAATCTCAAATTAGGCTGTCAGATCAACCCTAATCTCAAATTAAGCTGTCAAATCAACCCCGATTTCATTATTGGGCCGTCAGATCAACTTTAATCTCAAATCGGGTCGTTAGATCAATAGCGATCTCAAATTGGGTAGTCAGATCAACCCCGATCTCAATATTGGGTCGTCAGATCAACCCCAATCTCAAAACGGGCAATTAGATCAACCCCGATCTCAAATTGAGCCATCAGATCAAGTCCGATCTCAATACCGGGCAATCAGGTCAAACCCGGTCTCAACCCGGGAGGTACAGGTCAGCCCCAATCTCAACTCTAGAAGTACAGGTCTGCCCCAATCTCAATTTGAGAGGTACAGATCAGCCCCGGTCTCAACCCGGGAAGTACAGATCAGCCCCGGTCTTAACCCGGGAGGTACAGATCAGCCCCGGTCTCAACCCGGGAGGTACAAGTCAGTCCCGGTCTCAACCCAGGTGGTAGAGGTCATCCCCAGTCTCAACCCGGGAGGTACAGGTCAGCCTTGGTCTCAACCCGGGAGATACAGATCGGCCCCGGTCTCAACTCAGGGGGGGTACAGGTCATCCCCGGTCTCAACCCGGGAAGTCAGTTCAACTTCGGGAAAAATCCTGAAGCATCACAATATCTTTAGGGAAAAAATTAGAAGGACCATGTCAGTCTCAGACACAACACTGAGGACAAACCGACTCGAATGGGATCCAAATCTTAGAAATAACCCCAGGAAGTCGACCGAAGGCCATGCCGACACTAAGGGCAACCTCATGAGGTGTAAAAAGATCATTTTACCAACTCTAAGCTGATATGGTCAAATTTAAGCTGAATTGATGCCACCAAGATCAGAACGAACCTATAACGATGATCCTGAGTGCAAACAGCGCAAGACAGCTCAACAGATAAACTGCGGGAAATCGAAGACCTGGTTATGAATTCATCTTCTTGGACCCGGGAAATGTTTTATCCCATGTCATTGTGACACCCTCAGAGAGGACTTTCCAAAAAGGTATAGCACGCCTCAAACGGACGCTCTGATCAAAAGTTAGAAAGTTTCAACTTTGACCTCACGTTGCTCGGAGCGCACGTACATTGAGATGACTGAATCAGACACGTGGGCCCAACCAGGGGAGTCGTACCTCTACCTGTGGAAGCAGCAGGTAGGGTGGAGGCTTCTGGCCTATATATATGAGGGCACCCCCCCCCTTATTTAAAAAAAACACTTCAAACCTCTGCCTGTTTGGATTTCTGTCCAAATTCTTGTCCAATTTTTACGATCAGCAAGTCAATACTACTACATAGCACTTTTATACACTTGCGCGATAAGTTTCGTTTTCTAAATATGCCCAAAACTAAGTTTCGTGGTCAGTTTTCATCAACTTTTGTACATTTTTGTACATAAACGCATTTTTTTGGCATTTGTACAACTCAAATTGACGATCCGTCGCTTCCAACAGCTCTTAAATACTTGCATCTTCGTACTGAGCAACTTCGTCAGACTGGGTTATCTTCCTAGTCCAGGTTTGGCTATTTTAGTATATATTTAAATGTATATATACTAACTTTTCAATTCTATCAAGCTCGGATGTCAAATCTGTGGTACAGTTTTTATATATATATATATATATATTTCAATTCCAGTCCGGGTACCGGTGTGAAAACCCACTGCCCTTTACAGCTTTTGTATATATATTTCTTTACTCGCTTTTATTAAATTGTTTGCTTTAAATATTAATTTTATATGAATCGGCACTGACATATCAACGGGCGAACTAGATTTATTTAAATCTCGCCAATTCTAGCTTTCAAATGGTTCAAAATTGGTACAGACGGAACCGGGAAGCTAGAATGGCTGAGATTTATTTAAATCTAGTATTTTTCTAGTTTCAGTTATGAAAGCAACCTCGCGGCCCTTAGATCACTATCTAGTGGGAACGAGACGCTTCGACCAGGTGCGAACCAGGATTTACTGAATGAATCCTTGGTTTTGACAACATTTGGGATATATTTTTGTTTCTGTACAAATTTGAGCTGTGCAGGTTTATTGGCTACTCATATGTGAGCCTAGGAATCATGGGATTCATGATCAAACTGATAAGAATCTGATTCCCACAATAGATAAACTCCACTTTAGAGATGTACCCTACCAGTTTTTCTGTAAAAAATGTACATACAAAAGACCTTAAAATGGTTATCCAGATTTAAGGTCTCAACATAGTGAAAGATATAATTTGTCATGTCAGAGTCCCTCCGATGGCTATCATGTCCATGAGGAGACCGACACTTGAATATACTTTGTGGTTGAGGATGCTTCGCAGCTCAACAATCACCATTCAAATTGAGCCTTAGGGTTGAAAGGATAAAATTAAAGTATCAATATGCTTCAATTCCTATTTTAGCGTAAGGATTTGAAAACCAGCTTTCAAAACATTATTTTAAATCATTTCAAAAAGAAAAGCTTTTGCAAATCAAATCAAACACTTTTGCAAATCAAATCAAACACTTTTTGCAAATCAAATCAAACCCTTCGTATATAGGTTCAACGATGCATAGACATGCTTTCCAATCAAATATAGGGCCAATTTTTAAACAGCATTCACACAAACATTTTAATTTTTAAGGAAAATATTGAAAAGATGCGGTACCGTGTTTACACGGGAGTTGTGGGGTGCCTAACACCTTCCCCACACTTAACCAAGCCCCCGAGCTCAAAACTTTGATTTTAAAGATCAAGTTTCGATAGTGTCCAACAATTGGGCCTCTTTCAAACAAAACTCGGTTGAGTTGGTACAACCATTTCAAATCTACCAACTGACTACTCTGTAAAACGTTCAAATCGTCGACATGATACATGTTGGCCTTTTCCTAAAAAACCCTTCAAAACCTTCTTCACAAATAAAAAGAGTAAGGGTAGAGATAACTTAGGAAGAGAGAAAGATCCGGGTTGTGACCCAACCCGCGAAATTTTTCCCAACATCGACAGTAATTTTTTTAAAATAATTCCTCGTGGGAACGATACTTTACTTTACTTTATTACTTATTAACCATGTATACTTGCATGTTGTGCATAACTAGATTTTACCCAACAACATCCATTAGTTACATAAAGTCGTTAATTACCGGCTTACGTTAGCTTTATTCATTTACTTCTATGTCCGTGTTATTAAACTCGGAATACTCCATTCGATATATTCGTTATCGTTCATTACGATTTTCTCGTCTTTCCTTCATTACGACATTTGGAGATGTCATAACCCTTATATACATCATCTACGATGGTTTTACATTAACTCCATCTTGTATCTTAAAATGTCCGGTTTATTTGACTCGGAACACTTTACAAGTTATTATAATTAACACGGCTTTTCAATGTTTACACGTCTTTCTTCCACCTTCATTGCTCTACGTCCAAACCATACACTGGTGTGTGTGTGTTCAACACGTTTTATCTTAGGCGCACACTATACGTCTTTATCGGTTTAAGTTTTTAAAGCTTACATTGTTTATCCTTTAAACTTTAATTAAACCTATGCTTAAGATTTTAATCACTTACAATAGTGATACTTTATGTGAACATTAAGTTCATTATCATTCATTACAACTTTCTTGTTTTTTTTTCAACATTATGACATTCAAAAATGTCACAACACTTATTATTATTTATAATGATTTATATCATCTTCTTTTTCTTTCTAACGTAACTTGTCCAAACCATTGAAATTATAACATTCGTTAAGTTAATTATCGTTCATTACGGCTATTCGACAATTAAATGTTATACTTAGTTATCATTTCTACATGTCTAGGTCTTACAATCTTTTGTATGCCGAGAACAATCATTCGACGTGAATACTATGTGTTCATAGCTTTTAAGCGGTTTACATTACTCATCTTTTATTTTCATTAAACTGGTTCTGGTATAAAGTAGACGGTTTAAACCATCTATTTTAGCTTTAAATCTTCCTATCAACTAATCTAGACAGTTCAAACTAGCGACAAGAAGTGTCTGCTTTAGTTCAATACGTACTGTAATAGACTTTATACTAATCCAGACACTTCAAACTGCCATCGCAGAGTGTCTGCATTAGTACAAAACTCACTGTTCTGAAGCAAAAAATGGGCAGTTCATCCTTAACGACGTATCCACTTTGCGACGTCATAACTTGACCCTTTGTTATCAAAATGAATCAGTTCTTGAGCCATATACTAGCTCGCAACATCCTTTAAAACTTCCCCCAAACGAGTTATCATATCTAATCCTTTAACAAGCCGAAATAATGGCCCAAAAGTCTCTCGTTGGACTATTTTTTTTTTACTTAATTTGGCGTTCTTAACGTTTATTCTTCATTTCTTCGTAACTTACTCATCCGAACCCGGAATAAGTTCGCTCTAGAGCCCACGACTCACGTTTTTATTGTTCATTGACATTCTTATGAAACCTTAATTATTTAGGTTCATTATTTGGCATTAAAATTTCGTCCGAAAATCATAACGAACTACGATTTCAACTATTAACTTCTTTTACTAAAATTTTTGCCATAACTTCGTTATAACATATTTTTAATTCATTACAAAGGGAACATTTACACACCCTAACGACATCTAAAATCTCCTAACCAAGCATTTCGCAACTAACTTATGCACAATGGTTTTAAACTTATCCATCAACAACAAGCTCTAATTAGGATGGTTTTAAATTTGTCCATCAACAACCTTTTTTCGTTTGTTCTTTATTTTTTAATTAATATTTGGATTACGATTTCACTTTTACATGTATATTAGTGTTTTTAGTTTACTAATTCTTCATTATTTCACTGGAACATTGTCATAACCAATAATTTCTAAGTCACTCTGTAAAATAAAAATATTATAGATATTAAAAATATAGTGACATGTAATGAGTAAATATATGGGCATATGAGTATTATGATTATTTATCAATGGTGATAAATAAGTTATAGCTTATATGATGTATGTGATTAAATAAATTTAAATTATAATAGGTATATATGTCTATTTATTTTGTAAAGAGAATTAAAAAAAGAAGGAAAGTTACATAACCTAATATACAAATTAGGTATGAGAATTAAATACCTAAAGGGTTTTAGTAATTGAAGAATCCTAGTATTTAATAAATATACTAGAATGAAAATCCTAAGAGATTTATTTTATATATTTCTACTAATTAATTTTTAACTTAATTTAAACAAGTCTAATTGGGTTATAGAAAATAAATGTGCATGGTTAATTATTTAAATTTCAAATGAGTGGAATGGAACCCCTAATTAAATAATTAGGGTAAGATAACACTTGAGTATTAACCCCATGGGTTAGTATAGACATGTCCCAATTATTTAATTTAGAAAGCCCAAGCAATTCATCTAGTGGCCCAAACATAGCCTAACTTGGGAGGGACTTGTTAGTCATTATACTAAGCAAGTATTGGCAATAAAAATAAACCAAAAATGGGGATAAAGTAGCCTAAATTTTGGTCACTAGGAGGGGAGAAGCCCATGTGAAGTTAATCATTACCTTTAATCATTATCTGATGTGTTACTCCACTATTTAGCCACTTAATTATTTAATTGTGCAAGTAAAATTAAAGATAAGGAAGAGAGAAAGAGATGTTGGACAATTGATATACATACATGAATTATATCTATACTATTTCACCAATATCAATTACCCATCCCATTTTTAATTACCTACAAAGTTACTTTACTTTCTTACTTCCTCTCTCCACAAAAAGAAAAGCTTGGAAAACAAAATAGAAGAGGTAAAGAGAGAGAGGGAGAAAACCGTGGGTCTAAGGGAGGAGAAAGGAGAGGAATTTGATCTTCATGCTCCCAAGATTCATCTTTTACTTTGTAAAATCAAAAAGGATAGCTCATAGATCAAGTTATAATTTCTAAACTAGTTTATTTTTCTTTTTACTTGATTTTTTTTTACAAAATAGAGGGGTTAACATTTTTGAACCAAAAATCTTTAGATTTTCATACTATTGAGTGTTGTATATATGAATCTAACCATTTGAGTGCTTGCATGTTGATCAAAAGGGGAGAAATAGAATCTATGTTCTAAAGGGACTAGAAAACCTTAACTTTCTTCCACTTTGATTAACTACCATTTGAAACCTACACATTCGTTTTATGATCCCCGCAAAGAGGGGTGCTAGATATGTAAGTTAGCTTGAAAACTCAAGTGGTAGCACATAAAAATATTGATTTTTCAAGCCATGGTGCCTGTTTTATTCAAAATAGTCCATATTTTTCAAAAGAGATATTTGACATTTTCAGGTTAGCTGTTTACAAGGGTAGTTTCGTCCGTTTATATTACTTTAAAAATTATGGAAAAATTATGCACGCTCCTCCAAATGAGCTGCATAATATGAGTGCACCATAACCTTTTTCTATGTGGGGAATAGATGTGATAGGTCCAGTCGAACCCAAAGCCAGCAACGGTCATCGGTTCATCTTCTCCATGATCGACTACTTCACCAAATGGGTTGAAGCAGTCTCTTTTCCTAAAGACACAAAAGAGGTCATCATCAGTTTCATCAGAAACAATGTTGTCTGTCGATATGGACAACTGGAGATGATCGTATCAGATAACGCCAAAACCCTGAACAATCAAATGATGGTAGAACTGTGTGCCAAGTTCCACATCAAGCATCTGAACTCCATCATCTATCGGCCCAAGATGAACGGTGCTGTCAAAGCAGCCAACAAAAACATCAAGAAGGTTATGCAGAAAATGTCTGCCAATCACAAACACTGGCCTGACCTGCTACCTCTCACCCTGTTAGCCTACAGGACGTCAATGCGCATCTCTATTGGGGCTACCCCTTATTCACTGGTCTATGGCATGAAAGCAATCCTCCCCATAGAAGTAGAGATGAAGTCTTTACGAGTATTAATAAATGCTCAGATGGACGAAGATCAATGGTTGCAAGACCGATATCATCAACTGTCTCTGATAGACGAAAAGAAGGCCACAGCCATTTACCACGGACGGTTATACCAGTAAAGGATTGCCAGGTCCTACAACAAGAAAGTCCAAATCCGGTAATTCAAAGAAAATGATTTGGTGCTAAAGAAAATCCTGGCCAAATAGGATGAAGCCAAAGGAAAATTTGCCCCAAACAGGGAAGGGCCTTTCATTGTCAAGGAAGTGCTAACAGGGGGAGCCATCAGGCTACAAGAAATGGACGGGAACGAATTTCCCCAACTCCTCAATTCAGACACTGTGAAAAAGTACTACGTCTGAAGCACATGCATACCCGCATCTAGGTCCTATAAATCAAATCAGGTTTGGCTTTTCACTAGAGAAGCATGAACTACGAATGACCTGATCTCCCTCAACACGGGAATACGTAGGCAACCATTTACGGTGCGGTCAAACCAAGCAAAAATCCAAAGAACTTGCAAATCCCAGCATCAAATTTCAAAGCTCATCGAAACCAAATTCAAACCCCAGATAAACTCTTTGCAAACCTCTTCAATTAAACAACCAGAACTACGCATAACCTGATCTTCCTCAACCCGGGAGTACGTAGGCAGCCCTCTACGGTGCGGTTTGACCTTTAAGAAAAACCAAAAAAATGGAAGACCAGTTCCAAGACACCAAAGACAAATAAAAGCTAAATGTTGTCAAGCTGTCTAGTTACCAGACCCATTTGAGGAACTCCCTTGACACCTCAACTGTCAGTCCATCAAGGAGAAGCTCAAAATGCATCAATAAGTATGAGGCATGACGGAAGTGGTAATGACTCAGCGATGACAATACATATCTAAGCAGGGAAGTATCTCAAAAATATATATCTATGATATATAAACTGCTTTATATACATAGTGCCCTGTACATGACAAAAATGGCTGAGCTAGTCTGTGCAGAAAAACTGCTTTATATACGCTAGGTTGTATGTACTTCTTGTCCAGCAGCTCTTGCAGCTGTACCATCAATTCTTTCATCTCTACCGGAGCCATCCGGTATGGTTCCTTTGATATTGGACCCATTCCTGGTGCCAAATCGATCACAAACTCAACCTCTCTCTCTGGCGGAAGTCCTGGCAGATCATCTGAAAATACATCTACGAAGTCCCTCATAATTGGTATATCTTCCAATTTTGGGTTCTCTTTACGACTGTCGACTATGTAGGCTAAATATCCTACACAGTCTTGTCTTAACAACTTTATGGCCTGCATCATCTTCAGACAACTCGCTTGTCTCGGCGACTTGCTGCTATAAAACACAACCTTTGACGGAGTCATAAGGTTAATACATTTCTTCTGGTAATCAATTATATGTTGAGTTTGTACGTAACGCAATCATGCAATCAAATCATATAAATAGGGCGGAAGCGCGAAACATAGGTTTTCCAAAATTTATACAAACCCATAACCATGATCATGCTTTGTGTTAGTTATCAATAACAGAAAAGAGAGAACATGAAATTATACCTTTGAAGATCCAAGCTTCCTCAAGTACGAGTTTTACTCCTTTGATTCCTTTGATTCCTCTGTAGTGGCTCCTTCCCTTGATCAATGTCAGTCACCCAAATGTTTGGCCTCCAACGGTGATCCACCAAGGAAGATGAAGAACTCAGGAAGATGGGTTATTGGCTTAACCCTTGTTTCTATCTCTATAGAATATGTGTACTCCCAACCTTTGGAAAAATTCACGTACCTTATTTCTGATATAAGACTCTCTTATATAGATATTAGGTTAACCCTCCTCATCAAATTAGAATAGGTTTTTATTTAGTTAATTAATTAAACACTTTTAATTAATTTATATCCTAATCTTATTAGGATTGAGAGAGAGTACTGATATTATATTAATTCCTAAAGTCCTTTAGAATTAAAATAATATTAATATTAATATTAATATTAATATTATTAAGACTCCTCTTATTAATTTATATTTAATATTTCTAAAATATTAAATAATAAACATTAAGCTATTTAATTTATTCTATCACCATAGATTAAATTAATTATACTTAATGCATTATTAATATCATGTCATTTTCTTCTTAAATAATTCTTCTTCCTTTTATGGTGTGACTCTTTAGATTCTCCATATTAAACCGGTTGTGAATAAATCAATTAGAACAATTCTAATCTTATTTAAATAAATAAATTAAACTAATAATCTATTTAAATAAATAACATTTATTCTACAATAAGGATAAGCCTCCCTAGCGATCAACGACTTTCTAGATAATATAGATTTCAACATTAATCATAAAAGAACCTGTGAGTTAATAGTTACCGTACAATTCAATCCTTCCACCATACAATGTCCCAATTAAATATAAAACATGGATTTACTGTCAAGTCTTAATTTATTTAATCATCTGTATTTCGATTAGAAAACGCACAACTCCAAATAATGCAAATTAGAAACCTCTTTCTAATTTCATTCCACCTTGGCCAAGGATTCCTAGGTTGTCATTTAACGAATCACATAGGACAAATCTCCTCTTTTACTAGAGGTGGTAGATTCTTTATTGATCATACATTATCTCCATATGCAACTCATTATACCCAAGCATACCCTATATATGCCTTAAAAAGGCCTTAAGGAATAAGTCAAAGTATAATTTGTTACATACAAGATACTATGATGATCTCAAGTCCAAGAATCACTTGTACTACTATCACATTAGGAATTCCTATTGACAGACAAGTAAAACTTCATTAGGTATTCCATAGCGAGTCACGTTCAGTGAACTTATTCTCCGATAAGCACCTACATACTTGCTTTAGTGTCTCCACACAAATGACCATGAGATCAGTCATCCTCATCCAATGAGCAAGCAACATATGTACCAATCTATCGGGATTTATTAATCCCCATTTTAGTAATCCCACAATTGGGAACTATTCTAGTTTTTAAGCTTTCTAAGAATTTAGATCTCATTAGCATGATCTCATCATTATTCTAAAATCATTGCTTAAAACTATGGGTTATTTACATATTATTAAAAACAACACCATATAGATAATTAAATGCCTTAAATGAATATTTTATTAATAAATAAATAAGATTATTTACAAAGTATGTGCTTTATCATCATACATGATTGGCTTGTATGCACACTACTATCAATCTCCCACTTGCAATTAAGCCAATCGCCATGGTATCTCATACCCATCTTCTCTAAGTGACGATCAAACTGCTGTTGTGCTATAGTTTTAGTAAATGGATCTGCAATGTTATCTTGAGAGTCTATATACTCTTCTTTCAATGATTTCTTTAATCAAAGTGCCGCAACACATGTTTTAGATTCAAGATGAGACTTAGGAACTATTCCTAGTTCTGTAATGAACTTTTATTCGAAACATCAACTTGCAGCTTCACTTACAGTTATATACTTTGTCTTTGTCACTAAATCAGCAACCTTTTTCTGTTTGGAACCTTTCCAATTCACTGCACCACCTTTCAAGGTAACGACTTACCCTATAGTGGATTTACTGTCATCTTGGTCAGTCTGAAAACTTGAGTCTATTTAGCACTCTAGATTCATTCAGACCCATCATGTGTCATGACGACACCCTTAGTGTCAGTTAAGTACTTTGGGATGTTTATCACTGTCTCACAGTGATCTTCTCCAGAATCTGATTGATCAACATCAAGTCTCGTATATTTCATTGCATACATGATAGTAACTCATACGATCTCTCTTTTACTGAGGACAATATTAGAGAGATACACTCCATGGCTCATCATCATGAGGCACTCTTTTGGAGTTTGCCATGCTAATACGCCTTTAGCATATAATAAATATACGTTTTCTTAGGTTAAGCCGAACATCCTTTTAAATCTATTAATACAGATTTATATCCCCAATACGGGATGTTCTACCCAAATCATTCATGGAGGAATGTTTAGACAAATTTATTTTGATTGATTTTATTATAGGAATTTCATTCCATATCAGTAATATATCATCAACATATAATACATGGAATGAAACAACGCTCCCACTAACCTTCTTGTACACACATGGTTCATCCTCATTTTTGATAAAATCAAACTCTTTAATTATCTCATCAAAACGAAAGTTCCATCTACGAGAATCTTGCTTCAATCCACGAATGGATTGTTGTAGCTCATATACATGATTTGTTTCAACCATTGAAACAGAAACCATCTGGCTGTATTATACCAACATTCTCCTCTAATAATGTATATTTGAGGAAGGGTGTCTCCACGTCCATTTTGCCAGATTAAGTAAAAATAAGCTGCAATCGCAAGAAAAATCCAAATGGACTTGAGCATAGCTTCCAAATCCATTTTAGATTTTATGGTCATCTACCATTTCTCCGAGTCTTTATTACTCATAGTCTGTTCGTAATTCAATGGATCATCATCATTCATGATGTGTACCTCATCGTCATCCTCTATAACGAATCCATATCTCTCAGGTATCTTCGATACTCTTCTAGATTTACGAACAGGGTGTGGTACAGTAGGTTCTTCTACTTGGTTAGGTACCTGACTTTGATCCGTGGTAATTTGTGGTTCTTGAACTTCTTCAAGATATATCTTACTCCCACTGACCCCTTCATGGATAAACTCCTTTTCCAAGAAGGCAGCATGTTTCGCAACAAACACCTTTTGATCAGTTGGATGATAGAAATAATACCCTAAAGTTTCTTTAGGGTATCCCACAAATCTACACTTATCGGATTTAGTCTGTAGCTTATCATTTTCAAACTTTTTGACATAAGCTGGACAACCCCAAGTCTCAACATGCTTAAGATTTAGTTTCCTCCCCTTCCACATCTCATATGGAGTCTTTGGGGCGGATTTTGTAGGTACCTTGTTACGTAGGTATGTAGTCGTTTCTAGGGCATAACCCCAGAAGGAAATTAGAAGGTCGGTAAAACTCATCATGGATCGAACCGTGTCTAACAGTGTTCGATTTCTCCTTTCAGATACTCCATTTAACTGTGGTGTACCTGGAGGAGCCCATTGTGAGATTATACCATTTTCTTTGAGACAATTGAGAAACTCACCACTTAAGTATTCTCCACCTCGATCTGATCGAAGTATCTTAATACTCTTTCCTGTTTGTTTCTTTACTTCACATCTAAACTCTTTGAACTTTTCAAATGATTCTGATTTGTATTTCATTAAATACACATATCCAAATCTTGAGTGATCATCAGTGAAAGTAATAAAATAAGAATACTCACTCCGTGCACTTGTTGTCATAGGTCCACAAACGTCTGTGTGAATCAATGCCAACAACTCTGTAACTCTTTCTCCTTTTTCACTAAAAGGAGATTTAGTCATTTTACCCATGAGACAAGATTCACAAGTTGGATATGATTCATAATCGGATAGCTCTAGGAGCCCATCCTTATACAACTTGGATAATCTTGTTTCATTGATATGACCGAGTCTACAGTGCCACATGTAGGTATAATTAATATCATCTCTTTTCTTTTTCTTAGTTTGTTCAATTTGAAATATATTTTCTTGCAAGTCAAGTATATAAAGTCCATTTCGCAAATTTCTAATACCATATAAAATATCGTCTTTATAAATAGAACAATCATTGTTCTTTATAATAACGTCAAATCCTTCCATATCTAATACAGAAATTGAAAGAATGTTTTTAATAATATTCAGAACATAATAACAATTATTAAGATAAATAGTCTTGCCCGAGGGCATTGCTAAACAATAAGTTCCTACAGCTAATGCAGCAACCTTTGCTCCATTCCCCACTCGTAGGATCACCTCTTCATTGTTCGGCTTTCTTCTTCTGACCAGTCTCTGCACAGTATTACATATGTGAGAACCACAGCCAGTATCCAATACCCAAGTAGAATTATGACTTTCAAAAAAATTAATTTCAATCATAAACAAACCTTGATTGGAAGTCGAAGCTTCTCCAAACTTTTTCTCTGCTAGATACTTCTTGCAGTTCCTTTTTCAATGTCCCTGCTCGTTGCAATGAAAGCACATTCCTTTAGCTGGTTCAGATTTCTTTTGTTCCTTGTCTTTCCCCTTTCCCTTAGCCTTCTTAGATTTCTTCTTTTCAGAAGACACCTTGGGCCTCTTCCTTTTATTGGAAGAATCCACCATCAAGACATGGTTCTTCTTGGATGAGAAGTGACCTTCTACAGTTTTCAGCATGTTAAGCAGCTCAGGCAAGCTGACATCTAGCTTATTCATGTGAAAATTAACCACAAATTACGAGAAGGGCTCAGGGAGTGACTGCAAGACCAAGTCTTGACTCAGCTCCCCATCTATGACGAACCCCAGTTGTCCAAGGCGTTCAATCAAATTAATCACCTTTAGGACATGAGTCTTGGCGGCAGTACCCTCGGTCATCCGAGATCGGAAGTGCTCCTTAGATATCTCATATCTAGCAGTCCTACTTTGTTCACCATACAACTCCTTGAGGTGAAGCAGTATAGCAGGAGCATCCATGTTTACGTGCTGACGCTGAAGCTCGTTACTCATAGATGCGAGCATGATGCATTGAGCCACAGATGCATCATCTTGCCACTTATTGAAAGTGGCAATCTCTTCCTCAGAGGCTATTTCTGAAACAGATTCAGGGACAGTTGAATTTAGGACATAAGAAATCTTTTCAGCAGTGAAAACAATTCTCATATTTCTTAGCCAGTCCTCATAATTCGGCCCGGTAAGCTTGTTTGCATCAAGTATGCTTCGTAGTGAGATTAGTGATTTTTACATTTTTAAAAATTCTGCATGTGAAAAGATAACATTTTTAGCAAACATTCATTTTATTAACTTTGCATACCAAAATAAATTAAGGTCTTTATTTTAAATTGGTATCTCCCACTATTTTCATCAAACTATATTACCCTCACTTATATAGTTCGGCAACATCTAATTAAAGATTTGCTAGTGAGATTAAGGATCCCATTTCAAATGTATATAACTTTGTGGATAGCACAACAAGCGATTTACAAATAAATAGGTAGACAACTCTTGTCAATTACATCACCATGTAACTCCTTTTATCTTGCCTCTTAAATCATAATGGTCATATGTGTGCACATCCGAACTAAAATGATTTAAGTTAAGTCCAGCCTAGCACTTCCATAAATTCAAAAAAGAAAAATGTTCGTCCTTGTGGATAGCACAACAAGACTAGATCGTTTAATTTTCTTGATAAGCATCAAATGTGATTAATTAACATCTTAAATACTCAATACTTGCCTTGTGGATAGCACAACAAACTCATATTAAATATTTAATACTCTATTAATTAATCATGCTAGAAGGCGACGTTCGATATTTCAAATATCATTTGAACGCTTCAGACTTAATATTATTTCTTTGAGAGGTTTGTTATTATTTGTCTCATCTTGTTTAGCGCGCATGCACATATATATATAAAATACGCGTCACTTTATTAAACATGCGAAGCATGTTTGCATAAAATATAATATATATAATATTTAGCATGCAATATAGAATACTATATTCTACCCGGATTGATTATGGACTTTTATTCTAGTTTGGTTCACTAGAGCCACCAAGTGAACCAAAAGGTCAAACCTAGGAGTGCAAGAATTTAAATTTAAATATAACTATTACATTTAAACCCGGGCTCCATACAAATGGGTCTTCACGCGCTCCTTGCTCTTTGGTCTCCAGTTTCTTCAAGATAATTCTAACTATTTCTATTACATAAACTATAATTAAATAGAAACCTTGATCAGTAGTCAAGGGAAAGTACATAGGAAGGAGATATAATTTACATCGAGAATAAAACTAGAGAAGACGAGGTACGCATACCCCATTTTATAAAACCCATTCATTCAAGCATTCATCCAAAATAAAATCCAATCACATTGGTCATAAGCCATAATTAACCCCATTTATTATCATACACATCAACATATGCATCAATAAATATCCATTCATCTCATGAATAATAAAGCTATTCCATATATGGATCGATGTCATTTAATGGACAAAAGTTTTGCTAAATTTTATTTTTGAAACAAAATAAACTCTTTTATTTTAATCAAAAATAAATTCAAATTAAACTCCTTTAATTTTAGCAATCTGAAATCATATTTCAGATAAAATAAATATCTTTATTTTAAAACTTTTTTAATTAAATAAACATTTTACTTAATTAATAAAAATCAAATTTCAGGGTCTGTTCAGCAACCGGCGCAGCTGTGCCAGTAATGAACTGGGCAGCTACACAGCTGCACAGGAAGCCTGGAAAACTGAATTTTGCAGGCCGGCGCAGCTGCGCCAGTAATGAAGTGGGGTAGCTGCACAGCTGCATTTGTAGCCTGAAGCGCCAGTTTTTGCAGACCGGCACAGCTGCGCCAGTAATGAACTGGGCAGCTGCGCAGCTGCACCGTTCATCGCAGAAACTTGCAGAAAACAATTTTGTCCAGAAAAATCGATCCAATTCTCATATCAATTCATACATGGAATCATAAAATTGATAATTAGCACAAAGTTAGGCTCTGATACCACTGTTGGGTTTGTACGTAACGCAATCATGCAATCAAATTATATAAATAGGGCAGAAGCGCGAAACATAGTTTTTCAAAAATTTATACAAACTCATAACCATGATCATGCTTTGTGCTAGTTATCAATAACAGAAAAGAGAGAACATATAATTATACCTTTGAAGATCCAAGCTTCCTCAGGTACAAGTTCTACTCCTTTGATTCCTTTGATTCCTCTGTAGTGGCTCCTTCCCTTGATCAATGTCAGCCACCCAAATGTTTGGCCTCTAACGGTGATGCACCAAGGAAGATGAAGAACTCAAGAAGATGGGTTATTGGCTTAACCCTTGTTTCTATCTCTATAGAATATGTGTACTCCCAACCTTTGGAAAAAATTCACGTACCTTATTTCTGATATAAGACTCTCTTATATAGATATTAGGTTAACCCTCCTAATCCAATTAGAATAGGGTTTTATTTAATTAATTCATTAAACACTTTTAATTAATTTATATCCTAATCTTATTAAGATTGAGAGAGAGTACTGATATTATATTAATTCCTAAACTCCTTTAGAATTAAAATAATAATAATAATAATAATAATAATAATATTATTAATATTAATAAGACTCCTCTTATTAATTTATATTTAATATTTCTAAAATATTAAATAATAAATATTAAACTATTTAATTTATTCTATCACCATAGATTAAATTAATTATACTTAATGCATTATTACTATCATGCCTTTTTCTTCTTAAATAATTCTTCTTCCTTTTATGGTGTGACCCTTTATATTCTCCATATTAAACCGGTTGTGAATAAATCAATTAGAACAATTCTAATCTTATTTAAATAAATAAATTAAACTACTAATCTATTTAAATAACATTTATTCTACAATAGGGATAAGCCTCCCTAGCGATCAACAACTTTTCAGATAATATAGATTTCAACATTAATCATAAAAGAACCTGTGAGTTAATAGTTACCGTACAATTCAATCCTTCCACTATACAATGTCCCAATTAAATATAAGACATGGATTTACTGTCAAGTCTTAATTTTTTTAACCATATGTATTTCGATTAGAAAACGCACAACTCCAAATAATGCAAATTAGAAACCTTTTTCTAATTTCATTCTACCTTGGCCAAGGATTCTTGGGTTGTCATTTAACGAATCACATAGGACATATCTCCTCTTTTACTAGAGGTGGTAGATTCTTTATTGATCATACATTATATCCATATGCAACTCATTATACCCAAGCATACCCTATATATGCCTTAACAAAGGTCTTAAGGAATAAGTTAAAGTATAATTTGTTACATACAAGATACTATGATAATCTCAAAGTGCAAGGATCACTTGTACTACTATCACATTAGGAATTCCTATTGACAGGCAAGTAAAACTCCTTTAGGTATTCCATAGCGAGTCACGTTCAGTGAACTTATTCTCCAATAAGCACCTACATACTTGTTTTAGTGTCTCCACACAAATAACCATGAGATCAGTCATCCTCATCCAATGAGCAAGCAACATGTGTACCAATCTATCCGAATTTACTAATCCCCATTTTAGTAATCCCACAATTGGGAACTATTTTAGTTTTTAAGCTTTCTAAGAATTTAGATCTCATTAGCATGATCTCATCATGATTCTAAAATCATTGCTTAAAACTATGGGTTATTTACATATTATTAAAAACAGCACCATGTAGATAATTAAATGCCTTAAATGAATATTTTATTAATAAATAAATAAGATTATTTATAAAGTATGTGCTTTACCATCATACATGATTGGCTTGTATGCACACTACTATCAATAGCCTCATCCCTCTCTACAAAAGCTGCATCCCTAGAAATTAAAGTCTCCTCAATCTCAGCTTATGCTACATCTCTGGCTGAGCGAACCTCGTCTCGCTCCACA
Source organism: Panax stipuleanatus (assembly GCA_020205555.1). Taxonomy (NCBI): domain Eukaryota; kingdom Viridiplantae; phylum Streptophyta; class Magnoliopsida; order Apiales; family Araliaceae; genus Panax; species Panax stipuleanatus. The sequence goes on from CM035124.1 coordinate 58,061,241, forward strand.
ATGGCGATATCCAAAGCAAAGCGAAGCTCCTCCCACTCAATCAATCCAGTATCCAAAGCGGTCCTGAGACTATCTGTGACGCCCCCAAATTCAAACCGTCACTGATCCCGAATTTGGTTCATCACGTACTAATTCTAATAACAACTAAAATCTCGAACAATGGAATAACAGAATAATATACATTGATATAACATAAATATTCTCGTCCCAAGTCTCGAAACTATTATTAATACACTTCATAACTTAAACCAAACATATCTTAATACATAATATTAAATAAGTTTTAATACAACATAACGAAAACATCCTAATATAGAAAAGCACAGCTACTCCATAACCTTGCCTTCGCACTTGTCCTGTCCTGGGGTTCCACCTTGCCCTGCCCTAACTGAAATGTTTATGGGAAGCAAGAGTGAGCAACAAATTTGCTCAGCAAGTAATATGCCAATAAATGTGAACAAGAATATATACAATTCTAAATCTCAAGGGTAAAACGATAATTAATCGCTCAGGATTTCAAATAAGAATGTTGTGAACAAAATAAATAGCAATGACTTCCAAATCTATTCCGTGAAGTTGAATAAGGACTACTGCGGTTCGAGAAGTTATTAAAGGATTCAAAAGTTTCAACTATTTCAAGTGAATGAAAAGATATCACTGAGTGTCGCTGTGGACCAAAGATTAATAAAGAATCCAATGAATTCAAAGTTTCAAGTTAATAAATACTGAATACTAAGTGGTCGCTAAGAACCACGAACTTCTAATAGAATCACCAAAAATATTTTTGGTAACCCAACCAAGTACAATTAGGGGATCAGCTTATCGTACCTGGAGTTATGCATAACCTGTCACACCACTAACGGCACCCCGACTATATATTTCCCCTTTTTACAAGGGTTGTTCAACTCAGTCAATTTATAAGAGTCCGCACCAAGGCAATTGGTGTGGATTGCTTTCTAATTCATGATATTGGTTTAGCCGAATTAAATGGCGTAGACAATTTCAACAATGTATATAAGAACAATTTATGACTTCAATACTCGCAACAATAATTCAAAGAATATAATTGTGATTTAAATCAAACTTATGAAACATAAGTTTGTAAGGCAAGAATTATTTTAGCACCTATTTACTCGTATGATCAAAGTTAGTACAAGCTCGAATATGTGTTCAATAAAGAGTATGAATCAAATACTTGCTCAATAAAAGAGTAGTCAGATACTTGCAATTAATATACAAGAACGGTTTCAAGGAAACTTGCACAATGAAAGAGTAAAAGTTAGAGAACTGGCTTACGACGTTCCTCGAATAAGTAACCACAAGGATAGGATACTTGCAACACAATAAAAGTAGGGTTCAGATACTTGCACTATAATTGAGTGTAAGTCAGGAAACTTGCCTTATGCGTAGTTTATCCTCGTTAAATAAATTGACACTTTTGAATCCCTATCGTAATATAGTTACGTATATATATATGATATCCATTAGTCATATCATATCATATCTTGGATATACGATCAACACATAAATTAGGCCTTAACCTTACTACACAGTTATAACACATATAACATTGTATTAAATCATAACGCTTAACCGATTAGGTCATTATTATATAGGGAATTCCTTCTCTCAAGTTAAACATCTTCATAGTATGTTATTATTTACTTACACACATGTCGTACGAAATCAGATTATCATGAAATCAAGTAACATAGTTATATCATGTATGGCATTGTAGTAAATCACAACACTAAATTGGTTATGTCTTTATTATCTCTAGAGTTCCTTTTATAAGTAAAACATCCTCAAATATTATTACTATCACATAAGACCACAACTAGTACCAAACATACTTTATTTAGCAAGTTATGGCATTTTTATAAGTTAACCGTCAAGATCGGATTCAAGTATCAACATATATATATACATGTTAAAGGGTCCTTCTATGTTTGTAAAACCTTTTCACATTCAATTTTACATGATATAGGTTCTAAGTTAATACCCTTAATAACTTAAGTCCATTCAAGGTCATGAAACCGCATTAGCTATCATGCTTGTTATTTTAAATATATGGGGTGATCACATAACTTGTTTTAGGCATGCTTGCAAGTTTCTACTTCATATACACATAACTAGTATTGTTACTTAGCTTAAATCATGCTTCACTAGTGCTCAACTAATATTTATGGCATCTAACATGGCATGTATACATGTATGACATATTAATGAGGTTAAGAGCACTACCAAACATGTCGAAATATCAGAATACGAAACTCGCAATAACATGTCGAAGTCTACTTCCAAAACTTATCTTTTGTTTAGAAATGTTCACTTATGAGTCCATCGTGTGCATGTTATATCATGAAACATATACGTACATGGTATCACGTTCTTCATGCATTTCTAGGTCACACTAACACGTATCCAAATCAGAATATAAACATGAGTATATCATACTAAGGCTTCTCTTTAAGTTTTAAGTTTATTTATAAATTCTAAGTTTGCTTCAACACTATAAGTTTTCATCAATCATGCATGCAATCATAGTAAAACTTGTTTGCGTTAACTCCATGTACTCCTATAGGCACGCTACTTATGTTCTCAAACTTGTTCCAAAGTGTTATCATAAGTTCGCACGTAACAGCCTGGATCAGAAGCAGAATCTGGAACCAGTGACCGGCGCAGCTGCGCAGCTCCCCAGTTCAAAACTGGCGCAGCTGCGCAGGGCCTTGGCCACCAAAACGCAAGTCTGGTACTGGCGCAGCTGCGCAGTACCTCAGTATAACCAGGGCGCAGCTGCGTCGTTGCCTAGATCAAGTTGATTGCTTCTGCTTCGGTAGAAGCTAAGACAAATCCTAATTCTTTCTACGAATTAACCACCAAATCAACTATAATACCTTACTAACACATATAAGAGCTTATAACCATCAATTAACATCATCAAATCATAAAATCATGAATTGAAAATTTACAGCATTTGCAGAAATATGAATTGAAGAACATGAAAGGTATATAATACCTCTGTTAGGTGAGTTAAGCTAGCTCAACTGAACTCTCGCAAATGTTATCACTGATATATATATTAGCTCTCAACTCAATACTTTGGAAATCTCAGCAATTAAAAATGTGAAGGAGAGAACTATATTTATAGAATTTTAGTTATCCAGTTAATGCAATTCTACACAATTTCAATCCATTAGTATGAGCTAGAACATGGAGGTTAAGAGAGAGTTAATGAATCCCATCATGATTCCCACTCCCCATTGAATCATTGGCTATGAATGCTGAGTTTGAGAAGAGAAGTAGGCTAGGCTTTTGAGTGTTTCACGTGAGCAAAGGAATGAGCCTCTTATTATGTTATATCTCAGCAACTTGGAAGTAGGGAGTGAACTAGTTACTATATACTTATATATACACATAACATACTTAGGATACAAATTCCATTAGAATCCCAATGTAGTTTCAAATAAGGAAACAATGATACAATGTAGTAAGTTTGGGGTCCATGTATATCTCTTAATATATAATCCATGTACATTTATAATACCGAATATAATCTAATTGGGTATTATCTTTCCACCTTACCATAAACCATATTATTTCAATTATTTATAATCATTGAAATAATTATTATTTTAATTCATCATCAATATTAAAATAGGTAATTCATTTATTTGTTTCCCCTCATATTATTAAATACACACTTAGTTCAATTTGATAATCCATAAGTACACCTTAAATGTATCCATATATACATGTTGTCACATAACATTATTACAACTCTTATTATTTCCAGTTATATTAATCTATTGAAATATTCATCACATAACATTTGTTTATTTATGATAATATTATATGAAATACATCTTTTAATGTAGCCACACACCACAAGTTGTCACATAAGCTTTATTATGTAACTCATATAATTTATATAATCATAAGATATAGTTTCAATATATACAATCACATTGCATCATATAATATAGTTTAATAATTCTTAATATGTGGTTTTTATATATAGCATAGTCACATGAATGTCGCACTACACTATATAATATAGTTGTATAATATAGTTGTATCCCATATATTCAATAAATTTAATTTCGCATACATGCACATAACAATTAATATAATCTCATTATGTTAATGACTTACTTATTTGTTTTATAATGGCAATTAATTAATTAATAAAATATTAATCAATTCCTTCCTCATAAATTAATGAAGTTATTAATTTCTATAGTAATTAACTAACATTTATATGATTAATTATCACGTAAAATAAATATAAATCTTATTATATTTATAAAAAAGTTGCTTATTATCATTATATTATTCGCAATAATAATAATCAACACATTATCAATTAATCATCATTAATATTCTATTTTCTCATAATAGAAAGTAAATAACAATTAATATCGAATAATTGTTCACGTAGTAATTCCCTCATGACTTAACCCTTATCAATTATTATTATACGACAAATAATCACATTCTCCAATAGTTTAATAAATACAAATCTCATTATATTTATAAACTATTTTCTTAGTATTATACTATTACTTGCAAAAATAATAAATCAACAGATTATTATTATATTTCTCATAATAATAATTAACAATTAATATAGATTAACTGTTCACTTAATAATTCATTTACTCTTTAACCGATTATTATTCATAATAATAGTTAATAACATTATTGTACGATTAACTATCACATGTATTGCACTCAACAAATAATCAATTAAATATAACTCTAATCATATTCTTCAATTACTTACTCGTAAATATTTTGTTATTTATAATAACATATTATTAACAATTACTCATTAGTAGGCTATTTACTAATCACAATGATTAATTAACAATGTAATATTAATTAATCCTTCACTTATCGATTTCCCTCTTGAATTAATTAAACCATCATCTTTTCCATTCTCATGCTACACAAGGCATTCTACGAGTCCCAATTCTCCATATTTTCTCAATTATTATATAATCGAATTACTTTCTCATAACTCGTACACATTTATGTTCCAATAAGTATTCATTTAAAAAAAATTATTCATGAAATTCACTGTTCTGACACTATCCCTCTTAGTAAAAGCTAAATCCCTGCCAGACAGGGCAGCTAACATCTGTGCTCTAGTTGAATCTCTCTCAAAGGTCATCCTAAATAGAGAATCTAACAAAGCTGGATCTATCCATGTCGGAATAATAAGGGGATCACTATTCAAAGCTACCGCCAAATCTGCAAACAGCTCATCCTTAATAGGAGAATCAGGATCCTCCATGGGCTCCTCCTCGTCAGAATCCGCAAGCGGAGATAAATGAAGCTCTGCTACTGTGCCTGCGGTCTCTGCCTCTAACCATGCAGAATATTCCAGAGAACGACCCTGGATGTCTACTGGAAAACTCAGCGCTCTCCCTGTGAATCCAACACTCATAGACTCTAACCAAGTCGCCCGGTGACATAGATGAAGCCGACATCCTCTGATCAGCAGAATACTCAAAATGATGCATACTCTGCCACTGATCAAACTGCTTCATAACTAACAAGGGATGATAAGTAGTTAAACCCCTCAATCCTGCAAAAGGCAAATAATCTATGCCAGATACATGAGTAATGAAGCTGAACGGGGTCGCCATCCCTGAGCATAATAAAACTATAACGGATGCTCAATATCCGATAAAAATGCTAACCAGGACTCTGAGTCGACGCAATCAGGCGGACGGAAGGAGTAAACTGAGGATATCTTGTGGCTAAAATAATAGGCATGAGGTCTAAATGATCCAATCAATCGTATGTGTGACATCAACCACATATACAGTATGACCGAGCTACCCCGAAAAAACCCCGCTGGATGGGTACTACAATAGATGAGCGACCTTAGAGTCTCCGCCAAGATCATAGGGATAATGATACTCCCCTGCCTAAGGGCTCTGACTACAACAACCAATCCCACATCAAGGTGATCTAAACTCAATGGCATGTAAACATACGCCACAATGCACATCAATAACATGTCTATCCTGGCCATCTGCCACTCCTCTGCAAAAATGATGAAATCTCTGACGTGACGGTCGTAGCTATCAAGCTCACCATAGCGCTCTAATCAAGAAGTCAAGGAAGATCATATGCCATGAAACGATCTAATCCATGACTATGCTCTGCCGAAGACCAGACAGCCAAGTAAACGGTCTCCGCATATCACTGATAGCCGTCCGAGCACACGATGACTCTAAATCTAAGCCAGTAAATCTCTAGTACTTCTCAAGAGTAGGCGAAATCTCACACTGCCCAATGCAGAATACTTGTCTCTCCGGTACCCATAAGGGTAGGACGCCATCAATAAAGCCATCTGGAACCCTAAAATCTACAAAGGCCATCGAATGCCCCATCATCTGGTCAACTGTCCCCCTAGCTGGAAAGGGCAGACTATCATACCATGACCGCAATGATGCCGCCACCTCTGACAGTGACAAATGCTCTATACGGCTAACTGCAGACGTCGTCATCTGTAGCACAGTATCACAAGACCGTCCAGAGGTCAAGTTAAATCGCAGCTGTCTGAATGTATACACATGATACATGCATGATGACAATGATATAAACATGATGCAGCAGATAATGACAGAAATATCTACAAAAAGCTATCTACTGCATACATCATCCCTATATCCTGGTACAAAGTGAAAGGAAGAATACAGGGAAATGGGGCACCATCACCCAACTAATACAGTGGTCTATCAAAATGATAGCACAAACGCCGAATAGCCAAAATAGTGGCTAACCAAAATTATAGCTGCCATAGCTATCATAGGAAGTCAAAGACCTCGGTATCAAACCGATCGACCTGCTCCAGATCCTTTATCTGCACAAAGCTGCTGGGATCAGGCATATCTGGGCGGTATAAAGGAGGATTTGCCCCTGTATAACTGCTACTGAATAGACCTGAAGAGGGGCCTGCTCCAGAGCTTGATGGGTCAAATGAAGATGCCTCTGATGGATCTCGGCCAAGGTGCCTGATAAAAAAATAAGCCTGGTCCAACTCCCTAGTCAGATGTGTTATCTGGTCTGCATGAGTAGACTCTCTAATATAAGCTATCCAGTCTGTCATCATCACGGACCCCGGCACTATGTCTGCCATAAAATGGGTGGCACGAGTCTGAGCCCCGATAGTGCGAGGACTCTACCAACTGTAAAAGGCTGCCTGGCTGTATGGGCCCTCTGATAGATCAAAGCCATCTATACCTTCCAAGGGGATGTTTGTCGAAGGCACGGATAATAGCCAGTGATGCCAAGTAGGAGGATCAATGGGAATACAGATCTCCCCTGTGATGCCCCAAATGGCACGCTCTCTAAGATAGACCTCCCAACCTCCCTCCGTCAGCATAGGGACTCTGTTGGTCGATAAATCAAACTCCCGACCAGTGGGGAAACCTCCATCAAATCCGACGATCAAGTGCTCGGATGTGTACGACATCTAGGTGATTGAGCCCGCCGTCAAAAGCTCCAACTGCAGACGGGCATGAGTGAATCCCTCAGGAACATGGACCTCCATCAAAATGGAGTTATGCCATCTCTGTCCACGTGGATAGGTCTCCAGACCTAATGCTAAAATGGGCTGTAGGCATAGGAAGCCTCTTAAATGCCCAAAGCTATCCATGCAAATATCAAAAGTCCTCAGTGACCAAGATTGCCAAAAATAAGTGCAGAAATCAAAAAGGTATAAAAAGATGTACTCACCAGCAAAAACTGATGGAATCCTAACCAAGCCTCCGTCACACTCTCCGAAAGTAGGCGCATGCCCCGGAGAAAATAGGCAAAGGTATAGGATCCCAATTAAAGTCACTAAGGCGCTCTATATGCTGAGTGGCGCTGATCAAAGCAAAGGACACCGTCGATAAGTTGTCCGCCACAAAATAACCCCTGATGATCGACAAAAATAATCGCCTCAAAATGCGATTTCTAGCCCTCCGATCATCAGGGGGAGGCAACTGCAAAGTCCCTTCCTGGGCATCTATACTCAGGGGACCAGATCGCACTGCCCGACCCTTGAATGCCGACTGAGGGACTCCCAACAGAGATCTAATTGCGGGGGGCAAAATGTCAAACATGATCGGCACTGTCTCGTCCTCAAACTCAATGCCGGTGATAAATCTCCAGTCCATAAGAGTCATCATCACCTCGCAATCAAGCAGATGAAGGGACTGAGTCTGGTGGAACCAGCGCTCAGACAAAGCCCTCATATACCCCCAAGGGCAACGGCGGGGTAGGATAGAGAAGAAGGCCTAAAACCCCTAGCCATCTACAATCTCCCTGTAATCCTCATGCAGAGTATGATAAAGCGAGTGCACACTAAACCAATTCCCTCGAGGCTATGTCAACCCAGGGACCTGCATCAAAAATCAACCCATGTTAAAAACCTGTGCCTCGAGAATGGCCAGAAGATGGGAAAAGAATCCAGAGGGAAGAAAGACTTCAAGTCACCTCATTGGCTTGAAGATATCTCGAAGGATGGCGACTCAAGTCTCCCAGCAACTCCTGTATCTGCACAGCAATGCCCGGGACCTCCGCACATGGAATCCTTAGCTGGAACAAGAGCAACAAAAGCAGCCTCCTCGTCATCAATGTCAATGGGCTGCTCATCCTGTGCTGGACGTATCCAGCTCTTTATCAATCTTGCGAGGCGTCCTAGCTAGACGGGCCTGTGCGGCGGCAGAAGCCCTCCTCCATCTAACGCCTGATGAAACCCTAGTAGAGGGACTGGGTCTATCGCGATCCATCGCATACACCAGTACTCTAAAAATCACCTCAGATAGGGTGTGGTAAGCCTGAAACTTGTGGCTTATTAATCAATCAATCCAGCATACATATCTAAGTCCTAAAACATGCATGGGTGCATCAAAAATACCCCATATAGTCAAAACTACATGTTTTCAAAATCCCAGAGGCTCAAAACCTGCATTCGGTCAATAAAAAACTCCCCATATAGTCAAAAATACATGCTTTTCAAAACCTAAGATTTTAAAAAAAATTCTCCAGAGTCTCCTTTGTAAAATGGACTATCCACATGCACACAGGGCCTAGGTGGCCATTCAGTAGCACACGTACCTAAAAACAGAAATAATTCATATTTACTGATACAAATCAAAAACCAGCCTCACATGGTCTCCAAAATACCATAGGCATTTTTTGTTGAAAGTCCAGGCTCGCTAGGCCTCAAAAAGGATGATTAGACTGAACAAAAAGCTCAAAATAGTACTGTCTTAGAACCAAAATTTTCTTACATCCAAACATGCATTATAGTAAAATATGCATACATATGTAGATAGAAAATTTTTCACAGGTCATATAGACATACATTTTTCATACATTACGTTTAAAAGCACCCTAGGTGGTTCACATGCTTTTAACGTCAAAAACTGCGAAAGAAGGATGTAAAATGTTACATGCGCTACGCTGAACGCGTAAGAACTAATCCCTTCACTGCTCAAACGGGAAACTTGCAAAATGAAAAATCCCGCAGCACATTAAATAAGCTGGGTAGCCGTAGCTCCACCTGCGACTGCCACACCTCTACCTGCGGTAGCCCAGGTGGGTTCCACTCCCCTCATGCCTGGTTTGATTTGAGTTGAAACGGAGTTTAAATGGGCTGCCAAGTCAAATCTGAAGAGAAATCGCTAAACGATTGAGCGGTTTATCAAGAAATCGTGCGTTTAAGCAGCGTAATCCTGATGAAAAGAAAAATTACATGAAGACCCTTGATATTCATCACGGATCCATGTTCGGGGATAAACAGATCAAACTGTAAAAAAAACTATGCAAGAATTGCGCGAAACTGCCAAAAATTGTCATTTTTCGAAGTTCGAGTACTGACCGAAGCAGTTTCAGCCGTTGGCTCAGCCCCAGCGAGGTTCAGGTTCCGACCAAAACAATTTCAGCTGTTGGCTCAACTTCAGTGAAGTTCGGGTTTCGACCGAAGCAATTTCAACCATTGGCTCAGCTTCAGTGAAGTTTGAGTACTGACTGAAGCAATTTTAGCCGTTGGCTCAGCCCCAGCGAAGTTCGGGTTCCAACCGAAGCAATTTCAGCCGTTGGCTCAGCCCCAGCGAAGTTCGAGTTTCGACCAAAGAAATTTCAGCCGTTGGCTCAGTCCCAGCAAAGTTCGGGTTTAGAACGAAGCAATTTCAGCCGTTGGCCCAGCCCCAACGAATTTCGGGTTCTGACCAAAGTCAATTTCAGCCATTGGCTCAGCCCCAGCAAAGTTTCAATTTTCGACCGAAGCAGTTTCAGTAGTTGGCTCAGCCCCAACGAAGTTCGAGTACAGATCGAAATACAGTCCAATCATTGGCTCAACCCTAGTGACGCTTCAACTGACGGCTTAACCGCAGCCAAGCAATAGAAGGGATCTGGCAATGGAAACAATTATAACAATCCATCACAACTGATGGAATCTGTTATATACATCCTCAAAGGGGATCATTGAGGTAGTATCAATCAGAATCTGCGAAACTATCGCAAAGGACGTCATCCATAACAGATCAAGATGGAAAAATTTGTGATAACTTAACTACGCCAATCTCATCAGAGTCAAACCAGTTATCGTGAATAATGTCATCCCCAACAGAAAATGACAAAGGTAGTTCACGGTAACTCCTTAATACCATTAAGGGCTATACAAGACAACGTCATCCCCAGCCAAGTGATAACGCACGCAGCAAAAAGTAACCCCATTCTACTTCAAGACGCCCAGGTTTTGAAATGACTCTGGCATTTTCTATTCCCAGTGTCTACAAATCTTTATCTTGTCCATTCCACTACGTTACATGGACATGATAAAGAGGGGCATCTATAGACACCCAAAATTTTCCTTGGCCCGATACTCGTCCAGTAGAAGGGTAAAACTGTCAATCAACCCCAAATCCGATCCACAATATCAGTGCTCCAGTCAAATCCAATTTCCAATATCGGTAATCAAGTTTCGATAGTCAATCGGACCATCAATCAAGCTCAGACAGTCAATCGAACCATCAATAAGTTTTACCCCGGTCTCAACCTGGAGAGGTACCAATCAGCCCCGATAGCAACCCAGGAGGTATCAATCAACCCCGGTCTCAACCCAGGTGGTACCAATCAACCACGGCAGCAACCCGGGAGGTGCAGGTCATCCCCGGTCTCAACCAGAGATGTCAGGCCAACTTTAGACATCAGCCTGAAGCATTGCAACAACTCCATAGCAAAACTTGGAATAACCACGTTAGCCTCAGAGACAACCCTGAGGTCAAAAGACTCGACTGGATCTAAGTCTTGGAATCAGCTCCCGAAAGTCAACCAGCGACCTGCCAACACTACAGACAGCCCTGGGAGGGGTACAATGGTAATTTAACCAACTTTTAACCAACTTGGTCAAACTCAAGCCAAATCGATGCCGCCAAAGTCAGAATAAACCCTAACAACGATCCCGAGTGGCAACAACGCAAGACAGTTCAACGGACAAACTGAGGGGAATCAAAGGCCTGGTTATGAACTTGTCTTCCTGGATAAAGAAAATGTTTTTTTCTATGTCATTGCAACACTCTTGGTGAGAGCTTTTTGAAAAGGTATCGCACTCCTCAAATGGACGCTCCGATCAAAAGATAGAAAGTTTTTGACCGGACATCGCATTGCTCGGAGTGCACGTACTTCGAGATAACCAAGTCAGGAACGTGGGACCCACCTCGAGTGGCCGCACCTCTACTTGTGGCAGCCGCATGTAGAGGTGCAGTTCCCCCCTCTATAAATAGAGGGGAAGCCCCCTCTCATTTGTGTAAGCAAGAAGCGCAGCGAAGCCCTACCCGACTAATTTTTTGTCTTTTACACCTCTTTCAAACCCAAATATTTTCACTCCAACATATAGATATACCCATATACTACCATATATCAAAAAATCACAGGAATATTTGGACGTTTAAGGCCTACGATTTGGCAAAAAGCTTGTAGTGCAGCCCAATATAAGTATTTTTACGATCAGCAAGTCAATAGTACTACTTTGCACTGTTTTACACCTGTACATCAAGTTTTATCTTCTAAATATGCCCGGAACTTAGTTTCGTGGCCGTTTTCATCAATAATTAATACATTTTTGCACATAAACTCCGTTTTCAACATTTCTACAACTCAAATTAACGATCCATCAGCTCCACTAGCTTCAATGCACTAGCACACACCGTTTTGGCAACTTCGCCGGACTGGGTTGTCTTCCCAGTCCGGTTTTGGCCTTTTTCTGTATATATTTAACTGTTTATGTACTAACATTTAAATTCTGTCAAGCCCGGATTTCAAATCTGAGGTAGTTTACCGCTTATATATATTTACGCATATCTAAGCGATTTTCAGCATAAATGGTCTTCGTACCAGTATTGGTTGACTACTGTCCTGTCAATATATATATATATATTAATTTAGCCTGGGTACAGGCGTGAAAACGCATCACCCTTTTATTATTTTTGCACACTTCACCATACTGGGTGCTCTTCCTAGTCATTGGTTGACTATTTTTCTGTAATTTATATTTCAGTTCGGTCTGGGTCATTCTGTGGCCTTTTTTTACTACTTATATATATATATATATATATATATATGCATATATAAGCAGCCTTCATCATCACTGGTCATCTTTTCAGTCTTGGTTGACTACGTTTCTGTCAATATATAAATATATATATATCTACATATATATTTCAATTCCAGTCTGGGCTTGCGAGTGAAAACCCATCGCCCTTTATAGTTTTTATATATATCTAACTATATATATTGCTTTGTTCAATTTATTCAACTGTAGCATTTAACATTCATTTGTATATGAATTTGCACTGCCATTTCTGCGGGCAAACTAGATTTATCTAAATCTCGCCACTTCTAGCTTTCAACGGTTCAAACAGGCCCCGACAGAACTTGGAAGCTATAATGGTTGAGATTTCTTTAAATCTAGTTATTTTTATAGTTTCAGCTTCAAAAGCAACCTCGCGACCCTTAGATCGCTATCTAGTGGGAACGAGACGCTTCGGCCACGCAGACCGGGATTTACTGAATGAATCCCTGGGTCTGGCTATCTTGGGATATTTATCTGCTTCTGTACAAATTTGAACTGTGCAGGTTTTCTAGCTACTCATATATGAGCCTAGGAATCGTGGGATTCATGATCAAACTGATCAGAATCTGATTTCCACGATAGACAAACTCCAATTTATAGATGTACCTTGTCAGTTTTTTCTGTAAAATGTACATGCACAGACCTTAAAGCGGTTATCCGAATTTAAGGTCTCAACATAGTGAAAATATGGATTGTCGTGTCAGCATCCCTCCGATGGTTTTCATACCCATGAGGAGACCAACACTTTATATTTATGTAGTCGAGGATACTTCGCAGCCCGACAAATCACCATTTGCATGCAGCCTTAAGGCTATAAAGATAAAATTGAGGGTAGCGATATGCTTCAATTCCTATATCAGCGTAAGGGTTTGATAAAACCAGCTTTCAAAACATCACTATCAATTCAATTCAAAAGCTTTTGCAAATCAAATTAAATGATGCTTTTTGCAAATTAAATTAAAGATTGATTTTCAAATCAAATCAAACCCTTCATATATAGGCTCAACGAAGCCTCTCAAAGCTTTCAATCAATTTAAAGGCACAATTTTCAAATAGCATTCACTCACGCATTCCGGTTTTAAGGGAAATATTGAAAAGATTGGGGTACCGTGTTTACACAGGAGTCGTGGGGTGCCTAACACCTTCCCCACACTTAACCAAGCCCCTGAACTCAAAACTCC